>JACRUU010000008.1:7334623-7407123 GCA_030449085.1 Kryptopterus vitreolus | reverse complement strand
CCTAGTGTGTGTCCTGCAAACACAGGGTGTATCCTGCTTTGATGCCCTAAGACGCCTGAGAGAAAGTCGGATAAAGCAGTAGAAGATGCCTGAATGAATGTTCCTCTTTCCCTGTCAAGCTAGTCTAAAGAAACGACTAACTTTGCACTTTAAAATGGCGTCCTTTGAACCAGTACTGTAAGGTTGTGTTTCCTTTTTTAATCGGGTTCCGTTCTAGGTTTCTTCCTAAGGTGGCTTTCCTTGTCATCACCACCACTGATGAATTTAGCACTGAACCTTACAACGTATTCTTTTGCGATCAAAGAGGATTACCAGTACAACCACTTTAGCGAGTAAAGCCCGGCCTAATCATGCAAGCAGAATTTAGAGACGGCATACCTTACCGCTTGGGAAATCCGCAAGAAGCACCTGATACTCCTAAGCGCAGCTTCAGCAATCACCATTTTGCTTTACGGTTATCAGTTTGATTTGTAAAGTGCTTTTGTCTGTCTTCCTGACATGTTGTGGTTGTTGCTACACTTGTAAAACCGGCGAGATTGCGCCGGAATGCGATGGCCTTCCGAAAGGTTGCATTGTTTACCAAATGCAATCTCACCTGTCCTGCTGGCGAGGGGACGCACGCCGGGCAAATTGCCTGCAAAGCTGCAGTCCGATTTGAATTGTCAATGTGGCCCTCTTCTATCAGACTCATACAGAGAGCACTTTGGCTCTGATAGTGTGAAGACAGATTTCATCAGGTCCTTATCTGTTACAACCTGCATTGCAGGCAATTGGATTCAATACTGCCCAATAACGGTGTTATTTTTTAAACATTAGGTTCGCTGGGTTTTCTGCACTGGTCAGCAGTGGGGTATATGAGAACGGGAGAGAGGGAAAAAAGAAGGAAAAAAAAACATACAGAAAGAGACCGGCTTCTGTCTTTGTTTTGCCCCTCCTGCTGTCCAGTGGCATGAATAGTGTATTATTCTGATCATTTCCCTGTCCTCCATGGGAAAAAAAAGTAATTTTATCTTGTAAAAGATGTGTTTTTTATTTCCTCCGCACTGCCCTGTACCTAGTGTTTTACACTTCCAGTAGATTGGGAACAGCATTTTTTTGCACTGCACTGATACATCATGGAAGCCATTTCCGAGTGCTGTCTAAAGCTGGTGTATTCACTTAACTTTCAACTTGGATTGAATTTTGATGTAAGGAAAAATTGTTCCCACTGATGTTTTCTCAGGGAGTTTAGACTTGAGTTTGTCAAACAGACTTAATTGTTCAACCAATCTGGAGAAGCCTGGACGACGCTGTTTCTTTACAAAGAAGAATATTCAACCCTGTCAGATTTGTGGTAAAAAAGATTCATTTAATGTGTTATGTGACTAAAGAAAGAAGGCTGAGCTTTTTTTTTTGCGTTCTAATTCTAAAAGGTATTTTTGCCGTTTTCCAAGGTACACCAAACGGACTGTAAATCACGGTGGGGGTAACGTTATGCTTTAAGGCTCTTCAACTGTCCCAAGGTCAAGATAGATGGGAAATTGAATAGCTCTGAATACCCGGCTATTTCGGCATGAAACTTTCTGTGCTCTGTCTCCGCTAAAAACGTAGAGGAAGTTCACATTTTAACATGACAATGAGCCAAATCACAATTCAAAATATTTAACAAAGACAAGTTCCTGAAGGGTCCAACCAGAGCCCAGAACTTATAGAACAATCTAAAAGAGGCTGCATACAGATTCGCTGTGCAATTTCAAAGCACTAGATCGTTTATTTGCAAAGATTAATGGGATAAAATGCTAAAGTCTAGATATGTGTGAATTTAAAAGCGCCTTCTTCACAATGGCCTGATTAATAAAACGAATACCTTTAAAGTGAATTTGCTTTAATGTGTTATTAACTGTAACCTAATTTGTATATATATATATATATATATATATATATATATATATATATATATGCAAAAGATTTAGGCAGGTGTAAAAAAAAGAATGCTGTCAAAAATGGACATTTACAATGAACAAATGAACAAAATGCAGTGAACGAAGAAAAAAGAAATGGAAATCAAATCAGTATTTGGTGTGAACACACTTTTCCTTCAAAACAGCAGTAATTCTTCTATGTACACTTATAAGTGTGTATATATATACATATATATATATATATATATATATATATATATGCAGATAGATAGATAGATAGATAGATAGATAGATAGATAGATAGATAGATAGATAGATAGATAGATAGATAGATAGATAGATAGATAGATATATGGATGGATGGATAGATAGATAGATAGATAGATAGATAGATAGATAGATAGATAGATAGATAGATAGATAGATAGATACCCATTCTGCTGAAATACAACCCCAGCTGACTGTTAACGTTAACTCCTAATTGTAACATTAACATTAATATCAGAAATGATTATTACAGTTGGCTATAACATGCCTAAAAGCCAATTATTATATCTTTTACTTGCCAGCTTTCAATAAAATGCCAGTATCGCTGTAGTATCAGTGTTAGTCCAACACTTCTGTCATTTCCCCACTGCATGGTAATTAGATTAGGCCTCATCTTGAGGGTAGTGGGAAAGCATTAACTTTAATTAAGATACCCTCATTTGCAATCTTATTAACAAGGATGAAATGAAGTGGTAGAGTTTTTCTCTTTTTTTGCAGAATAAAAAGGAAAAACAAGGCGAACACTGTTTTTTGATTAACCGTTGAAACAAACTTATCTGGAAAAGCTATTAATTAAGATTAGGTCCATAATTTGCACAAATTACAGACTCTTCCTCAAATCCTTATCCAGTCTGCACCTTACAACGCTCACACTCCCCCTAATTACTAGGCATAACCATTTCCTGTTTCAGTGCCGTGCTTTCATGCGATTCCTCAGGTTTAACGCCTTTTAAGCTTCTTTACAACATGATTTCCTAGTATTAGCCTTTTATCTGTTCATAGGTTTATTTGTGAACAATTGACCAAAATAATAATAATAATAATAATAATAATAATACACTCTTTGGGATTCTAGCCTGTTGGATTTGGATTTCCTTTAATGAAATCAAGACTCCCTCTTGATGACATTACGACATTCTTAAGGCTACCCGAAGCAACCTTTTTCCCCTTCGT
This sequence comes from Kryptopterus vitreolus, assembly GCA_030449085.1. Taxonomy (NCBI): domain Eukaryota; kingdom Metazoa; phylum Chordata; class Actinopteri; order Siluriformes; family Siluridae; genus Kryptopterus; species Kryptopterus vitreolus. The sequence goes on along the minus strand of JACRUU010000008.1, from coordinate 7,404,001 downwards.
GCAGCAACCTGGTGTTCGCCAAAAAAAAAAAGGAAAAATCTTCCCATTTGCAATTTGTCGCTTGGTGGTTAGAGATAAAAAAGCCTGTTATGATTTGCCATCATATTAAGCATAGCGTTTAAGTCAAAGTTTTCATCTTTTGCCTGAACCGTGTGTTTTTCTTTTTCAAAGTCTGGTTCATGCTGGTATCAATTCGAACAATACGTGCATCTGCTCTGAGTTGGAGTTTGAATAAATAAAAAAAAAAAAAAAAAAAAAAAAAAAGAAAAAACGGGTAAAAACTCTGGCTTTAAGAAAAGGCTTTTGACTTCACTTCAGACGCTCATGGCTTGGAATGGATCAGAGGCGTCACAAAACTCTATCTTATTTACATTTTTTTCCTCCCTTCTACCCCCCCCCCCCACACACACACACACACACACACACACACATAGACACACATATGCTGTGCTGTTCCAAGAAAGTGAGGGGGAATAAAAACAGAGTGAAAATGAAAGAGTGTGTTTCAATGCCAAGGTGCCGGGGCCCTCTTTTAAGCAGTAAATGTTCTGACAGGGGAGAAGAGAAGGCGATAATGAGAGCTGAGCTTCTTTCCAAGATGGCTGTATTGTTTTAATTGTTCGAGCTGTGAAATAGAGGGAAGGGAAGAAAGAGCGAGAGCGCGTGAGCGAGACAGAGAGAGAGAGAGAGAATGAAAACGAGTGAGAGAAAAGTCTCAGAGCCAGTATTTAAAAAAAGAACAAACTTGGCTTTTTCCAGGCAATGTGTTGGAGCAATTATGTACAAACCCTGTAATTATGCATATCTTTTGGAAACATGTAAAGCTGTATGGAAATGAGACTGGGCCGCTTTAACTCCACACTGAGCACCCCCCACTGGCTGCACATTGTCTGAGATTTTAGGCACTTTTAGAAAAGTAATGGGGAGTTTTAGTTGGCATACAAGTGCGCGAGTGTGTGTGCGTGTGTGTGTGCGTTTGTGTGTGTGTTTGTGTGTGTGTGTGTGTGTGTGAGGTGTGCGCTTATAAGAACTGGTAGGGGGCATTAGGTTGTTTACTATAGGCAATACTAAGAAACATCAAGCAAAACACTCTTGGCATGTACACTCCTGTCTTTACACCTCCCCCAACTTCCCTCTGCACCCTTTCTCCTCCCACCCTCTCCCTCTCTCTCTTTCTCTTTCTCACTCTATCTCTCGCTCTTTGCATGTACTAAGGCCCACCCTTAATTAAGTCTGTTGGGGTTTCAAAATGTTGAATCTTGTTTAAAGACCATCTCAGCACATTTGGAGGCCCACATGCATGCATGTAATCAGGGCGCAAATCGTATTTATTTATTTATTCATTTTTAGTTTTATACACCCTCTTGTTGTTATTGCATCTCCACCCCCCCCCCCTTCTCGAGAATGTATGTGTGCAGAAGTTGTGGCGTGTGTGCGCGATTGTTCCTAACAGTGCGTCCCCGATCCTCTTTAGCGCTTCTCTTCCTCACAATTACCTCTGCTTAATCTTATTAGACTGAAATTCAATTACTTTTATCAAGGTTATTTCATACATGATAGATGCAGCCAGTGCATGGCTTAATTAGGGCCCAGCAAAAGCCAAGCGTTTTGCATCATCCCGCTGTTCCTACACATATAATTGAGCTCGGCTCGATCTTCCAGGAGAATGGCTCGGGCAAAGCGGTGACAATGCACCACATAACAGCTCTATGAGAACAGAATAATGGGCAAATTATTACGGTTCAGCAGGAGCTAAGCACCTGTTACCGCACTTCATTTTGAAGTCCACACTGACATTTTACATTTTTTTCATTTTCAACATTGATAGCAGGTTACCAGAGGGGACGACAAGGCAAGAACCAAATAAAGGCTATTTAAATGCTTGCAAAGTGGCAAGATTAAAATCGAATAAATGCAAACTGCTCCCTCTCCTTCTCTCTCTCTCTCTCTCTCTCTCTCTCTTTCGCTCCTTCTCTCTCACCCTTTCTCTCTTTCTTCTTCTTCTACCTCGTGCTTTTCTGCTTCACTTCAAGATTCGTCTCTCCAGACCCATTTCCAGTCATGGAATACGGGTGACTGTCCCTCCCCTCCTCGTCAATTATTCCTGGATGGAATCCCCCCCCCCTTTGGATTGATGCAGGATAATTGTGTAATTATCTGGGTGAAATTGGAATTCTAACGTGTTAAAAGGGGGGAATTGTTTCTTACACTTCCAAACTGGACCAACACGTCTAAGACTTAACCGGTCGTCACTATCAGAACGCCATACACCGTGCAGTGTTAAATGCTTAGACATGAACTGCCCACTGATTGCTTTCTATGGATTTGAATGATGACATGAGGATGTTTTGACTTCTGCACCGTACACATCCATCATGTAATGATCTCTAAGAGATTTTTTTTCCTAGGTGCATTATTTACTATACGGACAATTTGACCAAAACCACCATGTGCATTAACTCTCCTGCGCTAAGTAATCGTATTAACAGAAAATAAAAAGCCAAAAGTGAATTCACAGCTGATATCTAAAATATTTTTCATTTCCAAATGACTATACTATCTGCCAAGTAAACAAATGTGATGAACTTTTGCAAGAAGTATATCATTTTTCCGTACTTGCACCATTCATTCATTTATTCATCTTCTATCGCTATATCCGATCTTCCCTCGGGTCACGGGGAGCCTGTGCCTATCTCAGGCGTCTATGGGCATTAAGGCAGGATACACCCTGGATGGAATGCCAACCCATTGCAGGGCTCACACACTCACATTCACACACACACATTCATACACTAGGGACAATTTTCCAAGGTGCCAATCAACCTACAGTGCATGTTTTTGGACCGGGGGGGAAACCGGAGAACCCAGAGAAAAACCCCCTGAGGCACAGGGAGAACATGCAAAATCCACACACATGGCAAAGACGGGAATCGAACCCGGATCCTGGAAGTGTGAGGCGAACATGCTATCCACTAAGCCACCGTGACCCTTTACTTGCACCATAATAATGCTAATTAGCTACTTCGCCACATGTTATTAAATGACATTAGTTACCACTTTAAAGCCTAGTTTCAGAGTAACCAAACACTGACCACGCACTGCATCGTTTTTTGCCCGACCGATGGGACGGCGAAAATGATTATGATTTGATCGTGTCCTATTTTTACCATGTGGATGTGGACTTGCTGTTTCTGAGAAGCCCCAAAACACACCACATGTGACGTTGCCTTTGCGAATGACAGTCTGTTCTAAAGGAACGCATTTCAGAGTTTTTTCTGACTGAAATCTCTTCACGTCAGCTGACTACAATGCGTTTTCTTTAATTGCAGTAGATAAAAAACAAACAAAACAAACCAAAAAAAAAAACAATCCTGCCCAGGTCTGTTCCTGTTGAAATCATACATTATTACACTGACCTTAATCCAAATCCCCCTACAAACCGAGCAATTTCTCCCTGCCAGTCTTAAGATCCTGGCTGAGGGAAAGAGAAAGGGAGGTGGCAAATAAACAGCACGGTGTGGAATGGGAAGGGGAGAGACTAGCAAAATGAAAATTCAGGGGAAAAGAAACATAAGATATGTTGTCTGCTTTCAGTGGTTGTTAGGAAATAAATTGCTTTTGAAAGTAGAAATGTTTACCTCAATTGAGAGCCATTTTATGCCCTTGACAGGAAATTATTTCACAGCCTCTCTTGCGGTTGCTCTTTCCATTGGTCATGTTTTCTTAACCTTACAAAAATAACTTGGCCTCCACATTCACTTCGACTATAAACACTTATTCTGTGTTTTGAGGCCTCTCTCGGTGGGTAGCTCAACTAATTTCTTTCTTCAGTGGCGAGACCGTCGAGGTAGAATAGCGAGGGAAAGAAGCACGCTGCTGTTCTGCCCTCTTCACAAATTTGCCCTTTGTGTTGAGCATGTACCAAGTACAAGAAAGTAAATCGAATGTAGAACTGCACTGATAGTGGGGAAAAAGACATTATTGACTTATTATTGCTGCTGCAGAACCAGTTCAGCAAACAAAACCGGGGAAAGCGTCCTATTTAAAACTTGATTTTTAACGTGACTGCAAACTTTCCGAAGAGAATGAACGAGCATTTTCTCGGCTGTTAAACACTTCCAAGTTTATTGAAATCCAGGGCTGGATATATAGATTGGCAGATCAGTCTTTGCTTACATTTTCAGGATTGTGATGGATCTTACTTTCACCTTGCCTTGCCTTATAATAACACAGTGTGTATGTATGTATATATATATATATATATATATAGTATATAATATATATATATATATATATATATATATATATAGTCCATACATATACACACACACACACACATATACATACATACACACACACTAGTGATATATATATAGATATATATATATATATTATCTAATACTATATATAATATCTATATCTAATATATATATATATATATATATATATATATATATATATATATATCTATATATAGCTATATCACTAGAGAAAGGACCTCAATGCCATCTATCTATGTGCCAGATTTCGTGTGTGTGTGTGTGTTTGTATAGTCCTGACCCCAGGGGGCCCTACTGAAATTGACACTGGGTTTTGAGTCCCCCATCCTCAATCCTGTCTTATCAGGAGCTTGTTGTTGGCCTCGGGGGTCACCCCACCTACTCCTGCCCTCAAATTCAAATCCCCTTTAACTGATAGCTGATGTCCACTGTGTCCTCTGCAGCTCCTCAGGGTGGAGACAGAGAGTCGATACAATAATCTACTGGACAGTCATATAGTATCTTACATAAGAATTCAAACCTTTGACATTTTGTAATTTTGAAACCTGGAGTTGGAGTTAAAATAGAAGTGGGATCTTATGCTATCAGTATATAATATATATATATATATATATATATATATAGATATATATATATATATCTATATATATATTATATATATATATATATATATATATATTACACATCTGAAAGCACATACATTATTTCATTTGTGACACAAATGCTAATTAAAGTTTTTTCTACTAATAATATGCAAAATCTAGAAAAACAAAACAAAACAATTGATTACTAGTACTAGTAATCAATATTATTAAAGCAGGTTTGTATTCATTGCCAGGAATACTACCGTGGGGAAAAAAACTGGAGTCATGATCGTGTTTACCTGCTTGTGTTTAATACACAGTCATATTATACTCCTTCACACCACTTTACTCCATAAATACTAACAAGATAAAACCACAACTAGAAGGCAAAGAGGACAACAATGACACTACGACAGTACACATAAATCATTATGAGCATGTAAACACAGTATGGGCGTTTGAAATGCTAAATCTGCTTAGCATGCTAATGTGCTTTGTTTTCATTGGTGGGAAGAGTTCAAAGATTAGATCGTTCAAATCTTATTCAGCTCCACCTGCTTACGAATAAACTTGGCAAATCGGTTCTCTAATGTTGGTTGCATAAGTGAGGTAAATATTATTTTTTTAAATATGTGGAAAAACTCTTTGATCCTGTTTGATCTGCTTGTGAGTCAAATGATGTCGGTTGTTAAATGAGGTTTAATGCGGAAGAGTCAATGCTTGTTTATCATTAAGTCGTTTGAAAGTAGCATGGCATTCTGTTCGATCTGTACAACACATGTATACATTTTGTGTTTCATTCAGTACTATTACATTCCGACATTTTGACTACTTTCAGACTTTCGGAGTCAGATTCGATTCAGCTTACTGTCTATTTCACACTTATACATTTCCAGTTCACTTTCCTCCAACTAAAAATATGCCAGTGGGTGGATTTGCTACATTAAATTGCCCATTGAGTTGATTGTGTTTGTGTGTTTGCTGCTTCCCTGGATGATGATCCATTATTACATTCTTTATCTAGATTTTGGGCATTGTTTGATGGTACACTGGATTAATTGGGACGCAGGATTTTTCGGACCTTATTTGAGAATTAGAATCATACGCATATCATAGGATACATCAATTCAATTCCAATTCGCTTTAAACAATGGACCTTTGTCTCAAAGACGGTTTACACAAATAAAATGGTAATAAAACAATGTAAAGGTTTGTTCCTTTTAAACGTCAACTTGTCCCTAATGAGCAATACAGTGAAGAATATCTCAGTGGAAAAACTCCCTGAGATGGCAGGATTGAGGAATTGAGGAATCACATTCGAACCTCATCTTTTTGTTTCCATCTAATTGACATATATGCGATTGTGCCGGGTAGAATGTGTGATTGCAGTTGAAAGGACTTGTCTGTTTCAGCACTAGTTGGGCCCGAGGACTAGGGGCTCTTCATTTCAATGTCAATTTTCCTGCTACTTGCAAAACACCTGTAAAACAAAGAGCAACTCCTTTCCTCTTCCTCTTTTCCTTTTTTTTATATTATTATTATTCTGTCTGTAGTGACTACACTAAGAGCGGAGAGCGTGTGTTTTATTCCAGCCAGAACCTTTGAAGTTCAAGCACAAAATTGCAATGTTCCTCCAATTACACAGGGCAGCTCTAAATAGATAAATACAGGATGGAATACAATATGAAATGTAAAAAAAAAAGAAAAAAAAGAAAGAAAGACAAAAAATTGTGTTCCAACCAAATTAACATGGTTCAAAATTCATAACTGAGTCACACCTGGGAATGAGATCTCATAATATTTCACTTACAGGGGAGGCACTTGTTTGCAACTCGCACTCTCGCACTATAATATGCAGCGCACTCTATTAACAAGTTCACGCTCAGGCACTCGGGTTTGCAGCAGAAGCTCTTGCGAGCACTGCAGAGGAGCGGGGTGTTGTGAGTGGCACTCAATCAAAAACACAGGAAAAACAAAAACACAATGGCACTCCAAGCGCGCTGTGCGAGAAACGATGACCTTCGTCTAATTGGATTAAACAAAACTGCGCACAACGAATTAAGCCAGCCTGGCACTAAACGTGGATGATCCTCATCTCCGGAAAGGGCCTTCTAACTGCTATCCAAAAAAAAAAAAACTTCGGCATGCTAATATCAACTTCCAAACCGCAACGGCTATATTCGCGTTATAGCCTAGCGTAGATATTGTATCTTTAAGCCCGTGGACTGTTTGGAACAAGGCTTCAAAACTTCAAAATTTAGATTAATGCCTCCGTGAGGCAAAAGTAACTTCTGCATGACAGCATCACCAATAATCCCGATTGAATAGTGATGATGAGTGTTGCGAAAGCTACGGTTGTCTGATCAAGTTACTGTGCTCAAACTAACGAAGGCAACAGAGGAAGGGGGAAAAAAAAACGGGGGGGAACTGACGATAGCTAATTAGTAAATCCATAATGTTTTCCTCCTCTTAAGCATCTCCCTCGAGGGTGTTTTGAATCATTATGCAAATGATGTTGTCAAATGTCAATTAGCACAGGAAGACACTCTCATGATTTATTATTTTCAAGAGTGCTTCTGTAGTTGGAAACCTTCTCCTGCTAGTGATCAAAGGAAATAGAAAATGAGGTTGTGTGTGTGTGTGTGTGTGTGTGTGTGTGTGTGTGTGTGTGTGTGTGTGTGTGTGTGCGCGAATGGATCCCTCTCACATGCTAAGAAGAATTAAATCCTTTATTCCCAGGCAAAGGACAAGGCAGTGGTTAAGGCCCTGACTTGAAAAGATGTATTGAATCAGTTTGTCCGATGCCTGGGCCTGTATTAACTGGCAGGGGCTAAAACACAAGCACTGTATATCTTTTACAATGCGTTGTTTTCTGCCCCCAAGGGGTTACACAATAATTTGTGACCTCAAGCAATAAGTCCTTTTTTTTGATGCACTTGGAATTATAATTCATCCCTGAAAATCATCAACAAATCTGTTGTCCGATAGATCAGGGGACACTCTTGGGCTTTTTCACAGAGTACTATGGGCATGACAAGAGCCTTGTTACCAAAAAGTACTATCTGTTTTACAACCATGGGTGAAGAGCCTTTATTAGTGGCAGTGCAATTACTGGGGGAAAGAAAATCAGACAATAAAAGACAACAGTGGATGTCAATTAGGTTTTGTAATTGAATAATTACTGGACAGAGTGCCATGGCAGAGTGATTACAGGAGCAGTTCTCTAAATGTCAGAAAGCAATTGAAATAAATTACACAACTCTAAACCGACTACTCTGATTAGGCGGCAAAAGCCTCGCTTCATTTACCCTGTTTAGCGAACCTCCTTGCTTATTCCTTTCCGCTTCTGCTCGCAGTCAAGGGCTCTGCGGCTTTGTTTTTTTCGCCGCCTTATAATTAACCTGGATGAAAGAATAAATCATCCCCGCAACTTTCGCTATCACTCTTACACGGATATTGTTCGGGACTTTTTCGCAGACGTATCCGGGCGATATCCGAATACCGAATCAAAGCTTGTCAAATCGTCTCTGGGAACAATCTTTTAAGTTTGGACAATTTTGTTCTGGATATTGACGGGAACAGGTTGAAGTTTGACAATTAGCTAAAACACAAAATGTGCCCTTAACCATGAAAATGGCATTGATACATGGAGAGCTGATGACGTAGGGTTCATTTGAAAGGTATATTCAACGACAGAACCAGACCAAAAACTTGTACATGCTTTAAAAATCATTTACTTGCAAACAATATTGCTTTTTGTGAATTCATGATAGCTTCAAGATAATGAATGTGCATGTGCACGTGTGATATGCATGAATCTTAGGTGTGAGGCGGGAAATTAGCGATTTGGCTCATTTTACTCGGTTCTTTGAATCTCCTTCATCAAAATGAATGAATCTTTTTTGAGTCATTTAGTTCATTTCTTTCTTTTGATCACAAATAAAATAAAATGTTACATGTTGAATAAACAGACCCCCAATGCGTCTACATACACACATCATAACTCTGGTTCCAATAATTAAAATATTACAATGCAGCTCTGAACATATTATGATAAACAGAATAGTATAGCGTCTATGGGAGTCATGTGACAAAAGAACCAACGAGTCAGATTCGGACTCTCATGAACCACCGAACCATTCAATTCTGTTTTCTGTGTAATGCACTGCATAGTGTCTATGGCAGTCATGTGACAAAAGAACCAAATATTCGGACCAGAAGACTCAAGAGTTGATTACTCATCTGTAATTAACCTACAGTTTTGCACATGTGCAACCAGTAGAAAATGAATGATTCATTATCTTAGACTACTGGTTCTTTTGAGTCGTGTTAAAGACTCGTTCAAAAAGAACGAATCGTTCATGAATGACCCATCAATAGTGGGAATACACAAACGATGCCAGTCCAACACATGCTCACAGACAGACAGACAGACAGACAGATAGATAGATAGATAGAAAGAATACATTTATATTATAGATATTGAAAGATTTATGTATATATGAATATACATGTTTATATATATATATATATATATATATATATATATATATATATCGATATATATATATATATATATATACACACACACATATACACATACTCTGTATGGCTCCAGCATAAATCTGAACTGAAGCTCCTGCCTATTTGTTTGACATAATTTAACTTAGTGAGCCCCCCTAAGTGAAGAACATTGCAAATTTATTTTAAAAGTGCTAGGCATCTATTGGAATCTTCCTTTTCATAACCCAATTAAGAACCACATCAGAGTTGTTAGTTGAATGGTTTATTCATTATCCAGAGGTACATTTAATAGGGCAAACTCATTTAGAGGCTCATTATCAAACTTGGCAACAGATCATATTATCCGGCCGTTTTGATCTTTTCCAAAGCGAGCCTATGTAGTGAAGGAAAGTGGAACTCTGCAAAAAAAAAAAAAAAAAAAAACTTAACCACATGCCAGATTGGGCTTTTTGATTAAACATTGAGGCATTTTCTACTTACAAAGACCAGTCATAGACTGCTGCCATGGACTCCCTGGAGTGCCTCCCCCATTAACTATCCACTGTTTCACCTCGGCCCATTGGCCAATTGGCTGCTTCATCCCTTTGATGGTTTAAGGTCAACTTATGATTCAAGATGGCTGCCATGCGATTTTCACTAGTGCGTTGAAACTTTCGCTACAGAAATATAAAAAAATAAAAAAGTATGTGACAAAACGGAGGGATCGGGGAAAGATATGGAGATATTGTGGGTGGGGGTGCTCTTGACTGGCAGCATCAAATGTAATTTGAATATCAAGGTTTTTATTAATAAGTTCATGTTGATTCATGTTTGTCATGGATCCGCCGGGTCTGCAGGGATGGTGTCCCTAGGTAGAGTGTGCCCCATTTTGAAGAATAGTATAAGAACAGCATGAATAAAACAATAAGTTTTTTAAACAAGGCGCATGTTTGTGTGTAATTTCATTTCTTTTCCTTTTTATAGGCTTGATATGCATAACAAGGCATAACAATGTCACTTTGATGAGATTACCCATATGGAGACAAAACTGTCAGAAGTTTGACATACACGACAAGACACTTGAAAGTAAAATCGTGTTATTTATTACATTTGTATTGAAGTCGTCTATAAAGAGCAGTAAAATATTACCTCATGAAAGTGGACTTTAACTTTCTCAGTACAGCCTAAGCAAACATCATTTATTTGGCGCTATCTATAGCAAATAACAACAGGCAAATCGGGCAAAAATGTGGACATAGGCTTTAACTTACCCCATAAACTACAATAGGAGATCTCGTGTCCTTTCTCCACCTCTTTAATGTCAAACTAATGGAGTTTTTATTTTCCTGAGAATATAAATCACTAAGGGAAAAATCCTACTCAAGATTCCCAATTAGTCTAAACCCTGAACCTTATGATAGTATATGTGCCTCTACTTATTCAAATATTTTAAAAGACAGGATTAAAGACAGACCTTCTCTGCTTTTTTTCCCAATCTGGTGTATGCCATTAGCAAGGTCTATCAAGAAGTATAAATCTTTAATTTCAGAGATCAGCATTAATGGTCGAAACAGCCTAAGATCTCTTCTCCGTTCCCGCCTTTCATCCTCTCCTCTGGCAGAATTCCGGAGGGGGCCGCACTCAATCGTTTGCTCCCTTAAGTACACAAAATTAGCTGCTTATCTGTTGATCTCTGTACATGATCCCTGTGAAATCCTTTCTGTGTGTCCAAGGCTCCCGCCTTCACGTGAGCCTAGCTGCAGGAACCATTCCCTGGCTCCCATCATCTCTCTTTCTCTCTCTCTCTCTGAATCCCCACAGTAACTACCCCCCCCCCCAACCCCAACCAACGCCCTCTGAGGGAATCCCAGACCTAATTAAATTGTGTTTAAAGACAATAAGGACTAGGCTTCCACCTCTGCTTGCTTCCTGTCTGACTTCCGGCTGTATCCTAACTGACACTTAAGCCTCAGGCTTTTACCTAACAGCTGGGCGGGATTTTCCAGAAAGGCATAAAATGTCATTCATATGCTTCAGCTTTGCATAATATAGTACAGAAAACAAAATGAAAGATGCACAAACTGAAAACTCGAGCTGCAGGGTATACAAGAGTGATAGCATGAGAGAAGGAGGGAGAGTGTGGTGAAAGATGAGGGGGTGCAATGCTCCATTTTTTTTTTTTTTGTTTAAGCATATTTAGTCTAAGCATCTGAATGAAGCCTAATAGTGCAGCACTACCATATTTGGCTGTGTTAATGATCTCAAGGTATGGAATTAGGCCTGGCTGTTTCTGTTAATGCAGCTTCCTGAAACCCAAGAGTGACTGCAGCCCTCGTTAGCCGTGCCTACTCACTATTGATTGTGGTGGGCCGCTGGAGGCTCCCTACCTGCAGTTGACTTTGTACTTCTGCTGGAGTTGTAAGGGTCTACGGAACAACAGGGACCGTGCACATCTCAAACAAGGTCTATGAAAAGCCTATCAATTAGGCTTTGAAGGTCAAGCAAACTCTCTCTTTTCCTCCCTCTCTCGTTCTCTCTCTCTCTCACTGTCTCCCCTTGACTCGCTCATCTTGAGCTGGCAGTATCTCCCATGCTCTCTCTTGCATCGCTCTTTCCAAAATACATCTGAAGACTCCATTCAATTAAATATCTCTCAGCTCCAGCTGCTCCCTAAGTGAAAGGTCAAGCAAGTCCAGGAGGCTAAAAGAGAAAGGCTTGGCTTCTTCTGAAAACCCTGCCCTCCCCTTTCTTCCCTCCACCACGCAACAAAGCCTCCCCCACGCCCGGGCTCTCTCCTAATGATCCCCACTGGTCAATCCCTAACTAGCAATGACAGTTCCCCCTAGAAGCACCACTGCGGACGAGAGCCAATCGATCAGGTGGAGGGGGGGAAAAAACACACATATAATGATAACCCGCAGACATAATGTCAAGCCCTTGTGCTGTCCCAATTGGTTGACATTCAGGTAGATAGAGGGGAGAGCCAACCGCCTGCACTTCAAAAGGGAGGTGCGAGCACTGAGCTCTTATGCAGCAAAGAAATCTGTTAACCCTCTCGCGCACATGAATGGTAATTACCCGCGCTGTAGCCTTGAGAACAGAGAACAGTGGTCGGCTCATCCAGACGACCCACACTCAATAACCATCAATGCAAATAGCACATCATTGAGTCTCATTACTGTGACTGTAACTCAGTTATGGCTCCTTTGACAAGGCATGCTTTCAGTGGGTTGGTGTGCATGGATTTGAAGCTTCGACCCGTCTGGATAGTCACTTACACCGGCCGAGATTAAATGGTTCTTTGAACGGTCCAAAAATACGGTTCGAAATAATAATTATTCTAACAACATGGGTTCGAGTGTGCTTTCACCCTTGAAGCAAAACCCTTCATACTTCAGTGTAGAAGACAAATGGCTCTGGTGGGACCTGGGATTCACATGGGTTCGTCTTACTTTGCAGTGCTTTGGTAATCTATTTCCCCTATTTAATTGCAAGCAGACAAGTGGAACCATACATCTGCTCCATGCTGCTTGACCCAATACTTAAACGCCATTGATCAGATGAGCTTAATACGCGGTGCCAGTTTCCAATCCCTCATAGCTAAGGCATTATCAGACAAGTTGATATGATACACCAGCTCCCATCTACCCAACCCCCCCCCCACACACACACACACACAGATCCAGCTCAGATTAAATTCAGGGTGTCTCTTTTTGGATAGTAGGCGGACAGACGGCCTGACTCCAGTGCTAGATGAGAAAGTGCTGGGCTGGGCCGTCCCCCTGTCCCAAAGTTCCATCAATAGCCTGAGGAATGGCAGCCAAGCAGCTTCAACAACAGGAGACCTGATTGGAATAGAGCAGAGGGATAGAGAGAGAGAGAGAGAGAGAGAGAGAGAGAGAAAGATGAGAGGGGACACGCATGGTTTCTTAAACCATATCCTGTCTTATTTTCTTTCTGCTCCTCTTTCCCTCCTCTAAACATTGTGGCAGACTGTATGATCATGTTTCTCATATTATCAATACCATCTCTGCCTTTGCCTCTGTCTCGTCCAGTCGTTTGTATTTTATAACCTTGTGTTACTCTACATTACATTTAGCCATCTAATCCATTTGTAAGGACTCTGATCAAATGTGATTGAAACAACTGTAATCCTAATATATTAAGATGACATGTTCTAGACCAGGGATCACCAACCTTTTTGTAACTGAGAGCTACTACATGGACACCGAGTCATATAAAGGGCTACCAGTTTGAAATACTCCTCTGAAATTTAAAATAACAAATTTACCTTTATCTATTAGTTATATATTATTATTATTATTAATGATACTCACTCGTTTATCTATGTGAATACACTTGTGATTTTTGACAGTGACTATCAACAACGAATTAACTACATTTTACATTATAGACGCATCTCACTGATGAGTTGTGCACTTTTTATAGCAAGCCTGAGAGCTACTCATGTGCTCCTTGGGGGCTACCTGGTGCCCACGGGCACCACGTTGGTGACCCCTGTTCTAGACTATTCATTATACCTTCTTATGGACTATTTATGGTGTAACAACCACCAAAGAGTTAATGGATAAGTGCCTGATGACGGTACATGTTACAGTCTATGCAGAAATGTACACGTATGATCTCCATATCAGAACACCACCAGTTCTCCAGGTGGGTCCCACCTAGCCTCTTAACCTTTGAACTCCATTTCAAGATTCTGAGTCTTGTATACCAATTTTTACTATTTCTACTATTTATTTCAGTTCTTTTTTATTTTGTATAGTGCTTTTAACAATGCACATTGTCTCAAAGCAGCTTCACACTGATAAACAAGAAGTTCTACAAATTGTAACTTCGGCCCTAATGAGCAAACCAAAATAGTAAGGAAAAACTCCCTGAAATGTCATAAAGACAAAATCTTGATCCACACTCATGCGGAAAACCATCCTCATCTGGGAAAGAAAAATATATATGCATTCATATAATCTGTCTTAACATTTTCCTTTCTGGTTTTCCACCAGAAAGCACCTTTTCCACTCCAAAACACAGAAAACAGGGAAAACAGTTTGTATTCTTAGATATATAACTTTTATAACATTTCCCCAAAAAAACTTGTGCCAGAAAATGTATCCGAATTTAAATATAATCACAACTCATCTTACCACCATATTAAGGTTAAATCTATTGGACAGGAGAGGAGCATTTATTTCCCTTTACACATTTGATTTTACAAATGACATAAATATTCCCCTATTTAGCTCCCATCAGTTACCTTAAACTGAAAGAAGTGCTGTGTAAGTTATGGCAAAAGTTTAGAGGCTTCGATCAATCTTTTTGCCCCTTATTGATCCAGGGGTCATACTTTCCCTTGTGTCAAAAAGAAAACAAATGTTTCACTGGTCTATGATTTCTCATTATATCCATGTCTCCAATGGTCTCCATTGGTCTGTGGACACACCCACAGATCGATGGTTCTCAGTCTCTATGAATTGCCATTGTGATGATTAGAAATCGACCTGCCTCCTTATGGGAATGCTTTATACGACACAAAGGCTGAGCCACATATTCAAATACCAAAGGAGCTTATAATTTCAGTAAATACCAAATCTATGAGCAGATATGAATTTCCTGCATCCTTCGGGGAAAAGCATGGATATTTATATCTGCATGCCGTAGGAGTGTATCAATTAACAGAGCGGGTCTTATATCATTTCTTTCCAAGCGCATGATTTTATGTCAGTACTGTACAGCGTGTCACTGCTAAAGGTTAGAGCCCGGTCAACAATCAGCCTTCTTCTATACAGAGAAAAACATTGTTTTTTTTTTTTTTACTTGTACGACTTGCTCAACAAAACACACTTTATAATCAATGCTATTATTTAATATTAGATTGTGTTACATTACACCCAATAAGATTATTATTTCTTATTGTTTTGCATAGTAACGAGCTTATTAAGAGATTAAGAAAATTGACGTGGAAAGCTTCTCATGTTCAGAGTTGATTCAACGACACACTTAAGTTAATCTCCCGTATCTTACTCGAATAGAAATGTCTCAGAGAGATTGCTTTCCAGTGCCTCGAAAAACCAAAGTGAACATATCCTGGTTATTAGTTCTTAGTTTACTGGTCATTTGAAAATGTAAATGTAAATAATGTAAATAATAACTCTTAATTAAAAAAAAATATATATATATCTCAATTTGGATTTGTTTTTTTAAGTGTCAGACAATCCTCGACAGCTTCCAAACATTTTTCCCTTCCAAAAAGCACCATGGGTTACAATCAGTGTACAATCACTAGTTACATGTAACAGCGTTACGTAATTGAATTACAAAATAAACGTAACAGTAATTCGTTATAGTTACTGAGAAAAAAATATGTAATTAAATTACAGTTACTTGTGAAAATGTTAAAGATTACAAATAGGTAAACAATTTCTTTAAAAACCTAGGATATGTTGAATGATAATAATAATAAGAATAAGAATAAGAATAACGTTCAACTCACACCTCCAGGTTTAAGGGTTCGATTCCTGCTGCCTCTATATTACTTGCCATTGTGTCCTGTCATAGCTATGCAAAGATTTGATTTCTAAAACAGTATTATATATATATATATATATATATCTATATATATATATATATATATATATTATATATATATATATATATATATATATATATATATATATAGATATATATATATATATATATATATATATTTTATTTTTTATTTTTTGTGGCTTTGTTGTGGCTGGCTGTGCATAAAAACTTAATGTAACGTAAACTTAATTACAACTAGAGTTGACTATTTAGTTGGAAATATCCATTAGAAAGTAATCACAATGTAATCAATTACTTTTTTTTATAAAGTAAAGACAACCAATTTCCTTCTAATTACTGATCCTTCATACCTGCGCACTTATCTCACACACCTGAGAGGAATCACAACACACAGTATTTAAGTACTCTCAAACCTAGATTTCATCCTCTAGATATGGCCATTCGATGATGTTTGCACCTCAGTTGAACTTTGCATGTACCTGGATAAAGATTTGGTGTATAATACAGAATTTGTTTGTGTGATTTGAACTAAATAAGCTACTCCCAGCATTTGACCTTGTCTCAGCTCAGAAGGTAACTGGAGATGTTTGGACACCTTTGTGTACCTAATATTGGTTCAGCGCAACAAATATAATGCTGTTTCATTTGGGAAGAGAAACGATTTCAAGTACTTTAAACGTGTTTCAAATGAATATGTAGTAAAACAAAAACAAGCGGCAATTAAGAGATAAAAAAAAAAAAAAAAAAAAAATCAATGATACACAAATGACATATAAAGAGGGTAAACATTGAAAAAAAAACATCTAATAAGAGTGTGCCAGAATAGTCATATTAATCAATGCAAATGAGGACTAATATGGCTTTCTTAATTTAGTATTTGACAGGTTATAAAATAAGTGTATTTACAGCACAAATGATACATATCACAGCGACTGCAAACTATCTTTCGTCAAGGTGGCCCTGGCCTCATTCATTCATTCATTCATTCATTCATCTTCTATCGCTATATCCGATCTTCCCTCGGGTCACGGGGAGCCTGTGCCTATCTCAGGTGTCTGTGGGCATTAAGGCAGGATACACCCTGGATGGAATGCCAACCCATCGCAGGGAACACACACATGCACATTCACACACTGGGGACAATTTTGACAATTTTCCAAGGTGCCAATCAACCTACCGTGCATGTTTTTGGACTGGGAGGAAACCGGAGAACCCGGAGAAAAACCCCCTGAGGCACGGGGAGAACATGCAAACTCCACACACACATGGCCGAGACGGGAATCAAATCCGGACCCTGGCTGTGTGAGGCGAACGTGCTAACCACCAAGCCACCGTGTCCCTTGCCCTGGACTCAATGCAATTCAATTTCAGACAAGAAAAATGAGGTTAAATCAGAAATTGTTCATAAATTATACACTTTGGGAGCAAAATTCCTCCCTGTGTAAAACGATCTATTCATTAGAATATCAACGTACGCAATTTTTGTATGGAAACATCAGCATTCATGCTAATCTACGCGAACCATGCTAATCTACACCAAAACAATCAATTTTTACATATTTATCTTGGTGGTTGCATATAGTTACATATAAGCAATGCGCTAACCCTGCTAACGCAAGCAGTTAGCGGTGCCTTTTACAATCGCAGCCTTACAGGCGACATAAGACTCTGCAAGAAGTTGCCACTCGCTGTCAATTATTCAAAGAAGTGCATGTTTCACATGGGAGCGATGATATTTCTGTAACTTTAGAAATAAGAGCTCTTGTTAAGAAGGCTGTTGCTAGTTAAGTTAATCTCTTTCTATAGCGTCTTTGCCCAGTCATGCCGTCCCTGTGGGACTAAAACAAGTGGCTCCCACAAGCCAGGTGCTGCGCTCAAAGTCCCTCGCCTCTTTTTGCCCGTCACTCTTCGCTTGATTTCTAAACGGTCCCCGCTTGCTTTCTCTTTTGACTGAACTCAATGGGATTACAGCAGAGTTAATCGCTCCTGGGTTTGTCCACTTATTAGCATGTGAACTTCCCCTCGGCGGTCCATTGTTTCCCAACCTTCCATAAAGATTACCTTGGAATTGCTCTATTGTCTCCATCAAACGCGTAGGAGCCTAATGAAAGGCTGCACAATGGAAATGGCAGCCGCAGTGACGAGAGGTGCACGTGTGTTCATTAATGAAGGTGCAGCGACTGCTTTTTAAAAATAGAAATGCTGGCAGGTCTCAGATTGAGCTATTAGGGATGTGTGATTGTGTGCACCGCCCTCCCCTTCCACACTTTACACCAGCAGGAGACACAGAAAACTGTTCCACGGGCCAAAAGCAACCTAACTGGAGAAACCAGAGGTTTTTTTTTTTAATCCAGTCTGTTTGAGTGCATATTTGATAAGTACCTAATGGTGTCTGCTGTTTGCTCAGTAGAAGCTGTAGTTAATAGAGGACCAAAAAGTGCTGCTGTGCTGCTATCTGTCTGTTCTTTTGGTGTTTTGTGGACATAATATACAGTGTCCTGTGAGCATATGATATGACCTAGAGCAATTCAAAGTAGCAATAAATAAGATTCTTGACCTGAGTTAATCCATGTTGATTAGGTTGTATTTCTTTTTGGGTCTGGTTCCTCTCAAGGTTTCTTACTCCTATCAACTTAGTAATACACCTATACACTAAACCTGTACATTCTTTTATACCTGCTTTATATCACGTTCGCCTCACACCTTCAGGGTAGGGGGCTTGATTCCCGTCTCAACCATGTGTGTTCTCCACATTCCTCAGTAGGTTTTACTCCGGGTTCACCGGTTTCTTCTCCGGTCCTAAAACATGCACGGTAGGTTGATTGGCACCTTGGAAAATCGTCCCTAATGTGTGAATGTGAGTGTGTGTGTGCACGATGTGATGGAGTGGCATTTCATACAGGGTGTGTCCTGCCTTGAAGCCCGAAGACGCATAAGATATAAACAGGTTCCCCCCGACGAGAGAAAGTAGTCGGATAAAGTGGTAGAAGAGGAATGGATACATTTCTTATGATTCCATAGTAATGATTCCGATACAGTATAATAATCGGTACGCCCCTAATCCATCGTTACTTTAAAGGAGGATGACTGATCTGCATAATGTTATTATTATTAGCAAGATAATGTGTTTGCAGATGGCGTTATCCTAGTCATGGCTATGTGGTATTGATAGCTTGTTTTGTTGTACAAAATGCACTATTGTTGAGTGGTATTAAAAATGACCTACAACCATTAGGTTAGCACTAAATACACTATTTTGGGATTGGAAAAATCATTTAAATTAAAAATAAATAAATAAATAAATAAATAATAATAATAATAATGGGGACAGGATATTTGTGGGATTTGTGAAGACTGTATTCTGGCGCAGGTGAAAATGGCATCCTACTTAACAAACATTCTTATATTGTATTAACGTCTAAATAATCGTATACTGCCTATGATAGATAAAACATGTTTGAATGCAAAATGGAATAAAGGATTCATTTTTAATGATACGTATCTCAATATATATATATATATATATATATATATATATATATATATATATATATATATATACATGGACGATGCAGAAATGAACAGGAATATTTTGTCATCAATAAAAAGACTATTAATGTGCATTTCCTCAGCATTACAGCTACAAAACTAGAGAACTAAAAAATAAAGCACTGATAGTCTAATACTAGTCCACAAATTTTGGCGTTGTTAATTAACAGCGATTCATATGGTAATCACCTACCAAACTCGAGTGAAACAGGGAGGCATATGAGAAAGCACTCGTAGGAATGGTATGCTTGTGTGGCCTCCAAAACCAGAGGAGGGCTTTCAGTTCAAAGCTCCATTAATGAGACATTCCAACACGAAGGAACTGATATCCATTAACAGGAGAGCTTTTGTTGCATGCCTCAGTCTGCATTGTATTTAGAAATGGCCTTTTATCCCAGTAAAGGCTTTTGTTTATGAAGGGTGTGCGTTCATTATTATTATCATGAAAGGATGCTTTTGAACAGTTAATCAAGAGCGAAGATTTTTGCTTAGGAGTATTTTATAGTAAGAGCACAATTAATTCAAAAGATGACGCTTTTCTTCCATAATGGTAAGAATTTTATCTCATGGCCAGCTTACTAACATCTAATGAATATCTTTTAATCTTCCTCCAGTTTTTTTCTTCTTCTTCCTCTTCTTCTTTTTTTCATTCAAATCCAAATGATTCTTTTTGTGCGAGCTAATTAGTGCGGCAGAAAAGAAATCTCATCAGAACAGGCGGCGTAAATCTACAAAATGCATCGCTCTGACACTATATATTGCCCGCGCTGCCTTGCTTGGTTTAAGAGTGAGTCGGATCTGACGAGAAGGTCAAATTGTTGTTTTGCGTAATTAATCATCTAGCGGCCTTTTCGACAACGGCCGCCGTTTCAGATTCCGCGTTGGACTCAAATACTGCAGGGGGAGAGAAGAAAAACAACAACAACAACAACAGTCTAGCGATTTAGGCTTGCAGGTCTACATAACATCACCTTACACATACGTGAACCGCTAGTAAAAAGGTCAGGCGCTCCGCAGGCTACAAGCTTCGCCGGCCTTCTCTGTTTTTCCTTGACGAAGGGCACTTGCTGAGGGACTGTCAAACCCGCACACTTCTGCATGAGCTCTTGTCAAGAGAAGGTGCACAACCTTTAGTGGCCAAAACATTCAGTTCCAGTGCTTGCTTTACCTTTAACATCACCTTAAAGGCCATATATGTTGCTTGGTTTACCCTTTTAGTCTCCTCTCTTTGGATTTAATGTTATCTGACTTGAATATCTATTATGGTCGGAACTGAAAACGTCTTCTCTGGGGTAACAGGCATACCCTGTATATCTGGGTTATATGTATATTGATTATTATTATTATTATTACTATTAATACTATTGCATTAAACCTCATTAATGTGCATCATCGTTTTCCTTTTTGTATTTCCTTAAACCCTAATGGTCCTGAGGTTTGTCCCTTCTTTAAATACACCTCAGAGGCACCTAAGTTCCCCCCCGAAATATCCCGAGGACCCTAGAGGAGAACCCTTTTAAAGAGCAAAAAAAAAAAGCTAATTCCCTGCTCACGCTAACCTTTAATGATGCACATTTTGTGGGTCACAACAAATACGCTCCGACACGAAACCCAAATTGTTGTGCCAGTTTAGTGCTGTACACCTCGGCCCGATTTGAATCTTATAGCGCAGCATCGTCGGTTGCAGCTGCTTGTACAAACCGTACCTGCTCTCGTTTTGATAGCCGTCTGCTCGTGTATTTATAGTATATGACTTCGTTTAGATGAAGCCAACAACACATAGGCAGACAAACAACTGGTAAATATGAATAATTGGATAAGTGCTGTCACTTCACACCCCTGTCATGACATTTGCAGTCAACAGCGAGAAACTCGGCATCCGGTGGGGGGTTTTATAATTAGGAGTGTTTTGCATGATTTAATTGATCGTCAGAAACATAGGATATCCACAAGGTATTAATTACCGCCGTTCTCCATCTCCCAGTGCCACGTACCCATTTCGGATGGAGAGGGACACATTTAAAGTGATAGTCTCTCCACTATGAAACATGAATGAGCATCCGGGGTGGCCTCAGCTTCTAACAATGCCCCGAGTCAATGCCTTCGGCGAAACGTTTCTTTGGCTTATTTCTGTACAACATCCCCCCAGCCATGAGCCGTTCCCTTTTCAAGTGTGCTACATAAAGTGGAAATGTTGAATAGAGAAAGGAAGGAGCACTGCACACACACAGATATATGAATCAAAGGCATGTTGGCATCAGGGGAAGGGAATACACACACCTTAATCAAGACAAGTAAGCATCTTTTATTTATCAGTGATTTATTATTGAGTATATATCGGCCATTAAATATTTAGCAAGTATTGCCTACTTCTTTCTTCGCCCTAAGTTTGGTCTCAGTGCACACTACCTACAGGGTATTCTCACATTCTTTTTTTCTCTCACTCTCTCTCTCGCGCTCTCTCTTTTTTTTTTTTTTTTTTTACAAGTATCACTGCTAACATTAACTCAAAACTTTCTTTAACCACCCCGGGAGTTTATGTTTCATAATTCTAACAGTCCAACAAGTTTTCAAAAGAAAAGGAGAGATTTTCTATCCTAAAGGTATACGTTTGTTAAATAGACCTTACTCGGAGGTTTCGAAAAGTACAGTTATTGCAGAGGATTCTTATTTCGTTTTTGTTCTCTCCCCCTTTTACTTTCTTTTTTCTTGCCGTTCTCCTCGCATGCTCTAAATCAGCTCCTAATTCGATGTGAATCATCAGAACTATGAATCACGAGCTGCAGTCCAGCAAAATCCCAACATGTTAATTAGCGATTGCTGAAAGACTGACAGATGGTTCGAGGTTTAACTGAATATAGCCGCATGCCAAAAATATCAGATAAGGTATGAAGGTCTGACGCAAATTACCCGCATTCGTATTATGATTTTTTTTTTCTTTTTAGATTCTGTAATCTCAATCAAGTAAATCTGTAGGTTTCGGCAGACCATGATAGTGACAGCATGGAAATCGGAGAGAGAGGCCCTTGCAAATGAGAGCAAATGAACAAACAGCCCAGTTGGCCAGCCGCTCTGCCTGAGAGACGTTTTTAATTAAAACTGTGACATTGTATCATAAAAAGCAGGAATCTAATCACGATGGAATAAGTATAATGTAATTATCGTCCAGGTTATAAATAGCTTTAATTTCATGCTTTGCAGGGGGAAAAAAAAGAGAACCAAATGGAAATGGCATAGGGCTGTTTACACAGATCAGCGCCACCCTCAGCCCGTGCCAAGGGACAGCAACCGCGTCCAATTCCACCTCCACCACGTCAGTCCACTTATTTTCCAAACCTATCCGTCACGCCAATCGACGTAAGAAACGCCGGTTTTATTAGTAGAAACCCAAGACCCGGTGTTTCTTATTTATACTGTAATGATAAACTCGTTCGCCTCGGTCTTAGCGAAATAGCGAGGCAGATGGTTTTAGCAGTCACACCTACATGCTAGAACATCAAGTGAGAACATTGGTGGAGCATAAACAAATACCGACGCAGACTAAACAAGTGTGCTTATTAGATCACGCTGAGAATATGATTCAAGGACCCAAAAACAAAACAAAACAACAACAACAACAAAAAAAAAGCCCTAATGTTTTGTGAAGGTGTGAAGAGAGAACGTATAAATAACCGTGGTATAGCGTACATGTAGAAGGTGCAAAATCTGAATACATAATGGAACCGGTGCCAGAGGAAAGAACAGAAGCTGTGGGTTTCAGTAATGATCAGAAGCGGTCCTTGAAGTGGTCCATGGGGAACCCAGGAAAGGAAAATCAGGCGGCGAAAGCAAGCGATGTCCGTCATGAGTGGTGCGAAATATTTTCCGTGGAACATTTTCACGATCCGCACTAACGCAAGTCATTCCTGTCTTATTAGGAGTCAAAGTCGAGCGAATTTCTCGTGAGACATGTCCGTTTTTTTTTTTTTGTTTTGTTTTGTTTTTTTGTAAACAGGACGGGAAAAGAACTAGGATTAAGTGCGGGCCTTGAGCATCAATATCCGTGTTTAATGAAATTGATTACCATTAAATAGCGAGGACAACAGAATGACAAAAAGCTGCAGCATTGAGTTTTCTCACCTTCTGTCCTTACAATGGACTAATTAGAAAAAAGCCTTGATTGTGTCATTACAGAAAGCGGTAAATAAATGACCGGAGACTGTCCGTGCACAAATCTGCATCCGTTGCTGAGCTGTGCACTAAGCAGTGAAGCGGAAATCCCAAATCGCCTTTAAAAAGCTGTTTTAATACGAATCCTTCCTGCAGCCATAATAATTATGCTGTCTCTAAAGAAGATACTGCTGCGTTTATGTTTATGGCAACACGACGCTCTAAGCCTCATTTATTTTCCTTTATTTTGTGTTTCCAGCAGCCTTTCATTTGTTTGCCATCGATGCCGTCGCATTAATTTCGCCTGCAGTGACATTCTGATAGGAGCAGAACAGATGGAAATACAGGATTGTCCCGGCAAAATTCGTCATGAAAAATGCATCCGACACCTGTGTAATTTGCCTAATCATCTTTTCCTAATAAGCTCCCGCCATTAATTATGCACGACTTCCACAATGCAATCAAGATAAAAGTAAATCTGATGACTTAATACCCTTCAAAATAATTGGTTCGCCCCCACCAGCCTGCACCCCATCTCTGGGACAGCTTCTCTTTTGATTCTTTCTATCCCTTGTTCCTCCTGGACTTTAATTGGGATTAGAGAATATAAAATGCATGCTATGGAGTGCACAGTGTGTCAGCGTACGCCTGACAGGGGTTAGGCCTGCTAGGCGACTGAGGATAGGAAGTTTCCCCATTGCTTTTTTCGTCAGGAGGGAACCCGAACGTACAGGCCGACTTAAGGACGTCTCTCTTTCTCTCTCCCTCTCTCTCTCTTTCTTTCTCACTCGGTTTCTCTCTCTCTCTCTCTCTCTCGCGCTCTCTCCTTCCTTTTAAGTTGTGCCTGCGCTGCTCTTGCTGCCTGTCTCACCGCAGTTCACAGATGCAGGTGTGGATGGGCGCACATTCAGCGCAGCAGCTGCGAGTGTCTGTCGGAGAGGCTTTTGGAGACCTAATGAGAGTCAACCTTTGCGAGCGCGCTGTCTTGCCGTGCGTCCCACCTGTCACTTCGTTACGGCTGGCGTGTGTCTTGAATTAACTGGGCTAAATGGACGGTGAAAGGGGGGCGGGGGACTGCCATCGGCTCATGCTGAGGCTTAGAGCTGAATGTGGGGCAACGCTGGGTTCTTCCAAACTGAGCTGCACAACGAGCCGTATTTATCCAAAGTTGCGGCGAAACGTTCTCGTACACCGAACTGCTGATACGTTCCCAGTAGCGTTGATTTCCATCACGTTTATCTCTACGTGCTGTCAACAAGCCATAAAATCCCGAGCATGTTCATAGCACTACTAATTTTCTTTCCCGCAATGCCACAAAGGAAAAGCTCAAAGAATTGAAAAAAAAAAGAAAACAAACGTGAAAAAGCACCTCTTAAGCAAACGATGTTCTTGCAGGTTGCAATTTTATTTGCTTACATTACGTTATATTACATTTAACCTTCGTTTTAGTTCCATTTCTGGTCCTGTGATAATTCATTGGTTTTTGTTTGTTTGTTTGTTTGTTTGTTTATACTGTCTTACGTGTCTCATGATTGTGCCATGAAGCTCTGAGCCTTAGTTTATGTTTTGCAATCTTTTTTATTGAAAATAATTTTACTTTTATTGTTCTCTGTTATATATTAATGATTCAAATTTGTTCCTACATTTGTCAGCACTTTTCCAGGAAATATTCCAGCAATGCAGCTCAGCCACTGCAATGCACTGGATACCACTGACACTTATATAGAGATTTATATCTTATACCTTATATAAGATATATTAAAGTTAACTCTTGATTAATTGCATGTTTCTAATACTCTAACTCTAATGTGATAAATATAGAAAGTTATCTCAAAATTCATTCATTCATTCATCTTCTACCGCTTTATCCGATCTTCTCTTGGGTCACGGGGAGTCTGTGCCTATCTCAGGCGTCTATGGGCATCAAGGCAGGATACACCCTGGATGGAATGCCAACCCATTGCACTGTACACATACATTCACACACACTAGAGACAATTTTCCAAGGTGCCAATCAACCTACAGTGCATGTTTTTAGACCGGGGGGAAAACAGGAGAACCCGGAGAAAAACCCACTGAGGCACGGGGAGAACATGCAAACTCCACACACACACACATGGCCGAGACGGGAATCGAACCCGGACCCTGGAGGTGTGAGGCGAACGTGCTAACCACTAAACCACCGTGCCCCGTCCGTTATCTCAAAATCTCTCCCTTTAATAAAAGTTTCTTAATTTTTTAGTGGTTGTTTTCATTGTAAAATATGGGACGTAGTTCCTTTTCCATATAAGCTGGTTATACATTTAGGTTATACGGAAGCCCAGTGCATTCACAAAAGAAGAATGTGCTTCCGTAATACGGATTTGGGAATGCAATGTGCATCCGCAAGGTTCCGTACGGTAATATACGCTCATATAGTGAGGAGCTCGTACCTGTTGTGAATGCGCAGCTAGTAGGCGTAATTCAGGGAAATTTAGGAAGCGCGAGTGGATGCACTGAATATTCCATACTCATTTGTTCTTTTTTTTTCTTCTTTGATGTCCGGGTTTCGTTCATTCGCCAACACAACGCAGAGCGAAGGAGCAGATCACTGACATAGTAATGAACACTGCGCTATTCGCGCGTTAATAACATTAGTGCCGTTAAAGTGAATTCGCGTTAGTAACGCCCCTTTAATGACTCCCCTTTATACGAGAAAATTTGATCACATATTTTGTCTTATTCCTGTGTCAGTTTATTTTTTGAAAAGCATGTGTTTGTATCCATTTTGATATGTGAGCTTCAACCAACCAGCTCCTTGACTACATCAATAAATGCAAACTGACTTTTGTGGCGCCGATAAACTTTCCGCGCCTGCTCTCGCTGCTCTAACCACATTTCAGCCTTCGGCTCTGAATCTTTCAAAATCTCTTTGCTTTGTAGCACGTTGCTAATCCTCAGCATAATTCAATCCCTGCTACTTTTCTGATTTCCTAACAAAGCCTGCAATTTCTGATTCGCCCAGCATTACACCTTTGATCAGCTGCTTCACTCCTGGCGAGAGGCTATAGTTAATAGGAGTTAATGTTTCTCTCAGCTGTGTTGCCTGCGGAGTGCTGCGCTAAACCCACATCAATGGTGATTACAAGAGCATGTGTGGAGGCGTGCTTTCAAACACTTCTGCTCTTTGCTTAGTGCTGGCCAAAGGCCGAACGCTTCTGTCTGCTCTCCTTCCCTGGAGTTTAAACAGCATCGAGCAATCCGCAATTGGCCGTGTAGCCAGGTGGTAATTAGGTTCTGACCATTCAAGGTGACATGGCCATTTCTTTTTCTGCAGCGGCAAATCTATTCGAGATCAATGGATTAAAATAAAGGCAGGGAGCCGAAAACACCTGAATGTTGTTGCGGCTTTGCTGAAGGGGCGCAATGCCAGAGAGATTGGTGATTAACCTCACTCTAGAGGACAAGGATAAGTTAATTGTGAATCCACAATTCAAAATGAGAATGTTTTCAAGCTGGAAGAAGAACAGCCTAATATAATTGAATGGTATCACAAGCCTAGACACACACACACACACACACACACACACACACACACACACACACACACAAATTATAAAATCGGAGAGAGAAAAAAAAATCCCAAGGTCTACCAGTACTGCGTGTTCCGTTCTAAAATGTATTCCACTGTTTTTAGAGTGAATATTGAAGCTTTAAAATCCCGGCGCAGATGCACTGATGTGAACTGAGTAGCTGTTTATCGGAGCTTTTACTTCATTAATTTGGAGACCGCTGAAGTGTTAATCAATGCCGTCGCCACGGCGACGGAACAAACAGCGAGGGCGCTGCTAATTGGGCTTTATTGTTTCAGACAGAACAGGAAGAGCAAAGAGGGCTTCAGGTTGATGTCTGCTCATAAAGACCAAGGCTCCTGTTTTTCCACTGCCTCTGCCTCGCCGTCAGATTTGCTCGTTGGGTTGTTGTTTCCATTAGCAAACGCGAAAACACCTTGCCGCCGGTGAGGGTTTTAATCAATTACGGTCAGACTCGTTCGCAGGCCTTACACAAAGCTTATACAGAGAGCACGTTAAGGTGTGTACCTTTTGAGCTTTCGACACTCAGCTATAATACAGGCCACGTGAACTTTAAAAACAGACGATTTAAATTACAGCATTTAACAGCTTAGAATCTCTATTTGCGGTTCCGGGAAGCGTTCGGAGCGTGCGGGATAATAAAACTAGCATACTGTCCATGAAATAAATAAATAAAATGGTGCGAGGAAGGGTGGAGGAATCAATAGGAAGTTTTAATAGCTTTTATGTGGGTAACGACAGGAGAGGTTTCGAGGCTAGGGCAGGGGTTAATGGTACTATCAGGACATAGACCAACTTAAGTGCAAAGGAAAGGTCTACCACCAGAGGTTAATTAACCTTTTTAAACCCCAAAGTGTCGGAACACACATACATATTGAATGGAAACTGCCACAAAAAGCCCGTAGGTCACGGTTAATACATTCGGCGAGTTACAATTAAAACATCATCAGACCACTCTAGATCTCGATTTAAGAGCCATTTATGAGGTGCAAACTCAGAAGGCAATTTATTACAGTCAAAAGCTATCGGAACAGAGGGCACCGGGGTTACCAGATATATAATTTGAATCAATGGGAAAGTGGCTAAAGGGATGGTAAGACCAGTGATGCAGGCTTTAAGGAATCTGTGATCTTTTGTCCAGTTTCTTCCAGCCACTGTATTCACACACACACACACACACACACACACACACACGTGCACAGTTGGAGAAATCAAGACAAAGAATAAGCACTGAATTACCATACCGCATCAAAAATGTTCCTATGATTTCTCAGTAAATATTTCGCTTTGACCTTTTGCTGTAGGAAAGAGATCTGAATGACCAAAAAGAAGATGTTTCAGTACGAACGGTGCTTTTTTTTTTCCCACTGGCATGTGTCTTACTGTGACGCTAGATCTTAATTGCTTTTTACTTTAATGATGTGCTCACGCGGACAGACCTTGACACATTCATGTTTTTAGATGGAAAAAGCAAGTTAGATTTCGTCGAACTTCAAGAGATATTTAAATCAATAGCTATAGGCTGCATCTGCAAAGGGTTCAGGGGATGTCATATTCCTAACTGACGGGATATTCGCGGATAAACAGGAACGACGCGGCGGCTTTGAGAATAGAGCGAACCGGAAGGAAATGATAAGCATGGGTTCTTAGCTGTTAGAATTACGAAGGCTTAAATGCATGCGCTAAATGAGAAGCACGTTCTTGTGAGTGAACTGTTCCTGCGCCTGTGGGTTTCCTCCTGGGTTTGTCAAATGGAGTCAAAATAAGTCTGTAATGAGTTTGAACAGAAGTGAGTGGTGATGCGTGTCTCCCCCATTGGCTGTAGGGTTTTTGTTACTTTATTAGCGACGCTCGTACTACACGGGCTCTCGGTTATCCAATCACATGACAGCAGCACAATGCAAAAGAATTAAGTAAAGAACTAGTAAATAAACATGCTAATGCTGAGTAGGTTGGGATGCAATTAATATTGCATGAGCTTCATTACGTTTATATTAAGGGTTTTAATACTGGTATCACTATCTGGAAAGAAGAGAGGTATCTCTGATTACTTGTTTTTCCCAGTTTTGTTACCAAAGATTTAGGTATGCACTTCTCTTCCATTGACTGAAATGCTGTAAGCTATTTCTCCACCATGCCAGACTCCTCTTTTTTTTTCTTTTTCCCTTTTTCCAAAAGAAACTTTAGCACTTCAACAAAAGACGTTTTCTTCTTTCTTCCTAAAGATCCTGTGTATCGAACGACATTAAAACGTGAGCTATGGGATTGGAATTATAAAAAAAAAAAAAAAAAACTCAGGAAGATAAAGTTCACACACTATCCAGCCCCCCCCCCCCCCCCCCCCCCCCCCCCCCAAACCAAATCCCTTCTTTCCCCCCCGGGTTGTCCCAGGAGGCTGCACATCTACACCCAAAACAAAGGCAACAAAGAAATCCCCACTGGAACCTGGCTGTCCTAAGCTGCAACGCTGCTTTCCATGCCCATGATGTAATGAACCTGCAAGGCATTCCCCTTCAAAAAAAAAAAAGTCTTTCGTTTCCACCTTCTCTGCGCTTTTGGGGATGTGCGAGTTCCTTTTGACTCCAGGAAAGAAGTTTCTTCTTTTTTATTTTTTTTCCCCTGCATACTGCAGCGTGACTTCGTCTTTCTCTCTCAGTGTAAGCTCAGAGATGGAGTCTACTCGTGCAGGCTCGGCTCTCGCACCCACACTCCCGCAATGAGCACTATTCCCATGGTGTGCTCTTTCCAAGTAATTGCCCTGTTTTTTTTTGTATTTTATTTTATTTTATTCCTCCAGAATGCACTGGAAACCGGCACCACACCGATGCTGTACTTTAATTTGTGGGTAAATAGGCTTTCTGCTGAGTTTAAAAGCATAGCGCGCACTGGGGGGAATTAGCCGCGGAGAGGTACGGTGGGGGGGGGCCTTGGGAGAAATCATTAGAAAGAGGAGGCACCTTGTTTTTTGGCTGTGCATCGAGGAAAACAAGCTGGAAGGGGAACGTTGCGAACGCGGCTCATAGCAATAAGTAGGCTGACCTGCACACCGTGCTGTCATCACATTTCACCCAGTGAACGGCACTGCCAATCACCGGGGCTGACTCGCAGCAAAACATCTTATATACAGACAATGCGGCGCGTTCGCACCAAGACGTGCAGGATGGCGTTAAAACCTGCTTCGCGGCCGGATTAGTGTAAACAAATTAAGTATGCTGTTTAAACCTACACAAATGATTGTTTTTTTTGTTTTTTTTTTCGCACATGGGCCCGGAAAGGTTTTTCCATTCAATATTTTCTCAACCCAAAAAAATCAAAATACAAAAAAAAAAAAGGTTCAGAATGTGTATCTGCAAAGCCTGCAGCACATAAAATAGTTTCAATATTTAACGTACACAGGTCTATTGTTTCATGAAGAATTATTAAGACAAAGTGTCCCACGGGTGAACCGAAAGGTTCTGCTAGGACTCCAGGCTCTTGCGAAAGTCTGGCACAGAGCGAGTCTTTTGAAATGCGGTAACCATCTGTGACGCAGATCCCCGAGGACAGCCTTTTGAGAGCACTCAGTTAATTAACCACACTGCAACCTACATGTTATCTTTCGTACGTACAGGAAACATTAGCAACTGTGTGTGACCTAAAGTGCACAGGAATAAGGAGGGCTATACAGCATGTCCTGAAGTTGAGAAGAGTGAGAGAGAGATAGAGAGAGAGAGATGGAAATGGGGGGGTTGCAACATACTAAAATGCATTTAGGGGAAACGTCGGGAAAATTTTCTAGCACATTTGTTTCACAAAGACGTTTGCTTTTTCAGCAGTCGGAGCGAGTTTCGGCGGACCGTGTTTACACTGTGAAGTCACAGATGAAGTAGGCGAATTGCGATAATTAAAACAGACATATCAGGAACGGCAGAGTGCTAATAATATGTTCAAATGAAACAAGAGCAGACCCAGGCCTTCTTTGCATAGAATCACTTTGAAATAAAAGACAGAATATCTCAGGAGGATAAATGCATTGTAATGAGGTAAAAAAAAAAAAAAAAAGAAAGCTAAAAATAAGATTGCAGTGAAAGGAATCAAGCGCTTCTTGTCGGGTTTACTCGTGTGTTGGAACGTTCCGGCTTTATAAAACATTCAGAGAAACAACTATGGGCTTCTCATATCACTTCAGATGGAACAAAGAATTCTTTAAATGTCCAAGAAAATGTGGCTTCTAAGTTACATATATATAAGTAATATTGGTATATGAGAATCCTTTCTATATGTTTGATGATGACATCATTTCCAGAAAATGAAATATTTAAATTCCTGCTGGTGGATAAAAAAAACTCTCCAGTGCTTCTGGTTGCTTCGAATCCTGTCAGTTTATCACATCATATATCATGTAATGTAGTAACATAATATCAGCAAGTAGTGATCGTCGTAGTCCTGATGCACTCCTGATGATGTTTTGTAAGTTGTTGACAAAAAAATTCATCAATGAACTTTGGTGTTCAGACCACTGTGAATTCAAACTTAAAAAAAAGTTAAAAAAAAATGTAATAACGATCATTAAAAAGAAATGTAATAATTCATTCATTCATCTTCTACCGCTATATCCGATCTTCCCTCGGGTCATGGGGAGTCTGTGCCTATACCAGGCGTCTATGGGCATTAAGGTAGGATACACCCTGGATGGGATGCCAACCCATCGCAGGGCACACACACACTCACATTCACACACACATTCACATACTAGGGACAATTTTCCAAGGTGCCAATCAACCTACCGTGCATGTTTTTGGACCCGGGAGGAAACCAGAGAGCCTGGAGAAAAAAACCCTGAGGCACGGAGAGAACATGCAAACTCCACACACACATTCGCCTCACACCTCCAGGGTCGGGGTTCGATTCCCATCTCGGCTATGTGTGTGTGTGTAGTTTGCATATGTTCTCCCCGTGCCTTAGGGTTTTTTTTTCATTGTTCTCTGGTTTCCCCCCGGTCCAAAAACATGCACGGTAGGTTGATTGGCACCCCATACAGGGTGTGTCCTGCTAACCTGAGGGAGAAGCTGGATAAAACGGAAGAAGAATGAATGAATAAATGAATGAATGAATGATAATAATAATAAGAAGAGGAAGTAGAATAATAATAATAATAATAATAATAATAATAATAATAATAATAAGGCAATCTTATACAAACCTCTAAATGAAGTTAAAAGTCAATGCAACATGGGTATGTCTTGTTAACTGCACCACCCGTAACCCAAAATCAAAAGGTTCAGTCTGAATACAGCTACAGTTTGTTGAAGCTATTTGTCTGCTGAACAAATATGAATAAAAAGCCAATATTCTAACCATAAAATCTGTTGTCCCAAGTGTCTGGGTCTGTACTCATTTGTCCAGCCATGGCAACTCATCATCTGTGGCTAGTTTGGTCTTGTGCAAGGGTCACTTTTGAGACTGGTCTTTCCTTACCACCATCTGGCTCGTATGCTACATGTGTTATTTCATGTCTAGCATTCTGGCCTACTTCATTTGTGGGCAAACCATGAAATGTGAAGCCCCGGCTGAACAGAAACTGTTCATCCATAAAAGGTTAGGTCCTTGTTAAATTCTATGAACCAAGAAGTATTAACTGTATTATTTTATTAATTGTATCAAAGGTACGTAGCGAATCCTAATGATCTACAAATGTGCGCGCACACACACACACACACACACACACACACACACAAAGACAGATAGGTAGGGAGAGATGTGTTTTTTCTTAAGTCAATTAATTCCCCTGAACTGACTCATGCTTTCTCCAGGCACCAAACATGTTCTGGAATCTGTCATTTTGTCTACATTATATATGGGCTTATTCCCATTCAAGATTCCTCTCCAAACATATTTTTTGTTGAATAATGAATAAAAAAAGAAATAAATAATGCATTGTGTTTATTACCCCCACAGTTTTCATATGCGTCTTCTCAATCTGCGCTGATGAAAAATAATGGATATGTGAAAAACACTCAGCCCAAATAAAGGACAAATGTGGTTTGTATTTCTACAGATATGACAAAGGTGTCCGTGAATCTCTCGCCAAGTGTCATCATGTTCACACCAAACCGAGAAAAGTGGAGACCACGGCGCTGTGCATGTGTGTAGGGTTCCTTTTTTTTTTAAATCACGTAATGATAAGAGAAAACATTAGCTTTTTCCCCCTATTTTCTGGATTCTTTTAGATCGGTAGCAGTCGTTTGAATCCAAATGAGGTGTTTACATGAATGATTTATTATACAAATTTGTCGCACAGTTGGTTCGACAAAAATAATCCTAAGACATTTGCTAACAGCTCTAATAGTCAAACAAGCGTAATTGAAATAAATGCCAATACCATGTGCACCGCAAACCAACCTATCATACAAGACCAAGGCCAAAACCAAATTTTCATTGTCACAAAGCAGCTTTACATTCATTCATTCATTCATCTTCTATGTGCCTATCTCAGGCGTATATGGGCATTAAAGCAGGATACACCCTGGATGGAATGCCAACCCATTGCAGGGCACACACACACACACACACACACACACACTCACATTCATACACTAGAGACAATTTTCCAAGGTGCCAATCAACCTACCGTGCACCAGGGAGGAAACCGGAGAATCCGGAGAAAAACCCCCTGTGGCACGGGGAGAACATGCAAACTCCACACACACATGACCGAGACGGGAATCGAACCACAACCCTGGAGGTGTGAGGCGAACGTGCTAACCACTAAGCCACCGTGCCCTGTGCAGCTTTACATATTATACTTAATTATAGGGTGTGAGAATGAAAATCGGTTTGTCCCTGCTTGTTCCTTGTCGAGCGAGCCGAGGCGACGGTGGCAAGGAAAAAAAACCCTGAAATGGTAACAGGAAGAAAGGAACCAGGCTCAACAGAGAACCCCGTCCTCATTTGCGTGTTTTGTTTTTGTTTGTGATTTGTGAATTTGTTAAGTGTCAGGTGTATCCATGGAATTGTAGAAGTGTCCCCAGTCTCCGAAAGTGTTTAAGGCCGTGTGGAGGGGCGGGTCGTCATGAAGAGTCAGACAAGTCCAGAGTGTTGAGGGGGTCTGAATCACTGGCAGAAAGAAAAGAAAGAAAGAATGGTTAGGCATAGTCACAGTTGCAGAGTGTATAGAAGATCTATAGATCTTACGTTATTTTCTTTTTAAAATACTTTTAAAAAATTTTCTTAATTTGTACAAGCATTGGGATAAATAACTTGGATTACCTTGGATTCAGTTCATCCCAGAGCAGTTTGGTAGGATTTAAGTGTAACGTCTAGGACAAGGCTTTCTGTGAAAGATAACACTCCAGAAGACTAAATAAGGTTTTCAGAGCTTGGACATATGCTTTAGGTCATTATCGTTGTCGTAGGGTAAAGTTAGTTCCGATTAGCTGCATTCGCATGGAAGTATGGAACGGCAGCCATTTTACTTCCTCTCATCTGGAACGAGTCTCCAACGTTCTTCAGACCAAACCCATGAAACTTTCAGTGTAACATCAGTGTAACAGAGGAACATCTTCTCTCTGTTCTTTGTCTTACATAAGTGCTTCTCTTGGAGTAAAAAGAAATACCAACACATGTATGATATACCATTTCATTTACTGTACATTCTTGGGCGATTTTGAATCTGACGAATTTCGTTCCACACAAACCAGAGGAACATGCATGTGTCTCAAAAACCCTTTGACCCTGTGAATGATAGTCTTCATATAAAGAACATGTGAGTTTATAAGATTATGACAACAAGGAGCAATCGGGGGCAAACTGATTTTCATTTCCACACATGATAAATAGTGTCTTATGTAAACAATGTTTTGTGACAATGTCAATTCTAGAAAGCGCTCTACAAATAAATCCGAATGAAGGAGGTGAATAGGTAGTGATGAGTGTTCTTGGTGTTCTGGAGGTCTCAAACCGCCATGTTTGAAGACGTTCTGGGACGTCCGTCGATTAGTTAGATTGGAAAAACGTGGAGTGGATAAAACCCGATTAACCGGTTTATCCCAGTCGTTCTGATTCTTAAGAGTTGAAGACAGTCTGAGAGAGTTAAAGGTGTTTACTTCATTTAACAGTCTTCCTTATGCAGGGAAACTTTATAATTTCATAGTAGCTTCTGTCAAGAGTATAACCTTTATTCTAGTAAAGTAGCATGACAGGTCAGGGTCTACGGATGCTCCGAAGCTGGTACAGAAAGAAAGTACACAAATGTGGATCCTTTTTAATTTTAAATGAGTACTCATTTAAGTGGCTTGCTGAAGGCTATGCTATAGGTTCTTTTTTAAAATCTTTGATCTATATGTCCATTACAAACTGAAAAAGCATGCAAGCACACACACACACACACACACACACACACACAAACGTCTGTGCATCTGTGCATCAGAAATATGCGCGTGATTCCGAAATGTCAAATTCAAGAAGCTCTTTCAGGAAAAGTGGATGACTGTGGTATAGTTAAATGTCACTATGTAACTCTATCAAAGTATATAATTGATATAACTGAATTTATCCTCCTACGCCAGAAAGCCTTAAAGTAATTTCTTTTGAAAACGCTTCGAAACTTGTTTTGTGTTCGAACGCAAGCATGGAAAAATGTGCAAAGCGTCCAACTATGTACGCTCCGCGTAAACTCGCCGCGATCTTCGTGTCCTGAAGTTCTCTCCGGGTTAAAATATGAACGAAGGATGAATGAGAGGGAATGAAAGAAACAATATAATACCAAGGTAACAACTCGCACCGTGAGGAATGCGCCAAGCATTACCCATACATATCCGCGGCTCTTTCCTCCAGCAGTTAACAAGCAGCACAGACAGACACATAATGTCATTTTAGGAGTTTAACTTCAGATTTGTTGTGTGGCGAGCGTGTGACAGGCGGCCTCTCCCTGCATGGAATGCTGCTTTTCGCCCCAAAAAAGAAAAAAAGAGAAAAGTTTCCTCTTCTGATTTCCATTCCCAAAAGTAGCCAACTCTGACAAATGCAACAGTGATGGACGTCACCGTGTCATAAGCACAACACCGGCGATTCCCAAACGCTGCGCACACCGCACACAAATTCGATACTCACTCATTCTAATGCTTGATGGCTGAATGACAGCTTTCAAGAGAGTTAGCGTCCCCCATCGTCAATTAGGAGCAAACCTCATTGACACGCATAAAACCAAGCTATCCTGCAGTTATGGCAATTGCAGCCTTGACAGTTTATCATTATCCATGAAAACCACTGGGTTTTGCCAGCGCTACACTTTTTCAATGGCCCTCCTCAACTGAAGAGTCACTCCACTTTTTTGTGTGTCTATTAATTTGCACATGATTATTATTATTATTATTATTATTATTATTATTATTACTTCTTTTTTTCCCCAGGGCCAAACACTCTCTTAAACAAAAGCATTAATTGGCACTGTTATCATTTCTCTTCTATGCTTTTAGTGGAACTTTTTTTTTTTTTTTTTTTACAAATAAAACTCCAAAATATAAAACCGCATTTGGTAGGATTTTGGTAGGGGAAATAAAATAAAAAATTATATATATATATACTGGAATAAAACCGCCAATGGTGTTTATTTTTAAAGTGTGTTTTGGCCTGAAAGAAGGTTTTGTGTTTTGTGTTTGTTTTGACTCCCAAAGCCTCAGGTAACTTTCACCAAAAATACTGACTTGAACTTTGAATAGTACAATTCAACCACATTTTGAAACACCAAAACCCGAATGATATTGTGTCTTTAACGCATCAAGTCTCCTACATCATTTATATCCCAAACAAAGACTCTGTGAGAACAGTTTATAGCTGGTAAAATCTTTTATCAGTACATGAAAATCTAAATGAAATTAGCTTGCTTTGGTTTACTATTGAAGCATTAAAGCACTATTTGTGTAAATGTACTCAGAGGTGTCAAGTAAGGGAGCACGATGGCTTAGTGGTTAGCATGTTCGCCTCACACCGCCAGGGTCCCAGTTCGTTTCCCGTCTCGGCCATGTGTGTGTGTTGAGTTTGCATGTTCTCCCCGTGCCTCTGGGTTTTTCTCCGGGTTCTCCGGTTTCCTCCCGGTCCAAAAACATGCACGGTAGGTTGATTGGCACCTTGGAAAATTATCCCTAGTGTATGAATGTGTGTATGAATGTGAGTGTGTGTGTGTGTGCCCTGTGATGGGTTGGCATTCCATCCAGGGTGTATCCCATAGACGCCTGAGATAGGCAGACCCGAGGGAAGATCGGATAAAGCGGTAGAAGATGAATGAATGAATGAAAGGTGTCAAGTAACAAGTTACAAATACTTTGTTAGCTTACTTAAGTAGTACTTTTGGGTATTTATACTTTACTGGAGTAATTATTTTCTCAGCAGACTTTTTACTTATGTTTCTTACATTTTCAAGCAATTACCTGTACTTTCTATTTAAAAATAGCCTCATTACTCCTACTTCACTTCATCTTGTTTTCATTCCGGCTTGTTGTCTTTCAAAACCTATTCAGATAAATGGGATAGAGTGAATGTGATTGTGATTGGACGAGAAGTATAAACATATACCATTCCCACACCTTATTGGTTTGTACTCGATCCATTGCACCTGCACACGACACAAATCCTGTCACACTCCAGCAACGACATAATCAGTCATTAAGGGTCGTTTCTTAATAACAGATTATTTCTTAAAAGCAATTATTTCTCCACTACTGGCTCGTTTATCAAACTGGTGCTTTCTCTTTGTACTCCGTAAATGAAGCTACAGTAGGGAGTTCTGTAGAGAGACGTGTGAATAAATTAGCGATTGGTGCAGCATAAGTTTTTGTCCTTAATGGCATTTTTTCCCCCTTACATTACTTTTATACTTTAAGTAGTTTTTAAACCAGTACTTTTGCATGCTTATTTGCTCGAGTTGGTATTTCAATTTCTACAGAATTCTTTTTAAAGCCTAGTATTTATACTTCTACCCAATTAATGAACTTTTTTTGCAGTGTATTGTTAATATATGGATTTATTATTAACTAATTCTATAGAATCAAAAAATGACCAGACAGACAAACATATAGATAAAGTACAAAAAACTCGATCTAGGTAATTCAGGGTTAACGTTAGGGCCTATATTTTAGATTTTAAACACACTTTGCACATAAAAGTACTTCCAAATGACGGCCACATTTTCCCAATGATTTGCAGTTATAACAATACTTGGCCCAAGTTTGGCCAGAATGTTTTTCAGACCCTCTCCAATCAGTGTGCCAAATCTCACAACATTTTACCAGACGGATTTGCTAGCTGGCGTTGACACTCTAGGCTGAAGAAGACAAAAGAAAAGAAGAAATGGTAGACGGAGAACTACTAACTATAACAACCATTACAGCTACTATTAACCATAATAAAAACAACAAAAACAACAAATTTTCCACTTAAACTTCTTCGTGTAGGTAGTGTGAAGTAGCCTCGTTTTATTTTTTCCATGCGAAAGCGCCACAAATTTTCTTTTTTACTATTTTTAAAAGCACTTTTTGGGTCTGCAGGTTAATGAGCACATTGTGTTGTATGCTAGGATGCCAGAACACTGATTCATATACAGACTTAGTGTGCAGACGACTTTAATCAGGGTCACTAAATATAGACATTGGACCATTCCGGCAAACAGCATTCCAATTCTTTTTCATTATGTGCCTCCAACAAAAGGCTGCATTCTATTTCATTTATTTATTTATTTATTTTTAATTTCATTAGCTCGACAGAAATATTAGCAGCCCCAGTCCTACAGCACCTATGACAAGGCAAGGCTGTAAGTGAAATAGTGATTAAAAAGTCGGGATTTGTTTTTGGTTCCGAGTAATTAAATGTGTTTTGCCGCTGCAGCATTGCTGCTCATGACATCTTCAAGCGCAGGGTTACCTTCACTTATTCTTTTGAATGATTCATAAGCTGAAATTCAATATTATTGGACTGGAGTGAGAGGACTCGAGTAAAAAAATAAATAAATAAAAAAAAAGAAGTTGCACTACAAAACACTGCATTCTTTCATCTCGTGAAGTTTTTGCGTGGAGCAAGGGTCAATTAAGAGTCCTCTGGCAATGGTGAGGATGAATAATGCACCACGGGTCTGAAAAACCTTGGAGACTTGCTTTACTTGTGTAGATTATCGACTCCAGCACCAGTTTTTTTTTCCCCTCCTCTCCTCTCTCCTCAGGTGAAAAAGGACCCTTTGTCTGTGGTGTGTCTCTCACTGTGCATGCCTCAGTAGCCTGCAGGCAAAACGGGCCTAATTTGCACAGGTCTGTTCTGGGGCCAATTATTATAATACCAAATGTTCTGGAAACATGATTAAATAAATACATAAACAAACAAACAAATAAATAAATAAATGGAGATTTTAACAAGATCATCGCAGTGTAATAAAAGTCTGCCAAAACATGCTCTTCTTTTTTTTTATCTTCTTCTTTTTTTATTATTGACAGTCTGGTAACTTTTAGTACTTTAATATCAAAACAGTGGCAGATATCAAATACGTCTTTGCTTCGAGGGTCATTAGACTTTGTAAATATCGCTATTGTCTGCGGGAATAATGTGTTTCTGTATGTTTTAAGAGTGATATAGATTTTATATTTTGGTCAAGATGATGATATTACTCCAGATATTGACATTTTAGACATTCATTCTTCTATCGCTGCATGCGAACATTAATCAACCACATGGTCCACTAATTAGGATTGTGTATGGAAATTGGCAGACAACATTGTAGATCAGACTGTTTCCGGTGAGGAATATATATATATATATATATATATATATATATATATATATATATATATATATATATATATATATATATATGTGTGTGTGTGTGTGTGTGTGTGTGTGTATTATAACACACAACATGTGTGTATAATATTATATTCGTGTGTGTGTGTGTGTGTGTGTGTGTGTGTGTGTGTGTGTGTGTTATTATTGGCTATGCAGTTCAGTTCACAAATATATCTGATGATGATTTACTGCACATAGATGAGAGGTGAGTAATATAAAATATGTTTGGTCAAAAAAAAAAGAAGTTTATTGCTCCGATATGTGGCGTGTAGACTAGTTACCTTCATACAGACAACACTAGATGTCAGTGTTCCTGCTAATGTGAGTGACTGGGGTTGTGTGCTTGTGTGTTTGTGGGTTTTCGGGGTGTACAGGTTAAGAAACGTGGTGAAGGCGAAAGGATGGTGTAAGTTTTTCACTTTTAAGAGTGGTGGGAGTCTGGGCTAATTGTAAACACATACACAGACACACTCAGAGAGAGAGAGAGAGAGAGAGAAAGAGAGAGAGAGAGAGAGAGAAAGAGAGAGAGAGAGGAGAGAGAGAGAGAGAGAGAGAGATGGAAAATTCCATCCCATCAGTCCTAGCAGGTGTTCAATCAGGATTCTGAGAACTGTGCAAACAATCACCTAAAATGGCAAATGATAAACATGTTGATGAACGAAACATCAACACAGAATTTGCTTCGAAATTTTTTGAAGAATATATGCAAATTTTAAGATGAATGAGCACTTAATTAAAGACTGGTCATTCTTTTATGACAACAGATATCACAATCAAGCTTAAGATAGATTTATTTTGTTATTTGATTGGTGAATACATATACTGTTCCTTATCCATATCACAGGCTTGCTGATAATATTACATTCGAAAAATGAAACGCTAATGAGCTCCTTCCGTGTAAATACTCAAACGTGTTATATTCTATCAGCTCGCTCGGGGGTCAGATCCCTGAACAACTTGTTAAACACTGCTACAATTGGGGCCTTTACTGTATACAGCTACAAAGCTGAGCTAAAGATGGCGAAATAACAAGTTCTACT
The DNA here is from genome assembly GCA_030449085.1 of Kryptopterus vitreolus. Classification (NCBI taxonomy): domain Eukaryota; kingdom Metazoa; phylum Chordata; class Actinopteri; order Siluriformes; family Siluridae; genus Kryptopterus; species Kryptopterus vitreolus. The sequence goes on along the minus strand of JACRUU010000008.1, from coordinate 7,362,953 downwards.
AGAAAGCTAATTAATGTTTTTTTTTTCTTTCCTCCAAACCAAGTGCCAGTTCTTTTAGCTCCTGTCTTGCAACATGAACTAGTGCTAAAAGGTCTACATTTTGCCATTCTTTATCTTTTTTTTTCTTCATGAATGGCATGTTTGACTGTGTAGCAGTTTGCTGATGAATTTTCCTTTCTTTAGGACTGTGGAATAAGAAACTGTCATATAAACTTGCTGTAGGTAGGGACCTGGTAAGCCATAAAAGACATTCTCATTCTCTGAGCCTAATCAAACTATTCAAGTCTGTCAGTCCTGGAATTTTACATTAGGTCCAAATTATTGATATGCATAGTATATATTAAACGTCTTATTATTCACGGAGGGAGGGGTGTAGCTCAGTGGTCTAGGGTGCTGACTTACTGCTCGGAAGATCCGGGTTCGAGCCCTGGTGTTGCCACGCTGCCGCCTTTCAGTCCTTGAGCAAGACCCTTAACTCTCTGCTCCAGGGGCGCCGTATCATGGCTGAGATCGTGCTCTGACCCAGGCGGCCAAACAACAAGCTGTGATATGCAAAGAAAAGAATTTCACCGTGCTGTAATATATATGTGACAAATAATTCTAGGTATTCTATTATGACGCAAAATAAATCAATATTCATCCTTAAACCCTTTGTGTTCTACTGTGTATTTAACAATAAATGATAATAATAATAATAATAATAATAATAATAATAATAATAATAATAATAATAATAATCACCACTGCAATTTCATTGTGTTAAATAATTGTGTTAAATAAATAAATAAATAAATATAAATAAATATATAATATATATATATATATATATATATAGAGAGAGAGATGAGAGAGAGAGAGAGAGAGAGAGAGAGAGAGAGAGAGAGAGAGAGAGAGAGAGAGAGAGAGAGAGAGAGAGAGAGAGAGAGAGAGAGAGAGAGAGAGAGAGGAGAGAGAGAGAGAGAGAGAGAGAGAGAGAGAGAGATTCACTATTATTATTACTCAGAGGCGGAATTGCAACCCAGTGGCCCTCTTCCCTCTCCAAAGAGCTTCCTCGTGACGTCAAGACGTCTTCACCAGCCAACCAATAGGCATTGACGCAAACCCGGAAATTCCTAGACCGAAAAAGACCGCCTGGATTCAATTTGAAAAGGATCCTATTCCTGCAGGTTAGCGAGAGTTTCTTTAAATAAACAAATAAACATTACAAAACAGGTAAGGACACATTCTATTTATTCTTTTACATTCGTTATAATGTGTTTTGTGTCGGTTTGTGTTGCATTGTCACTTTCTATCTATCTCATATAAGTGAAAGCAAAGAAATGCAAGGCGAGGGTATTTTTTTTACAGAGGTCACTAACTGTACATTTCATGCAGGTGAATTTGTGTTTAGGGAAGAAACTAGCATAGTGTACATATTATAGTATATAATATGTATACATAGTATATTTAATTTATAGTCAGGAAGGTACAGCTAGATGTGGTGACAACACTGATCATAAACCACTATATATAGACAACGGCAAATAATATAAGCCAATAGGACACAGCTGCACAAATTGGGTTTTTTTTTTAAGGCCACAAAATCAAGCTTGATTATATAGTTGTATTTATATATATATATATATACTTCGTTAAACTGAAAAAAAAGATTTCTCTATAATATGTATAATGCAGTTATACAGTTTTATTTTCGGTGTCTTCTTGTTTAATGAAACTGTAGTATGAAAGAGTCTTCATTTATAGCAAAAAGTGTGTGTATGTATGTATATATGTATGTGTATATATATATATATATATATATATATATATATATATATATATGTATATATGTGTGTGTGTGTGTGTGTGTGTGTATATATACATTCATTCATTCATTCATTCATTCTTCTTCTACCGCTATTTCCGATCTTCCCTCGGGTCACGGGGAGCCTGTGCCTATCTCAGGCGTCTATGGGCATTAAGGCAGGATACACCCTGGATGGAATGCCAACCCATCGCAGGGCTCACACACACACTCACACACAAACACACATCACACACATTCACACACTAGGGACAATTTTCCAAGGTGCCAAGTCAACCTACCGTGCATGTTTTTGGACCGGGGAGGAAACCGGAGAACCCTGAAAAAAAAACCCTGAGGACATGGGGAGAACATGCAAACTCCACACACACATGGCCGAGAACGGGAATCGAACCCGGACCCTGGAGGTGTGAGGCGAACATGCTAACATGCTAACTACTAAGCCACCGTGCCCCTTGTGTGTGTATATGTGTATGTGTATGTATGTATGTGTGTGTATATATATATATATATATATATGTATATATATATATATATATATATATATATATATATATATATATATATATATATATATATATATATATATATATATACATATATATATATATATACACACACACACACACACACACACACACACACACACACACACACACACACACACACACACACACACACATACATATATATATATATATATATATATATATATATATATATATACATATAAACCCCCTGCAAACTCCACACACATGGCTGCTAACCACTAAGCCACCCATACCCTATCTAGCTGTCTATCTGTCTGCCTATCTATCTGTGTGTGTATATGTTAATTCATTCATCTTCTACCGCTATATCCGATCTTCCCTCGGAGAAAAATCCCCTGAGGCACGGAGAGATGCAAACTCCACACACATGGCCAAGACGGGAATCGAACCCGGACCCTGGCGGTGTGAGGCGAACTTGCTAATCACTAAGCCACCGTGCCCCTTGTGTGTATATGTGTGTTAATTATTTGTTTAAACATAATATTTCAATAAAATATTTGCACCTTAAAGGGAGTGGATAGCTCAGTTGTTGGGATACTGATCGGAAAGGTTTGGGTTAGAGCCCCGGTATCGCCAAGCTGCTACTCTTAGGTCCTTGAGCAAGGACCTTTAACCCTCTGTTCACCTTAGGTGCGGTATCATGGCGGACCCTGCGCTCCGACCCCAGCTTCCAACCCACTTGGATATGCAATGAAAGAATTTCACTGTGCTGTAATGTATATGTGACAAGTAAAGGCTATTCTAAACTTATATTACATGTTTAATTCAACTAATAGCAGCACATAAAGGTCATTTCCTGTTCCATTTCACCGCCTACATTCTATCATTTATTAGATATTTATTTCTAATTCTAGATATTAATTATAATACTGGAGTTAGCTAAACGAATATGTAACCCCGCATGGCAGCATAGGTTTGTTTTTTGCTGCTTGATCCATCTGCTCGTTATTAAATTGCAGGATTTGTTTACATGAATGAACAGAGTGCTTTGTGGTTTCTGGGTAACATGAGAAGCCTGCTGTATTTGTCTTATTAATTTCACGAGAGGTGGGAAAAAGAGGTTGGCCAGGGACCGCCTGTTATCTAGCTGTTATAATTTGAGTAGCTGTTTCATGGATATTTCATAACATGAATTATAACAATCAAATGATAAACCGTATGTTTTCATCTTTTAATCAAGACAATATAAAGCTGGAATTATTAACACTTTGGGACATGCTGTTGTAGAAACTTAAGAGTAGGTAGAATAACTGGGTTTGTTTTTGTAATGGAATACATTGTGATATTCCTAACGTTTAATATAACATAGATTTGCGTTTTGTAGTTCTCATATATAAAATTGTGAGTTATTTGAAGTCCCAGTCACTAGATTTATTGCTATGTTTTACTCTCTTATATATAATGTGTATTTTTGTCCATATATAATGTCCTAATGGACAGAATGAACACTACTGATATCTGATAACTTCAAGTTTTCCAACTTTAATAAGTGTGTTTTTGCTTATTTCAAGCTTTTATATATAGAAGGAAGCAAAATGACCTACCAAGAGAATATGGTTTCAGTTTTGAAATGAGGAATAAAGTAGGTAAATATGGGCTTAATATTCGTATCTTGTTTTTTTGTCAAAACAACTCGAGCGGTCAGGTGGTAATAGGAAGCCCATAAATCCTAATTACAGCATCAGAAAGTCATCATTTGGAACCCGGGCCGGTCGAGAGTGCGCCTGTTTATCCTTTGAATGCTTTTGATTTGCTTACTAGGCACCGTTTGCCCCCCAGCCCTCGTCAGTTGGCCTTTAATTGGCTTCACTTGGCCAAAAGTGCTGCTATATCCCCTTCAAAATTGGATGATTGTGCAAGAGAAGTGATGCAATTTGGAGTAAAACATCTTGCCTTTGCTTATTGTAGATATAACCAGGGCTACGTGGTGTACTTATCACTTCTGACTTTTTAACTCGCTTATTTGTGCTGTTTGACTGCCAGGCGTGCGCTGAGCTCAGGCCGGGTGACTGGCACTGCTTATGCAAGCTCAGCCGCACAAAAGTGGACAAACAGCACATTGTTATGGCACTTTTATAATCCACCTTTGCTAGCAGTCAAGCTACTGGTGCGTGGTGTTAATGAGTGGTCTGCTGGCAGCCGTCGCGCGCGGCTCTTCGGAGAAGAGAGCGAGCCTCCCCCCGCTTTGGTCTGCGCTGATGGAGGTGGCTTGTTTACCATGTTAGAGAGCGGCTGACGCCAGCTTCCCTGGGGATAGCACAAGGGTTAATTGCTGTTAAAGTGGTGGTGTTGTCCCTCTCTCCTGCCCTGATGCTCCATTAGAGTTGACACTAATGAGGCAGTGCAGGGAGGACACCCTCGAGCTGGGGGACCAGGAAAGGGAATATGAGAGAGTGAGAGTGATGGAGGAACTGTGTTTAGCAGAGAGCGAGCTGGGTCATAGATCAAGAATGTGCCGTAGTGACGGGAGTGTGCGTCTGTTGTGTGTAAGTGCGTTCCTTTAATTGGAAGTTCAGACGGGGCTGATGGTCTACATATGATTCATCGCGGGTTCACCGTCACACTTTTTCCACACTGCTTTAAATATATAGCATTATCCAGTCCTCTGTAAAATTATTGCAACAGCAAGGGCTTTTTTTGCTGAACAACTGAAACATTTGGACTTAAGTTAAAAAAAATGACTGAGATGACGGATAAGTATGTTAAACAACTCAGAACATGGCACCTTCGATGGCTGACCACCTGTTTCATTTTTTGAGTAAAAGTATAAGAATGAATACACAGTGGACAAAAGTATTGAGACACATGACATAAGGAAATCTATAGAAGACGGTTTGAGTGGACTGCTATTGAGCTCAGATCTCAAACCTATTGAACTCTGACTGCCCCTTAACCTCTAAAGTAATACCCTACTTTACTGACACTCAGGGCATGATACCTTCACCCCTGCCTTATGGAAGTTGTTGGTGACTGTACCCCTCAATGATTTTCTCATCAACTGCTTGTTTGTTTTTTATTTAGACAGATTTTGACGTGAGACGTGAATCGAACCCAGACCCTGGTGGTGTGAGGCGAACATGCTAACCACTAAGCCAACGTGCCTCATATATATATATATATATATATATATATTCATTCCTTTTCACCTGGTCTCCCTGATCACAGAATTCACCTGACCACACTTTCCACATGTGCGCTGCCTAAACTGATACTGTCTTTTTTTTTTTTTTGGTTGTCTTTTTTGTTTTCAGTTATTACTATTTCTAATATTTTTGTTTGTACATACAAGTTTTGACAGGGTGATAAATAAAAAAAACATGTTTATTTTCTCCTCCAGAATAACGAAAAACCTCCTTGTTCTGGAGACAGCACCCCCAGCTGGCCAGTCATGAGTTTTTGTCCGAGCCCCTGCCTGCCCGCAGGTGTGCACAGCGTTCAGGAGCAGCGTCAACGTTGGGACAGGAAGAGGAAACGGACAGGACGAGAACTGGTCCAGAGCGAGCAGAGATACTGTGAAACGCTAGACCTCGTCACCACAGTGAGGATTTCAGTGCTTTTATTGAGCGTTCTCACTAAAGAGCTAAAATCTGATTGCGCGATGAAAAAAGGCGCCTTCGAAAAAATACAATTTATTACTCTTTCTCTCATCGTCTCCATCTGAAAGTAGTACTCGTAATGTTTCTATTTTACACTTGAGTGATTTTCGAAACAATCGCATGCAATTTTCCGTCTGTGGTTTGTAACTCGACGACGGCCTTGAGCACGTTCAATTTGCAAAGCTCATTTTAATCCGAAATGACCCGAGAGCACCGCAGCTGTTTCTGGATTTGTCATAGTTCCTGCATGCGTCATAACGATTACTATTTGAACCCGTAGCATGAGTGCTGTGTACCCGCCGCATTATTCCTCTTGTTTTGCGCCGTGTTTTGTTAGGTAAGTGGCTGATTATTAAATCCCACGTACATTTTTATGAGATTCCATATATTCTCCTTCAGGTTTTCCCCTGCCCTTGGGTCGTGTTGAATTAGTTATGCGCCTAACCTTTTAAAAATAATTGCGGTGCCATTGATGCGAAATACTTTCCTCTGTGTCTCAAGGGTGTGCTGGGCGTAAGGTGACACTCACAAGATGAAGAGTTATGAGCGAGTGGCATCGGAACGATTTAATTTTCTCTCCCTTCTCATCTCTCTGTCTCTTCTGTAGTACTTTGTGGAGATTCTGAAGGCCAAAGGAACCCTGAGGCAGGACATTAGAGAGAGCATCTTCAGTTCAATTAAATCAATTCATTTAGTAAACCAGTAAGTATCCTTTCAATAATTAACTGCATATTGCGGTGGTGTGTGTGTGTGTGTGTGTTGGAGAGAGAGCTGATGGATGAAGAAAGATGTGTAGAGAAAGCCAAAGACCAAACGAGAGAAAAAGACAGAAGGGGGTTGAGATGGATAGAACAGGAAAGAGAGACAGTCAGACAGAATGCAGAAGCAAGGGCTCCAAGAGAGAGAAACTCAGGGATTGAGACAGTAGAAGAAGGGATAGAGAGAGACAGAGATGGACTGTAGACGGCATGCGATGGACAGAGGGTCAGAGTGCGGAAAAGCAAGAGAAATGGAGCGAGCAATAGAGTGAACGACAGTCAGACAGAGAAAGACAGAAAAGGACCCACTGTTCAATGGGATTGAGGTTGATGGATAGAAACGGAGAGTCAGACATGGAGAGAGATTTGAAAAAGAGACGGGTGAGAAGGTTGAGAGCAGAAGCGGCGAGAGAGAGACAGACTCTGTAATGGACAGAAGGACAGAAAGAGAGAGAGAGAGAGAGACCATGAGCATGAGAGAGTGAGTTTGTAACAATGAAAGAGAGACAAAGGGAGACGTGTATCACAGATTTGTAGAGACAGACTCCGAGAGAGACAGAAAATGATGGACAGACCAGAAGACGGTGAAAGAGTGCAACAAATCGGCCGCGCTGCAACGTTTAGTGAAACGGACAAATTGAGAGCGAGGAAGCAAAAGCGCGATGGAGAGAAAGAAAGGCAGGGCTTGGTAGACAGAGAGAAAGAGTGCAAAGAGAGAGAGAGAGGGAGAATCCAAGGAGCGCAAGATGACAAGAAATAGAGCATGCAACAGTGCGAGAGACAGAGAGGCAGATGGAGGGTGAAAAATGGAGACCTTGCGAGAGAAACGAATTGCGAGAAAGCAAGGGAAGAAAAAATAAAGCAGTGAGAGAGGGAAAAGAGAAAGCGGGCGCCTGAGAGGGAGAGACGCGGCACGCGATAAAGAGAACGAGGAGGTTGCGAGTATTAATTGAGGTCTGACGGCGAAATGAAGTTTGAAAACTCTAAGTCTTATCTCGCCATTGTGTAAAGCGGGATCAGGAATCGATGAAGCTGTTGCGTTTTAGGCTTACTGCTGCACTTTCTCTTAACTGCACTCCTCCACTCCAACACTCACTATCACTCCCATTCTTCCTCCTAATGCCTGGCACTAATGTCCTCCGAGCAGCACACATTGATTACAGCATGTTTTAATAAATGCTGATGTTCCGGCTTTTTTTTTTTTTTTTCTCCCTCAGTCACATTCCATCTCTCTTTACCAGTTTGTGTTGTTTCTTTTTTTTTGTTGTTGTATCTTTTCCTTAATCCTCCTGTAGCAGCTTGAGCTTTAGAAAGCAGCTTGTTTTCTACGTGGCCTGCTGTTTTTAATGGGGGCCGGAGCTCTCAGTACTCATTTATGAAGTCTAGTTGTGACTTGTGCGCAGGCCTTTTTTTTTTTTTTTTTTTTCTCCCTTCCGATTCTCTGCTTGAGGGAACCTCGCTTCATGACAGCCGGCCCAAATGAAAAGCCAGGCCAGGGAGAAATGAAAGGACGAAGATGAAATAACACAACGGGAGGAAGAAAGGAAGGGGTGGGGGGAAAAAAAACGCTTGTAGTCCAGAGTGAGCATTGATCTTCCAGGGTGGGGAGAACAAACTACCAAATTAACTAAACAAGTGTCAAGAAGTCGCTCTTGTGAACGCTGGATTTCTCTGTATGGACTAAGGAGCTCTTGTGAAGAACTGTGACTTATTTGATGCGGTGCAGGTTTAGTGCACATGAAAGCAACTCTCAAGCAGCCAAATCCCTCTCTTAATGTCCAATAACAACAGCGAAACGAGGCCTCCAGCTCGGCGCCTGTTTATTTCTCGGATCTTTGGGGCTGAACTAATAAATAAATAGATAAATAAGTGTGCCTGTGTGTGTGTGTGTGTGTGTGTGTGTATGTGTAGTATGTATATGATCTATATATATATATATATATATATATATATATATATCTGTATATATATGTATTATATATATTATATATATATATATATATATACTATAATATATATATATACCATATATATATATTATTGTGTGTGTATATGTATAGATGTACATACATATATAGGTTGTGTGTGTGTGTGTGTGTGTAATATGTGTATATGTGTGTATATATAGTGTATATATCTATATATATATATATATATATATATATATATAATATATATATATATATATATATATATATATATATATATATATAGATATATAATATATATATATCCCCCTTCTTGTCAGATTTGGCATTTGCCATATTTAATGACGCGATCAATACCGCTGCGTGTCTGACGGGGGTCTTCTGGGTCTGAACACGATTGGCTCGGATGCCCCACGTGGACCTCGCGCGCATTTAGACTCCCTGCAAGACAAAACCGAGACGGCAGCGAAAGGGACACATCCTCAAAACGCGTTGATCGAGAATCATATTTGCGGCGCGAATAACGGATGGCTCAGAGTCCCCGAGGCTCCCATCATTGCCAGACTGACGGGCTGCGGCGGCTCAATGAAGATGGAGGGCTGAGTTACGGAGGCTGATGTATCAGATAAATTGCTGCTCAGTTACCATATATCATCATTAGAATCGCTTATTGAATGTCTGCGCGAGCCGTAATGCCAGCCTCTCAATTTACATCCCCGAACAGACAGAAGAGGTTGTTTAATCTGCACTCCGGGTCGTTCGTTTTTCAGGTGCGCCGTAACAGAAACCTGTGGGGATGAAGAAGAGAGGGGTGGGGGGGTGGTGTTTCATTAATCGCGGCAAAAACTTTGGGTTTTGGTTTAATGTGCTACTTTCTTTTTGTGCCACAAAGCGCTGACATTCTTTATCAGTATAAGGCTTTATTTCATCCGCCCACGGTTCAAGAATCGAGTTAAACACTTAAGGCTTCGGTGATTAGGTGTGCTGGCGGCTTTGATTAAACGCGATGGTCGAACAGATGGCGAGTCTTGAGCGAAGTAAATTAAGTCAATGCATGGAGTCCACTTTAACGTAATGACTTGTTATTAGCGCTAATCATGTCTGCGACTCGTTCCATACGCTGACTTATCAGCTAAAGAGACATGTTGTTGTGACAAATATAAAAATAACCTCTCCCACGAATAAAGGCACAGACACCCGGGCTCATGGCTCAACAAGGCGCATAGATGTTTTGTACACTTTTCTAGGGTGATGCTGTCCGTGTTTCCGTACAACCAAAAGAATGCAGCAAGAGCTTTCATTTCGCCATGTTTCGAGTCGAGCATTTGCCTACACATGTATTGAAGAATCCCAAATAGTAGGATTTATTACGGCTATGATGTTCCTATTGTGGGGGCACGGTGGTTTAGTGGTTAGCGCGTTCGCCTCACACCGCCACGGTCCGGGTTCGATTCCTGTCTCGGACATGTGTGTGTGTGTGGAGTTTGCATGTTCTCCCCGTGCCTCGGGGGGGTTTTCTCCGGGTTCTCCGGTTTCCTCCCTGGTCCAAAAACATGCACGGTAGGTTGATTGGCACCTTGGAAAATTTGTCCCTAGTGTACCCGTGTGAATGAATGTGTGTGTGTGTGTGTGCCCTGCGATGGGTTGGCATTCCATCCAGGGTGTATCCTGCCTTAATGCCCATAGACGCCTGAGATAGGCACAGCCTCCCCGCGAGGGAAGATCGGATATAGCGGTAGAAGATGAATGAATGTTCCTATTGTTGTTTGCCAACAATTAAGCAAGACTCTTTGCTTAATCTTAATTAGGTGAAAAGACTCGAATGTTACTTTTAGCTCACCAGTCCATTAATAGGATGATATTAATGAGTTGGGGGGTTCGATTCCCGTCTCCGCCATGTGTATGTGTGGAGTTGTTTGGATGTTCTCCTCGTGCCTCAGGTTTTTCTCCGGGCTCTCAAAGCCCACCCCTGGTTGAAAAACCAGCATGGTAGGTTGATTGGCACCTTGGAAAAATGTCCCATGTGTGTGTGTGTGTGTGTGTGTGTGTGTGTGTGTGCACCCTGCCATGGGTTGGCATTCCATCCAGGGTGTATCCTGCCTTAATGCCCCAAGACGCCTGAACACAGGCTACCCACGACCCGAGGGAAGATCAGATAAAGCGATAGAATGAATGAATGAGTAATGACTCAAACCCTGATTAATATCTGTTGATATTATCATGAGTCCAAAATCGTACATTTACATTACATTTTACAGCATTTGGCAGACTCCATTATACAGATCGACTTGCAACTGAGCAGCGAGGGTTAAGGGCCCTCTAATGCAGCTTGGTGGTGGTGGGGTTTGAACCCGCAATCTTCTGCTCGAGAGCCCAATGGCTTCATCACTTAGCTACTACCTCCCTAATTTTGGAACAAACTGGTCAAGCAGCATGAGCTTTTCCTTTCCAGTTTTGATCCACTCATAAATAATAAGGAACGAGTGGTTTCCAATATGAATATAATAATAATTAAAAAAAAGATATTTGACATGCTTTGAAGTAAAAGAAGTACAGATACACAGAAATAGTACTTAATTACAGTAATGAATTACACTCGCTTTGTTCCTGTCCATCACTGAACCTAAGATCTGTGCAGGTGCCAGGTCATTATTTCTGATTTAATATTTCATTCATTCCCCATAAATCAACATGTCATTATTTCAACTCGATATTTATCATCCTATCATTTATTAGGAAGATGTATGTAGTATTATCTTGAATAATCTCCAATTTTCAACAAAAAAAAATGTAATAAAGAATGACTAGTTTCTTCAGTCGAACAAAAACTCTCATTAATCCGCTTTTCGGGATTGCACCTTAGCCGGGAAAAAAAATGAATATGATCTCTGATGCATTGAATGGCGTATACAGACACCGAATACCATTAGCAGTATAACAAGGAGTCGGGCATCGGCCACACCGCGTAACGACACGTGGCTCGGGGTTCTAAACTCTCGTTTTAGTCTCCCTTTCACTTGGGTGTTAACTAGGTTCCCACAAATAAAGCCATTGTTTAGTCAAGTCTGCGCCCAACCAAGATGCTACGAATGTATGTGGATTAAGGCGACTAGGACGGAATGCTAATGTTATCTTTGGCGTCTTCCCGGTGGCTAAAAAAAAAATTAATTACCCTCAAAAAAAAAAAAATGCCCTTCATAAAAATGTAATTCGTTATATCATATTTATTACAATAGCCTCTGGCTGTGAGAGAAAGGGAAATGGGAAGCACAGCTTTTCCACGGCCTTTGCCCTCGTTACAACTCTCTTGGCTGCTCCGGCATCTACTGATTACGTACAGGGGCTACCTTTGGCTTGCAACTTCATTAAAATCTATTTAAATCAACTTCAACTGCAAAAAAAAGTGTTCCTTCTTCCTGTATGTGAGGATGTAAAGTCTCAGGGAACATCATTAGAGAGATGTGTGTGTGTGTGTGTGTGTGTGTGTGTGTGTGTGTGTGTGTGTGTGTGTGTGTGTGTGAGCGCGCTCGCATCTGCGCGCGTTACTTTTCTCTAAGTTTGGATAATAAGCTCCCTCACAAGCATCAGCACCCTCTTCCTCACATCCTCGAATTTCCGTCCTCGGCGCCATAATGCGCACGGCAGCCGAGGCGTCTGCGCACGTGCCCCCACCCGGGCGCGTGTTTTTTTGTTCCTGGATTTGCACTGTGCAAAAAAAAAAAAAAAAAAAAAAAAACGCTACAGTGATGCCCGTAGGCCCTAACCCCTGCTGCATTGTTCTTGAACCACTGTCACAGCCAACTGTCAGGCCTTACTCGATGCCACCCAAGCACTTTCATTTTGCAAACGGCGCCACCTGTGAACTTTGGATAACCCCCCTCCCTCCTCCCCTTTCCTCGTTATTTTTACCCCCCCCCACACACACAAACGCTTCAAAATTCAGAATAGTGCTACGTTTAGCAGCGTTTATTTTATTTATTTATTCCTCCGCCGGTGCTTTCCGGATGCTTAAACGTGCGCTGCGGTTCAAAAGAAGATGCCGCCTGGCGAGGCTCGGGTTTATTTACAGCCTCGGCGCATTCACGCGTTAAATGGTGCAAATATTTTCTCGTATGTCTAGCATATGTTTTCAGAGTTAATTAGTTGGATCTGTTGACGCGCACATCCTTTACGTCGCTTAAAATGAAGTTAATCACGTCAACAACAACTCGCAGACCGACGCGTTGTGTGTGTGTGTGTTTTTAATATAAACGCGTCCTCCCACGTCAACCCAAACACCGATGCTTGTGTACCGAGCCAAAGACGAACCCCGTGTTTAGCCGACGAGTTAAAGTGCTCTCTACTAGCTTTCCTCGACGGTTTAGGAACGACCCGCCTCTTTTTCCTAAACATTGTATTAGAGGTGGGAAAAAAAACACTTTTGACCTTGTTTTTCTTATTACACCTACTCTCCTACTAACTCCTCCACAATGCCAGGAGACTCTGCCTTAGATCTCGTATGTTGGTTCGGGAAAACATTGGTTAGTTCTGTTAAACAGCCATAAACGCCAATCAGATTTTTGGCCCGTCAGCCGTTATTCCTCCCTGAAAAATGCTCTGACATCCCCTGCCTTTAATAAACCGTAAAACACATTTCACCAAAATGACACGCAGTTGTTTTTACTTACTTGTTATTTACATATGATGCCCGGGTTGTCTTCCTGCAGAGATCATGTTTTGTAAGGAGCCTGTTTAACAAACATGGTGGCGGGGGGGGGGGGGGGGGGGGGGGGGGGCGGCGAATGTCAGTCTGCCTAAAGATGTCCAAAAACCTTGCTGCTTAAGTGTGATTTTGATTTTTTTTCTTTTTCGTCATGCAGTAAATGTCATGCTTTGATCACGTTGCTGTATAGCTACATGCTGCAGTTAAACGGACAGTCTGTAATCCAATACCTTGCTGTCAAAATGTCTGCCATGCTCGTGCACTAGAGTCAAACTTTTGCATGCATGTTTTCACCTGGTATACTTTACAGTAAAGTCCTGCAAAAAGAATTGCTGTTTTAAATATTCCGTGTAATGGTTTCACCAGTGATGTGCCGCGGTGGGGTTTTGATTAGAGACTATTTGTTTATTTACTCGAACCAGGGCGCTGCTCGGGCTTCTGGAGGACGGCAGGTTTGGCGACGGATTTGACCAGTTCTGCCCTCACCTGCATTTCTACACTACCTACGTGGACAACTTCCAGACGGCCAAGAAGACCCTCGCGGTAAGTTCATCCAGACGGCTAAATGAGCTTAGCTTTCCCGACGCGCGCTCTCGGGAGCCTGGTCCCGTTCATTACGGTTCCGCGTCGATAATTCGGGTTTCATCTTTCGCGCAACTCCGTCGTCCCCGCCTGTCTATAAGCGTTCATAAATATGTATTTGTTATAGATCTGTGGTAATACGCGCGACTGACAGTACATCATCCTTTCCAGGCTCTAATTAGCCTGAACTTATTAAACCTTTGGCCCCTCAATGACAACATTTTATTATTTTTTTTTCTCCCATTGTGCGAAAAGGAAAAGAGAAACCACTGTTGGGTCAGTAATTCAAAGATCGCCACTCAAAATGATTGACGCTCGGAGTGATTTCGGGAAACAAAGAAAATAAAATAACGTCACCACCTACCTGATTAAGGCTGGTGGATGACACCCTGTGCAAACAGATCTCTCTCAGGCAAAGCCCAGTGGTACCATTAAGTCCAGCACTCCCGTCTCATTAGGCCTGACTTAAGTGGGCAGTCTCCGTCAATTGCCCCCTTCCACCACCCCCCAAAAAAAGTGCAATTGGGAATCTCTCTCTCTCTCTCTCTCTCTCTCCCTCTCTCTCTCTCTCTCTCTGCTAATTAGCTCCTCCTTCAGTATGGCAGCTGTACCCCAGTGTATGGATGACTGATTCCTTGTTAAGCCAAATCAGGTAGCAGTTAAAGAATTATCACCACACTATGCTAATACCAATACCAGAGATAACTACCAGACAAGCAGCCCCCCCCCCCCCCCCCTTCCAATTTCCAAACCGGACAGAATCAAATGTAAAGAATGATTCTTGAATTGTTGGGAAGAGAAATGCTCCGAATGTTTTCTTCGCCCATCAGCCCCGGAGCCGAGGCATCGCTAACATCTGCTCTTATTTATCTGTGGGAAGCCTGGAGCGCCGCAGATATTAATGTCTTAATTAAGCGGAGGGATATGTCTGCGCCAAATTGACTGATTCCCATCGATTCGGGCCCAAGCTTTGTGAGTTAGCATCGATTCCCCCACCAGGCCTACATGGCAGTAATTGCAGGAACACAGAGCAGCATGTTTGCCCTGATGCGTGACTCACACACCGGCAATCCGTCCCTCCAGATCACCAGCGTGTCATTGACGTGGGCTGAGCTAATAAAGAATCTCTTTCACATACAAGAGAATTTATTTGTACTTAATGCAAGGGGCTTAACGATTAGTGTATTAGATCCCTGTGTGTATTAGTTTATGCCACTCAAACTACCTGATCAGGCTTTTTTTTTTCGGTCAGTTCTGTCTGATATGAGAGAGAAAGCGTCCTTCACACATTTCTTTCTCTTTCAGCACACAAGGGTCAAATTTTCCCATAGTGAAATTAAAATGCTGTACTAACATGGTTATTCTGTATTGGAGAAAAATCCGGATATATTTTATTATTAAACATTTTCTTATTTATTTATTTTTAAAATACATTTTCACTTCAACGACAAACTAAAACAACAAAAAATAATTGCACTTGCTTTTATGCAGTCATCCCATAACCATCAACGACTTTTGTGTATTTATTTATTTAGCCGAAAATTTTGCTCAAAAGAAGACGATAAAATGAATTAGATAGAAATTTTGTAATGAATCTAATTGTTTATTGTTTATCCTTTTTATTGATGCAATTAATCCTTGTATTTGATGCTTAGATAAATACTACACTATTTCTGAATGGGAGCTTTCCCATAACCAAAATATACATTTCAATTTTGATTTGTTTGTTAAACGTCATTTTGTAGGGCTGTTAGTTTGAAGATGTCAAGATTGGAGCAACATATATATATATATATATATTTTT
Organism: Kryptopterus vitreolus; assembly: GCA_030449085.1. NCBI lineage: Eukaryota > Metazoa > Chordata > Actinopteri > Siluriformes > Siluridae > Kryptopterus > Kryptopterus vitreolus. The sequence goes on along the minus strand of JACRUU010000008.1, from coordinate 7,347,228 downwards.
TTTTTATAAAATTTTTATTTATTTTTGACACTATATCCCATAATATTTTTTTAATGTTTTGTTTGGATAAATGTTTGAAAGAGAATGTATTGAATATGTCAATTTTTGCATATATATATATATATATATATATATATATATATATATATATATATATATATATATATACACACACACAAATATAAAATAGAAGCTCTTTTTATAATTACTTTTGGACTGCACAGTGTATTATAAAGATTACATGAACCCACCATCCCAAAAGCAAGTTTCCAGCTCCTACATGACCATTACATGTCTGTGATTTAACGTCTCTCAGCGTGACTGAGGAAGACCCCAGCTGCCTCAGCCATAAAATCCAGTCGAGCAGGTGTGCACGGTCAACTCATTGCTCATTACACCACACTAGGCTGATTGAGTGTGTGTGTGTGTGTGTGTGTTTATGGCACTGTGGTGTAGGAACACAAGTCGGGTTTTAAATAAATCAAGCTCTGATGAGAACCAGAGGTTAGTTTTTGGTGTACCGCTGCTTGTCTTTCCTGATGATGGTACAGATGCGCATTTCACCATCTGAGCATGATTGGCACAATTAAACCCGCTGCCTGAGGTTGCAGGAAGGAAGTAGCCTGGGGGTTAAGGCATTGGCCTTGGATCCAGAGTGTCGGGGTTCAAGTGCCAGTCATCCCAGACTGCCATGCTTGGGCCCTTGAGCATGGCCCTTAACCCTCCCATCATTTGTTGGAACGAAGATAAAGTATTCCTCCATGGGTGGGCCCAATATCAACTGGGTGTGGGGGGGACTATATATATCTATATATATATATATATATATATATATATATATATATATATATATATATATATATATATATATATATATATATATATAATACCTGCATATATTGTTTTATTCTGCAAAAAATTCTATTTATTATAGATACGCAAGTTGCCTGGAACGTTCTGGAGCATCTATAACACAAGTCCAATATTCTCTTGTCATATTACTAAGAAACTGACAGATGCGAAGTGATTTTTCTGGGAACATTCCTTAAACAATGATCCATCAAGTGTCCATTGCAGAAGGAACAATCTTCTGACCTGTTATGTTATTCTGTAGGAAAGGGAAATCAGTTCCCTCGAACCAGTCAGAGTTGAAAACTTCATCACTCCTTGTATACATTATGTTTGATTAGTCCTTTATTTTTACCAGGAATAAAAATCCCATCGAGATCCAAATCTCTTCTACCAGGGAGTCCTGGGCAAAATAGCAGCACATTGAGTTTCAGATAAAACACATTAAAAAAAAAATGTACAATGTTTCCTTCACACAAAAATATACTTTCTTTTTTTCTGAATAATCAGGTTAGTACACTACAGCATTTCACTATGTAAAAATTACACCCTTGTGTGCGTGGGAAAGAAATGTGTGAAGAAAACAGATTTGACGCTTTCTCTCTTATCAGACCGACGATTTCTTAGAATATTTATAGAGGGGGACACTAGTGTCAAAGTGTTTTGCATTTCATTCCATGATCTGGACGCCTAAAGAGGGCCATTTTTCCAAACTCTCTAAATAGTAAATACTCTAGGCACATTTTAAAAGTAACTTAGTAGATGTCTTATAATTACAGGTACAGTATGATAAAGCAAGGCAATTTACCTAATTATGCCTTGCTATTAAATGACAATAAATTCAACAATATATATATGCATTTCAACAGATATCATACAGTGAAATCCGAGGCGAATTCTCCACGTTTCAATCTCTCCCAGGTGCAGCTGAAGAAAAACAAAGCGTTCAGACGTTTTAAGAAGCTCCAGGAGGCCCGACCCGAGTTCCGCAAACAGACACTCGAAGACCTACTTCCTCTTCCTCTGGAGCGTATACAGCAGTAAGTGAATCTACGCAAAACGCTTCCCGAATAGTGTCCCTTCTGGTGAGAAATGCATTTGGTTCTGTGGAACATTTTTATTTTTTAAATATTTATTTTTGTTTTTGTTTTTTTTTTTACCCCCAAGTATTGACTAAGATTGGCTCAGAAAGTTTTGACTCATCACATGTCAGAGTAACTCAGGCATTGAATTCCATATTACGTGCAAATGAAATGAATTGTTCGCCAGCACAGTGCATTGGAAACCATCTGCTTTTGCGGCGAGATTACGGCCGTTCGACAGCTCCAACAAGATGGCAACATGGATATGTAGTCATTTTCTGAAGTGAACGTAATGCATTTTGGTTATGCATCAGTGTCTCCTGACACTGGCCAGTCTGCTTCCTTTGACGTGACAAAAGTCTTCTCGATGGCTGTCAAATCACTCAACGCTCTCTTTCCCACATCTGACTGCGTCCGTAAGGGATAGAAGATTGGAGGGGGGGGAATTCGAAAAAATAAAACAAATATTTTTTTTATTTCTTTTTATTTATTTTTTTTGGAAAGGGTGGTGGTGGGGGGGGGGGTTTGTTGGGACTCACTTGTAGCCGTGCAGAAAAGCTGTCACCACCAGGTTACGCTTTCCATGCTTGAGTCGTCCCTTTTTCTGTTGCTTGGCGGAGTCGCCACAAATACACGTAGCGCGTACGGAGGAGAGGCTTTTTTTGATGACAGACATAATCATTGTTTGATGTCGCACTCGCACCAGCCACTAGACTGTCCAAGAACTGTCAAAATCGCCTTTGTTAAGCAGCCGAATTTTGTTGGATGTAATTTCATGCGGCCGTGGACTCAGCTGTTAATTAGTGTAACAGGGTGCGAAATGGGCTGAAACATGCTTAAGAGCCAGTGAAAATGATGTGACACTGCTTTATCAAGCTGCTCAAGTCGATCTTAATTAGGCTTTCATGTCACTCCGACTTTGTAAATATAGTTTTGGGGACGTGAAAGAATCAGACACGATGTCAGCATCGCAATGGAAGATAATTATACCTTTAAATTTCTTCCACTTGCGTAACGGTGTGTCTTCCGCCTTATATAATGCTATACGAGCATTTTATCCCCCCCCCCCCCCCCCCCCCCCCCCCCCCCCCCCCCGATTTTGACACCTCCATCTGCTGTAGCGAAGTGATCCTACGTAAAAGGGGGGGTAAAGGGGGGGGGGGGGGGTTCTGTTCTCGAAGCTTGGAATTTTTCAGTGGATTTTGTATCAAACAGTAGTGTTTTCTCGTAAGTAGTATAGCGAACTAAATCCGGTACCTAATTTCCTGTCAGGATCCAGATACAAAAGCACTATTTGATATTGGCCCGTGGACGTTGTTTTTGACAATGGGGGGGTGGGGGACCTACACAAGACGAGCAAGCAATGCTCCTTCTCTTTTTCTTTCTGCTCCAGTTTCTTCCTGGTCTCAATTTTCCCATCCTTTCTTCATCTTCCATCACGTGACCGTGACCCGAAAGACAGGCGAGATTTTGTATTTTTTTTTGGGAAGTGTCGGAAATGAAAAGGCCCGTAAAAGAAACCCAATTTGAAGAATGAACCTGTGAAATTGTTAACCCTTCGTGTTTTGTAGCAGCGAGCAGAACGGAAGCAGCTCTTGCTGCATCACTTTTTACGTAGTGGGGGGAAAGCAGGTCACGTTATTTCCTTAGTTCAACGGCATTATGTTGCAGCTTAGATATAGGCTCTTCCTGCGTTTATTCCGCTCGGTGTGAAATATAATGCTCGTGGGGCTTTTTTTTCTTTTTTTTTTTTTCCTTTTTTTTTTTTTTTTTAAACCGTGTTTTCCAATTAAAGTTGCATAGAAAAGCGTGATTGAATTCCTTTTTTTAAGGTGAAAGCATTCTTTTACTTCACTTTTTAACCCCCGGTTACATTGTACATCAGGGGTTTTCTATTGACACGCCTTGCCTTTGACACACACAAATTCTTTGAAATGTAATGTGTAAAGGTTTTTTTTTTTTTTTTTTTTTTTTAACACAGTTTGTTTTTCCTCGGCTGACCCGATTTGAACTCAAACCCTTGAAATAAAATAGTCCTCTGCTTTAACCTGAGCTCAGGATCAAACTAACGGCTCCGTCACTTGCTGAGGTGGCGATGTTACCTACTGAGCTGTTGCAGTGCATTTTTTTATGATCTGTTGCTATTAGTCAATTAAATAAATAAGTGCAGTGAATTGTGGGAAGTGGTAGAATAATTGTTGCGATATTGGACTTCTGATAGGAAAGTCATCGCTTCTTTCGGCTGCTTGTTAAACACTAGAGGCCCTTCCTAAGGCAATGCTCCCCATTTATTGGGACCGGCATTGGATTGTGCAAACCAAGTGGCTACCAAGGGCAGACTGAGCAATTGGGGTATTTGAACCCGTGACCTTTCTGTCCAGAGCCGAATGCCTTACCCGCTCGGCTACCACCTCCCCTGGACTTTCGATGAGAAAGTGGCGGGTTAAAATCATAGCCACTGGACCATTGAGCGCGGCCCTTTAGTGCTCGGTTGTATAAACGAAACTATTCAAAGTTGCTCTTGATAATGTAAACAACATTTTAATGAGAATTTACATTTTGATGTCATCCATTTACAGTCGATACCCAAAATTTGTGAGGGTTACGTTCTTAGAGCACCCGCGAATTGTGGAAAAAAAACATGCCTAGAATTGCCTATTTGAAAACACTCCATTTCAAACTCGGTGTAATAAATTAAGCTTTACACATAAAAAGAAAGGCGTATACTGTACAGTACAGTGCTAGAATGTAAAATACCGATGTTAAGCTATTTATGTAGTGTAATTAATTTTCTTTAGTACAATAGGGTAAATACAGTATTCATTTGACAAAATATTCTGACATTTTTAAATGTAATAAAAAATACAGTAAAATGTACTTACCAATAGTGAATGAATGAAATGAATTATTTGTTGATAAAATGCATGAAAAGTTATATATTGCAATGGAAAACAATTGTGTGAACAATTATTAGTTGGTTTCTAAGGAAAAGTCAGCAAACAACTGAGGCCCAATCGCAACTGTATAAATGATCCTTAATGTTTGAGCGGCCATATCTATTTTTAGCACCATTTTTATATTTAATAGAATAATTATAATAGATGGAATATAATAGAAAATTTCTGAATACTAAAATTTAGTTGTTCTACATCTAACGGGTTTCTCTAGCTCACATTGCTGAAGACGTTATTCTGTTAATTCTACATGCGTCTGATTGGAAGGTCGGCAGGTTCGAGCCCTGGACTCGCCTAGCTTCCGCCCTTGGGTCCTTGAGCAAGGCCCTTAACCCTCTGTGCCTCAGGGGTGGCATAATCATGGCTGACCCTGCGCTCTGACCCTGGCTTCCAAACAAGCTGGGATTTGCGAAGAAAGAATTTCACTGTGCGCTGTAATGTATATGTGACAAATAAAGGCTATATATATATATATATATAATATATATATATATATATATATATATATATACCAATCAGGCATAACATTATGACCACCTGCCTAATGTTGTGTTGGTCCAAAACAGTTAGAATAGCCTATATATATATATATTCTTGTTTTAATAATTTCACTTCTGTAGCAACATCTATAGCAAATATGCCATTAAAAAAATATGTCATAATAACAAACAAAAACAAGAAATCACAAGATATTTGTAATGATATGTGTATTTAACATCCATGGAAGGAGTCGGATCGGCATTTTTTGCGTCATGGGACGGTCCTCACTTTGTGGTTTGTTTTTAAATCGTTGAAAGGATAGAAAAACACTAGTAAAGGGACGACTTTATATAGCAGCCCCAAGATGCGTCTTTTCTAACTGTTCTACAATATGACTATAAAAGGATAATGTGCACGGCTTATTTAATTTAATTTATTTATTTCCATTGTTGACAAACTGCTAGGGGATCAGTGCGATGAAACGCATCAGGGCCTGACGGCACGGCATCACACCACCTTGCTATTGATTGCATCTCCCCATCCTGTCTTATTCTTTACATAATTACCTGACCAAACCTCAGCTGTCCTCTTTTATTCCATGTCAACATACAATGAGGTTGAAGTATCTGTTTAAGCAGCAGTGCTACGCCGAGCCCACTCATTAAAGCGCTTTATATTTCATGCATTTACTCTCACCACCGTTATTGATCCCGTAAATATAACATTACCTTCGTCGTATCGACTTTCATATGTCGACCTCTGCTTGCGAATGCTTCTGATAACTGGTTTGCGAGAGGGAAGGTTCTTGGAAGCAGTTCGGAGAGAAATTCTTGGAAGCGATGAAATCTGATTTTTGTGAAATAAAGGGGATACGAGTTTTTTTTTCTTTCTTTCTTTCTTTCTTTCTTTCTTTCTTTCTTTCTGTATCTGCAATTTATTTAAAGCTTGGTTTAAAAAATAGTTGAATTAACTGTAGTATATTTTGTGCTAGCTTAGTAGTTAAGGGCTTCATATCAGGAGGTCTTGAGTACGAATCCCAGCTTTAATACGCTGCCACTGTGGGGCCCTCGAGCAAGGCCCTTAACTCCTTAGCTTTTCAATACCATGAAAGTAAATGAAATCTTGTTTTCGGTGAGAAATTGCACAATTAGGCAAACCACATCCGTCCATCCATCCATCTCTCTGTATTTCTCTTTCACTCTCTGTCTCTCTGCTTCAATTCATTCTCTCAGTCTTTGATTCTTTCTTTGATTCTTGCTTTTCTTCCCTTCTTTGTTTCTTTGCTTCATTCTTTTTTTGCTTCATTCCTTCTTTCTTTCTTTGCTTTCTTTCTTTCTTTCTTTGCTTCATTCGCTTACTTTTGTTCTTTGCTTCATTCTCTCTTTCTTTGCTTCTTTTCTTACTTCCTTCTTTTTCTTTCTTTCTTTGCTTTATTCTCTTACTTTCGTCCTTTGCTTTCTTTGTTTATTCCTTTGCTTCTTTTCTTTCCTTCCTTCCTTCCTTCTCACATTTCTGCCCGCCTTGAGTTTATGACCAGATGTAATATTAGAGACAATAAAAGTAGTAAAGAATGTTTCTGAAAAAAAAATAGCCATTACTGTGTCCTACTTATTTTTGTTTATTTGTGTGTGTATATAGAGATGCGAATCGTTTACAGTGAATCTGCTGAATAAAACTGGTGCCAGGCCGTTCAGTTGTTTTCCATCGCGGAGTAAGTAAAACTAGATTTTCACTTGGACAATGCTCATTCTGTTTTACTTCCCGATTGCCGTTTAATTGCCGAGTTTTGGCAAGTGTAGTCGCCACCTCAAAGTGTCTCGTTCGTACCGAGCAAGCTATTAAAATGGCGTAATTATGCACGCGCCTGTGCAGTGCTCAATAACCCGTGTAGGAGCCTGACAGTTTCTGTTGTCTCTTAATTAGGAATTTTAATCCTTAATGCGCGCATTTAAAGAGAAATAATTAGACAGATATTTCCTCTCTTTTCATCTGCAGTGACGTGTGTGTAAGTATGGAATGACCCACGTCTGTTCGTGTGGGGAGGGGGGGGGTAAAAACATGAAGCTCATTTCATCTACATACTACAAAGGCATTAGTGCGGCGGGGCGTGTGCGGTGGTAACTAGGCCAGTCGTGCTTTCTAACACTCCGCGCCTGTTCATTAGAATATCTGAACTGTTATAAATATGGCTCAGATTATGTTATTGTCTCGTTATCTTCTCTTTGCTTTGGTGTTAATGAGTGGGACAGGGTGGCTAAATGAGCAAGTTTCTCCGACATTATTTGGAATGTGCTTTAATAATGCTCATTAGGCCATTCCCTTTTTAAAGCTGCTTCTTTAATTAGATTTCGGCTGCTCCCCACACACACACATACACGCGCGCACGCACACATACACTCCCATTCAGCCCTAATAAGGGCGTACGTGGCTGATAATGCCTGTAATGTGTTTGTTACTACAACATCAGACATGAAGAAAAAGAGGCGAGATTATTTTTCTTTTTAATGCCTCTTAATAGACAGGCTTTGCTTTAATTTTTCCCCCCCTTTGATTGTTAATGTGTTGTACAGTATTTTCGCAGAGGTGTGTGCGTTCTATAAAGCAGTGGTTCTCAAAGCGGGGGCTCTCATATAGGGTTGCCAGGTCTCCGCAAAGTTTTAAGCACTAAGCAACTTGAACGACTATATTTGGTATTTTCCAACCTGGAAGCTCAGAATTAGCCTTAATTCTAATAAGAAGCCAAAAGCGTTTCCCAGCATGACAGTTCCCATGTGCACAAAGTGAGCTCCATGAAGCCTTGAACTCAACTTTATTATGAATTACAACACAAGGCTGCACCCCAGGCCTCCTCACTCAACATCAGTGCCTGATCCTGTGGCAAATCCCCCTGGCAAATGCTCCAAAATCTAGAAGAATGGTAGATTACCATTACGGAATAGAATGTTGGAATGGGATGTTCAAAACCTGTATATACATGTGTGTGTGTGTGGGTGCACGGTGGCTTTGTGGTTAGCACCTCACACCGCCAGGGTCCGGGTTCGATTCCCATCTCAGCCATCTTTGTGTGGAGTTTTCATGTTCTCCCCGTCTCTCATGGGGTTTTTCTCCGGGTTCTCCAGTTTCCTCCCGGTCCAAAAACGTGCACCCTCGGGTGATTGGCACCATGGAAAATTGTCCCTAGTGTGTGAATGTTCTTGTGAGTGTGTGTGTGCCCTGTTTATCCTGTGTATCCTTCCTTAATGCCCATAGACGCCTGAGATAGGCACAGGCTCCCCGTGACCCGAGGGAAGATCGGATAAACGCGGTAGAAGATGAATATATATTTATTTATTTATATATATATATATATATATATATATATATATCTATATATATATATATATATATATATATATATATACATATATTAAATCTGACTGCTAAGGGTCAATAATCTTTCATACAATTCATACAATGTATATTATGGCAAATGTGCTTCTGTACATTTTGATTCTTCACTTACATTTCCTTTTAGTTTCAATGATTTTCTTGTTTTGGAATTTAATTCAAATTAGCTCTTCGACAAACAGTATCCTACCAGCTAAAAGGTGTGGCTAAACGATGCGAACAAATGATTCTTCTTTCCCGCGTCTTTGCTCCAAAATCTCCCCAAAAAGCTTCAAACCCTGTTATTACAGTAAGAAGCCAAAGTATGTGTTGCCTTTAAATAGCGAGTTTATTATTGAAATGATAATTGAATAGTTCTACTATATTTGTGCACAGTATTGAGGTTACCGTTTTGATAAATGCTCCTTTTTTCGTAAACCCTGTAGGAATCTTTGTTTGGTCACTTATATTCTACCGTATAGAGCAATCAGGAGAGCCAAGAAAAGAAAACGATGACGTCGGTAGCCGCTTTTCCTCGAACTCTTGCATACCAGACCGCATTAGGCTCCCGATCCCACGTGTACTGCCATGATTGTCCCTTTAAAAGCCACTTTGGCACCCGTTTGTCTGTCCCAGCCATCGGTAGACTGCAAATGGAAGAGGACTGCTCCTGTCTCGATCTGATGGAGGGCGCGAAAGAGAAGAAAAAGAGGCAGAGAGAAGCACTCAGAGCAGAAATCAATGTCAGTTGTCAATGCACTTCAAGGTCACAGTAACCCCCACCCTCCCCTTTTTCTTTCTCCTTCCCGAACGGATAGATTAAGGGAGTGATCGCTTAGCAAAACTTCTTTGCCTGATCTTCACTTCACGAGTGACCTCTTGTCCTCTTCTCCGTTTTAGTGCAGCTGTCGCCCTGCGTCGTGTTGTAGAGAGATCCTGTATTGACTTTACAGCAACTTTAAATTCTATATAAATTCTGGTTATCAGCAAAATGACAATATATCATGTGAGGACATGGTCTGTTACACACACACACACACACACACACACACACACACACACATACCACATATATATATATATATATATATATATATATATATATATATATACATATATACACATGTGTGTGTCTGTATATATGTGTGTGTTTATAGTATAATATATATATATATATATATATAACCACTTTGATATTTCTAGTTAGAAGTATGTATATTTTAGACTAAAACCTGACCAATACTAATAATTTTCAAAAGTTTAATTGCAGACCAAAAGCATAATTATCCCTGAAATGGAAGAAAACATTTCTATAACAAAAATTGATTAAAAAAAAAAAAGTTACCTCAAAAAGCAGAAATGGTACCATACTGATATCTGATCATGTTATTTATATACACTCTTATATATACTCTTTTAGTTACAATTCAGTGCTTTACAGTGTGTTCTGTTCATGCTAAAACCCTGAAACCTGGATTCCTCACGCTCCACTCTCCACAGTTTGTTTCTTTTTGTCACTTTTTTTTTTTCTTATTTTTATTTTTTATTTTTTGGTGACTGTTCAAATCACCATAAGAGCCAGAACGTGCAGTAATGTAAACATTGAGATTTCTCTGGAAGTAGTCGCTCTGGTTCATCTGAGATGTGAGATGTTTTTCCGCTTTTCAACAGATGCTGCTTGCATCTGTTTTTTTTTTTTTTTTTTTTTTTTTTTTTGTCTACTTTTTTTTGGTTTTTTTTTTTATAAATTAGAAAATCTGTTTTTCTTTATATATTTCTTTATGATTCAAATCGAGATGCTTGATCATTCAGACTAGGTTCTGTGAATTCCCTCATAAAAATTTCTGGGATGTACAGAGTACATTAACAGAACTTAATGTCTTTTCTAAACAAGTGTGTACATTCTGGCAGTTTAGTACAAAATTCCTAAGCAAAATGCTTGTATTTCTGCAAAGAAATAGCCAACATCATTGAATTACTTTCTATGCACATTATACTCTATTCTCTATTCTGATAAATCCTATTTGCGGAAGGCCTCGAAAACTGCTCTTAAGAAGTGAAGTTAAAAGATGTTGGCATCGGGTCACAATTGTTTGTGTCATCAACATGGCTATTGGGCAGAGGTTTATTAAGTTTTATCCTCTTGTACCACTTTCCTTTGGTCAAAAGTATAACTTGGTCCTACTCTAGCGCTTCTGAAATCAATCCTACATTTTTTTCCCCTAAAACTTTCTGCTGCTTATTTCTGGTCAACTGGAATAAGAAAACCAATTAATTAATCTTTCTCGGGTCCTTGAAATCCATTGAATACAGATTGTTACATATATACATTACGCTGAATACAGTTTGAGAAAAGAATCTGAGGTATTTGAGGCATTTTCTCCCACTCAGAAGCATAGAGTGTAACCAGCTAGCGCAAAGCATGGTGAAAATACAGTGGAAAACTATTAACCTACACTGAAATTCCGGCATATATGCAAATGCAGGTTAAAAACGTACAAAATATGGGGGGGGGGAAGGGTGATCACGCTTATTTTAACTTTAATCCAGATGGATTAGAAATAGCAATTCAGCGGTTAAGGCCACAATCACAGAGCTGCCACTGTTAGGGCCCTTGTGCAAGACCCTTAATTCTCAAATGCACTGTATCGTTGCTTCGCAACATGGCTATGTGAAGAAAGAATTTCACCTTACTGTAATGTACATGTGACAAGTATAAAGTACGTTTCTTTCTCCACGTTACTTTTCTTTCTTTCGGGAGTGTCACACACTTTAGACTTTATACAGAATGTAGGGCAATAGAATATAATCATTCAGTGAGCAACAGAGAGGCCAGAGGCAACTCATAACCACTAGTTATAACCGTGCTTAGCAGAGAAGAGTGATCACAAGTTATTTGAGTGAGGCTTCCTGTCCACTTGAACAGGTCTTCCCATTCTGACTCCTAGGCACGTTTTCTCTGTTTTTCGTTCTCAAAAGATGGTTACATATGAAAATCAAAGCCCGTCGGCACTTCCTCCATCGTTTCCGTCCACGCATATTTGATTGGTCAAGACCTTCCCGTAAGCTTCACATCAATCAGTGTTGTGTTTGCAGGAAGTGCGAGTAATTTTTAAGACCTCATAGTAGAGATCTCCATTCCCGTGGGAACCAACGCTAATGGGTGCGGTATGGGACAAGATTTAATGGTTGATCTTTTAATGGTTGTGTGTGTGTGTGTGTGTGTGTGTGTGTATGTGTGTGTTTTATATATATATATATATATATATATATATATATATATATATATATATATATATATATATATATATATATATATAAACAAATAAACTGTAAAAATAAATATGAATTCACTGTAAAAAGCAAAAATGTCAACTAAAATGAAAATAACTTGTTATACAGGCACAAGGTCGGGAGCGACTTCAATATTGCCTGCTGGAGAAAATAACATATTTATGCATGAACGTGCGCTGTAGCGGGCGGGAACAGGACAAAATAACATATATTTTTCGTGGGAGCGGGCGGGATGGAAAAATCCCGTCCCGCTCAGGTCTCTACCTATCAGATCAGAGTGCATTTATTAATGCTATAGTGCCCTATATATATATATATATATATATATATATATATATATATATATATATATAGTACTTACTGTGAAATGTTTTCAACACCAGGAATGTTGAGAAGAAACCGCTCTGAATACGGGATTCACCTGCAATCTCTTGAAATATCCCGAGTAAGTGCAAAAGAGAGAGAGAGAGAGAGAGAGACCGAGCGGGCCGTAACTTTTGAGAGCCGTCTGAATTTGCGCGAGGTCTTTGATGTCAGCAGGCACCGGACTCCATTTAAGCGAGCTGTAATCTCCGGTATT
>JACRUU010000008.1:7219623-7329623 GCA_030449085.1 Kryptopterus vitreolus | reverse complement strand
CCACAAGCATACACACACACTGCACAGCGGCATATCCAACTCAATCAGTGCAGTCTGAACGTGTTCATTCATTCGCTCTGGGTCATCTGTCTCCAGGGGGTTGATGTCAGAAATCAAACGCAAGCTGCACGTTCTGTTTGTGTGTATGTATATATACATATAGACGCACAACAGAGTCCGTAAGGTGCATGTAGATGTGCGTGCATGTGCATCCTTTGTGTCGAATCGTATATAGAGGAATAACAACTAGAACGCACACATCCCTTTGTGGCAAAGACCAGTCTAAAATAGTAGATGAAAATGAAAGTGCATCTCAAACTATTATATTCTTATGGAGTTCTAAATGTATATTTCCAAGATGAGAACAGCAATAAAAGTGATCATGAAGATCATGATGGCACGAACCATTCTTGCAGCTGTATACTGCATGTTGTTCTTACAGGCTGTGTGTGACGTGTGTGTGTGTGTGTGTGTGTGTGTGTGTGTGTGTGTGTGTGTGTGTGTGTGTGTGTGTGTGTGTGTGTGTGTGTGTGTGTGTGTGTGTGTGTGTGTATTTGCGTGTGTCTATATAGACTGTCTTTGTTTCTTCCCTGGCCTGCCTTCATGCTGGCTTTTGGCCCATGCTGCTGCCTGAGTTCATTCAGATTGCATCATTTTTTATATATATATATATATATATCTATATATATATATATATATATATATATATATATACATACACACACACACACTAAAACATGCCATCTAATGACAATCTATACATTGTGTAGGTATACATCTTTTTTTGTTGTTGTTGTTTTTTATATATATATATATATATATATATATATATCATATATATATATATATATATATATATATATATATATATATATATATATATATATATATATATATATCTATAGATGTGTGTGTGTGTGTAAGTTAATTTAATAAACTCAGGCGCTGAGGATAAATTCTGATGCCTCACTGACGGGATTTTAATGCACCAATTTCAACTTCTTGATGTTTCAGTAATTTTGTTTAGCTTGTCTTTACAAAGAGAATTTGTAAGTAAGATCCAGTAGCAAAATATTTCTCAATGTCTTTAACTGCAAACATAATTCAACTATAAAAAGTATCATTATAAAATCGTATTATTTAAATAAGAACTGTGTAATAATTCCCCAAGCCATAGCTAACAATTCTTTTATTCTTGACGAGAACCAATTGTGTTTTATATACTTGGATTTGTATAAACCACTGCAAATAAAATGACCAGACGGACGAATAACTGTTGGAATTTGTAAATAAATGGAAAGGTTTTTTGTTGTTGTTGTGATTTTCTAATGCCGTAACAAAAGAATTAAAACAAAAATGCATTTATGGACTCCTTGGGCTATAATATATGCACTCCCTTTGGTGTCCTTATACCCCTTTGGGAGAACTGTGTGTGTGTGTGTGTGTGTGTGTGTGTGTGTGTGTGTTTATAATTTATATCTCTGTGTGTGAGTTCTTATATACTGCACTGTGTTGAGTTCAGGAAAAGCACAGATTTCATTATGAAACAATTCACGCTTGCCAATGTTGTGAATGCTGCGAGAGCTGTGTGTTTTCAGGGCAGTTTGGAGGTGTGTTTTCATTTGGTGTGTGTGCGCGTGTGTGTGCGCGTGTGTGTGTGTGTGTGTGTGTGTGTGTGTGTGTGTGTGTGTGGTGCTACAGGGGCAGTGAGCGCCGTCTCCGAGGTGGCCCAGCGTATCCAGCACAATGCCCGCAGCCATGAGAACCACCTGCAGCTGCAGAGGGTCCAGAAACTGCTCAAGGGCCGAAAGACCAGGCTGCTGGCTCCAGGTTAGAGTCTGTGATCTGCTATTCCTTTCATCTCTCTCTCTGTCTGTGTGTATCTCTCTGTCTCTCTATATCTATCTATCTATCTTGGAAAGAGTATGACCCGGGTGGAATGAAGTAAACCAGATCGCATGCATCGCACAGTCCGTTGACGCAAGCCGAGTTTGTCTTTGCATGTTCCGGATTTTCTGTTCGGACACAAGGACTAATTGACAGCACGGTCGAGCTCTCCGAGCTGATTGGGAAAGGTGAAGTGTCTTATCACTTCTCGCTCTCTTCTCTTCTCTTTTGCTACTTGTGGAGCGGTGGTCCTTTCTTCCCCTGTTGTTTGTCCCGGGAGAGAACGCCCGTGTGTAACAAAAGAGAGACAGCTAGTGATGGAGGGAAAGAGAGGGAGCGAAAGAAAGACTGAGAGGGCCTTGTCGTCAATGCCTTGGCCTGCCAATCTCCCCCAGGACCAATTAGCGCTTCTCCTCATCTCGCGGACCGCCAGATAAAAAGCGAGCCGGGGAGAAAGAGAGAGCGTGTGTGTGCGCGCGCGTGTGTGTGTGTGTGTGTACGTGCGCGTGCACAAAGGTGGTTCGGGTCTGGCGATGAATACCCAACGAGCAGCGGTCTCGTTTCACGCAGAGCCGGATGTGGGAAGTGTAAAAATCCTTTTCGCTCTCCCTCTCGGGCAGGATTTTCAGGCCTCTAGATCTCTCCCAAGCTCCTTGCTTTTGTCCATTAAGGCATTCCCCCCCCCCTTTCTTTCTTTCTTTCCTTTTTTTTTGGGTAACAGAATTACACTTTATCCATGATATACACTAAGTGCCCAAAAGTGGCTGATGCAAGTAGGGTATGCTGTTTGCTGTTAAAGAGAAACAACTAGCTCTATTTTTGCTTCGGCAAATGCTTTCCTACATCACCGCGATCCGGCTCGACTGCTTTCTGAGAGCGAGGCAGGAGGATTCGCCTTTTTCCCTTGAGATCTCTCTCGAAGAAGAAGAAGAGCGTCACAGCACGCACTTGTCCGTCTGCAAATGACTGTAACCGCTTCTCCTATTAAACAATATTATACGTATGCTTTGCCATTGTCCTGTCAATGATGACTCCGATTTCCTCCACCAAGCACATCACAAATATTTGAGCGCAAACCCATTTAATGCACGTCCACGTGGAGTTTTTCCTTTAGCTGATGAGCATGGAGATAAGGGTGCAAATGATTCTCAGAAGCCAAGTCTGAATCAATGGGACATCGATACAGCAGACAGTTTGTCTGGGAGCCATGAGCGGGGCGCCCTGCTGCCACTACCGCTACTTCTGTCCACATGCTCCGGCTCATCTCTCCGCTTTTTTACACGCTTAAGGACATCGAGGGGGGAGGAGGAGGGGCGTGGTGGTGGGGGCGAAAAAAAACATATCATTGATTAACACCACAACCTTGCTCCTCTTCTTGTCCTGATACATCAGGATACTGTAACGATTGCCTTTTTCTTCTCTCCTTCCTTCACAAGACCAGCGCCAGGACGTAACTTTGGGCGCGTGTATATATTTCGTGCAGGAAGAGCCGAACTTCACTGTCTCGCGAGTCAAGAGTGGCTACGCAGGCTTTGAAAAGCTTTTCCGCCGAAAGCCTTTGTAGATTCCCGACATGAAAGTATCACCTATCAAACCAAGTCCGGCTTCAAATTAACAATGATCACGCTCGGTGTCATCCAGCACCCATCATACGCACGCGGGCTTTCATGTGTCTCCCAGTCTTTGGCCCCGGTCACATCAGGAGGACACGGCAGCCTTTGTAGTGCAACCTTTAGCACCCAGAAATTCATCGGGCCTTTGTAGCTGGGCAGAGGTGCTCTTTGACAGGGCGAGTTGAAAGCATACGACATGGAGAGGGGCGCTCCAAGTTCCTGCTCTTTGAACTGCGGACTCTTGATGGAGCAGACGGAGTTTTCCGTAGACGTGTCAGTCGAAAGCGTAGACAAAGGAACTGGCAGTGTGATGGTGCGCGAATGAAAGAAAAATACGGTTTAATATATTCCCTTCTTCAACAGGTCACTGGTGTCAGGACCTTTTTTGGTTTTTTTTTTTTGCTCATTTTTGGACCGGGCAGCAGTAAGCAATAATATCGATGACAATGGGGAAACTCCACTAGGGTTAGATTGATTTATAATTAAATAAATCGTCAGTGGTTTCAGCTGATCTTGTATTTTCATTATTCCTATAAGTTAGCAGTGGATTGGGATTCTGATGGTACAGGATTTCCATTTTGAGCACAAAACCAAACTGCTTCTTTTCCATGTACAGTGTAGTTAAGTGGGGTTTTACAGATTAAGTGATGTGATGTGCACGTGTTTGTAATAATATTATTCGATACAGGATTTTCAGTTTGGCACTCACTTCGGCCAAATGCAATTCTTTTTACATGGGGAGCATCTTTTATCATCCGAGTTCCCTCAGGATCGTATTAAGAGGCGGACCACGAGTTTGTTTAGTCAAAATGATTAAACTTGAAAACATACACAACAATCCTGTATCAAATAATATTAGTACATTTAAATTTACGGCATTTGGCAGACGCTTTTATCCAAAGCGACTTACAACTGAGCAAATGAGGGTTAAGGGCCTCGCTCAAGGGCCCACTAGTGGCAGCTTGGTGGTTGTAGGGTTTGAAACTGCAATCTTCTAGTCCAGAGTCCAACATCTTACCACTAAGCCACCACCTCCGCACAAATACAATGCACACAAGTACAAATACGTGCACATCACATCACAACACAGGGTTATAATAAAGACATTAGAGTTAGCGGCGTGTCACTGTGACTACTCACCTCATCGCAGGAATAAGATTTGTTCATCGCCGACATGAACACCCGATAGCGTTAGATCTTATCCCAAAACATGACCGCCGGCTAACGCTATGGATTCTTTAAGTTCAAGTACATTTATTTCTATAGCGCTTTTCACAACAGACATTGTTTAAAAAAAAAAAACAGCTTTACATGATGCCAGAATTCTGGAACAAAATGTGAAGATTTGCGTGTGTATCTCCATGATGAGTAAGCCTAGGGCGACTGTGGCAAGGAAACCCCTCCTCATGTGGGTGATATCAAGTGTGTGATTAGGATTTTATGTCCAGCTTCAAGAATTTCTCTTAGAAGGAGAAAATGCTGACATTTTGTAATAAATGAATGAAGGAGAGAAGGAATGTTAGTTTGCTGATATACGTAGAACATTTCGTAAGAAAGATGGATTATTGTATTTACATTTATGGCATTTGGCAGAGCGACTTACAACTGAGCAGTTGATGGTTGAGGGCCTTGCTCAAGGGCCCAGTAGTGGAAGCTTTGTGGTGGTGGTGGTGGTGGTGGTAGTGGGATTTGAACCTGCAATCTTTCAGTCCAGAGGCCAATGCCTTAACCACTGCATTACCTAAATTGGGTCTAACAAAAGTGAACTATTAATAAAATTTTTTCATTCGTTTAATAAATGTAATTTAATCAATATAATAAAAAAAAAATTACATTTTATTTGTAGTGGGCATTTTTAAAAAAATAGTTTTAAACATGTTGATGTTGAGAATTGCAGTCATTATTAAAAAAAAAAACAAGAAATTTTATCTTTCTTCTGAAACTGCACCGAACCGTGTATTGAAAACGAAGATACGTACCGAACCCCGAATATTGTCTTATCGATAGTCGCTTTACCCCTTTTAAAAATAAGTGAAAGTGAAAACACTGTTTTCGCTAACATTCATTCATTCATTCATTCATCTTCTACCACTATATCCAATCTTCTCTCGGGTCACGTGGAGCCTGTGCCTATCTCAGGCGTCTATGGGCATTAAGGCAGGATACACCCTGGATGGAATGCCAACCCATCGCAGGGCACACACACACATTCATACACTAGGGACAATTTTCCAAGGTGCCAATCAACCTACCATGCTTGTTTTTGGACCGAGGAAACCGGAGAACCCGGAGAGAAACCCCTCTTTTCGCCAACATGTTATATAAATATATTAAAATATGCTCTCACTGACCCAGAATGCTGTTTTGATATGAACCGTTTACAAAAACACTTTCATGTGGGTAGAGTATAACGCTTGATGCAATTATTGATTTTATCTGATGCATAAGACTGAGAATTTCACACACTGCTTCGAATTTTTTCCCGCTCTTTCTTGATGCGTCTTGCTTTGTTTTCTGGACCAACCATCCTTTTTCTATACCGCTTATCCTACACAGGGTCACGGGGTATTCCTGGACTACAGAGAAATAATTCTTTATCACAAACCCTGTCTTCATATATGACCTCCAGCATGGCTCCCTTTATGCTCGGACAGATGGGAAATGTCGTCGGATATTGCACACACTTTGTAGTGGGAATAGTTACATAATTGGCTATGACTATCCTAAGCAACTTTAATCTATCTCTTATTACCACAGGATGACTTTCCCCTGACACATGGGACAATATTGTCTCTGGATGTTGTTAGCATTGAGTTTTTGTTTGTTTTTTTTTCCTCTCCGAGATGGTCCCCTGTTTTAGACCTCACCTTTTGATGTGCAGAAAGCAGACTTTGGCCAGTTAAATGGATTTAACCGGTTTACAGGAGCCATCAAATCTAATGTTCAGACACCACCCGAGAGTCTCACGCGCTGTGTCCTTATTGTAGTCACATATTAAAACCCATGGCATTTTAAAAGCAATTTGACCCCTACTCGGCCCCGGCGCTAATCATAGACAGCTTCTTCTTTTTTTTTTTTGCCCAGAGTATCCGTTTTGAACCCTCTGCCACGGCTGCAATCTTGCGGTGTGCCGGGGCAAATAAGGAATCGTTGGCGGGAGTGAAATTTAATCTTATCTTGCAAAATGTCAGCATCCAATTTAGTAGCCATCATACGCCTGCCAGTCGGTCAGAGCAGAGATCAAACTCGCCAGCGTCTACGATTTTACTCTTCGTGGCTTTATAAACACCATCCAGTGCACATGGTGGATGTTTGTGAGTTGGATGTAAACTCCGACATGCTAACGAGTGTGAGGTTTATACTAACGCGAGCTCTTTTCTCATCTTCCTCCCCTGTCTGCCAGGCCGCTGGTACATCCGCGAAGGATGGCTGAAAACGGTGCCCCCTAAAGGCAAGGAGACCAAACCCAAGCTGTTTTTCCTCTTCTCGGACATCTTGGTTCAGGCCAAACGGTGCAGTCCCATGCACCCGACAAATGGAGACAAGCTGGTCTGTCAGAGAGTCTATCCGCTTAAAGAGTGCATCGTGGACAAAGTATTTGGCCACACCAAGAGCCAAGGAGGCCTCATCAGTGTGAGTGTAACACAGTGAACACTACAGCACTAAATGCTTCATTATGAAGTAGCTCGAGTAAAGAACGAAGACACAATATTCGCTTCACAAATACTAATAAAACATCCTTCTTGCAGTATGATGCAGAGATTCCAGGGTTTATTTAATTGGGAAGGTAAATTTCTATTTAATGACAACATAAAGTGCTTCGGTACTGAAATGGATAATAATGTTAACGCATAGCCGTGAAGGTCAATAATCTATTCAGGCTAATCATGAGTAGTTAAGAGTTAACTGTTATCACCATGTAGGTATGTAAATGCCTATTCAGACGTTTATAGGCAAGGAATTTTATCTGGACTTTCAAGCATTTTTAGATGATTATCCCTGCATAGAGATCAATCAGGTATTTACAGTATGTGGTAAAGAATTCCAGAAATACTAAGAAATTGTGATTGATTCACCAAGACATTTTAAATCCCACACACACGTTCTGTCCATTAGTGTCAGTGTATACATTCTAAAAACACCACTGATGTCCTTTTTTGTGTCTGTGCATGTATGCATATGTGTGTATGTATGCATATATATATATATGTGTGTGTGTGTGTGTGTGTGTGTGTGTGTGTGTGTATATGTATATCTAGATATATATATATATATATATATATATATATATATATATATATATATATATATATATATATATAGTATGTGTGTGTGAATGTATATGACTATGATATGTATATATGTATATATATATATATATTGTAGCTATTTTACATTTAGTACGTACCAAAGGGTACCAAAGGGTGGCGTCTCAGAATAATTTATTTTACTTTATCTCAGATCATTTACCCTCCAGCTACCACAGCATATTTACTCATTACCCTGGAAATTTCAAAGGGGAAAAAATGTAAAATGAAGCATTGGTGAAACGTTTATTTATCCAGTACATCTGAAGCAATTTTCAGATTTGTCACCATTCTCGCCAAATCCCCTTTATCATGTGTACCATTTCAGCACACGCGAGGTTAAAAGATTAATTGATTTCAGACAGATTGGATCCCCAAGTTAGAAAAAAAATGCTCCATGCATCATTCTTCTCTCTCTAATTGCTCTGGTTCCTCATAACAGTTCGAGCTTTCAAGTCTCCTCGCCGCTTGATCTCTTTCCAGGCCTGTTTTGCTGTCGGGTGACAAATTACATCGAAATGATCCGTATTCTTTCGTGAAACGTTCTGCCGAAGTGTATCTCACTCTCCACACACGGTAGTCCCCAAATAAACAGTTTTGGGTTGACTTGTGCAAGAACGAGGAGTTTTGTATTGTCCATTTTTGACTGACTGCCATTTTGAAAATATGGTTATGTTTCTTATTATTTTTGGTTAATTATAAAATAATATAAAAGCATTTGTTCACATGTAGTTGATGCAATTTAATCCACTATAGTGTTAAAAAAAATCATTATATTTGTTTTATAGAAAACAAATGATTTGCTATTCTCGGCGCATCAGCTAGTGCAAGTCTATCATTTCAGATGTGCTCAGATCGTATGTAAGGCCTAGTGATGTCCTGTATGGTTTGGGCATCATTTGGAGCTCGCTGATGGACTGCTTAAACGCTCGTCCTGATTGGATAAGAGAACCGTCTCGCACCACTCGATCAGATTAGAGCCGAGAGCCATCTCATCATCTGTACCAGCAAATACATCTTCCTCAAGCACTGTTATTGCTCTTCTCTTCTGCAGCCCCACTCCAGCCTAGATTCTCTGCAGCGGCTGCTGCTGCTGCTGCTACTGCGTGTGATCTAATGGCAAGAAATGGCATTTCATTAGCTTGTTATCCGACCCAGGGCTCAAATGCATACTCAATAGCATTAGGCGTAATTTCTCATAAGGACACATTATCGATCCCTGGTGCCCCCCCACCTCCTACCTGGACCAGAGGGGAAAGCGACTGTCAGCACACTCAGGCCCCTCCTCGTCCATGCCATGAAGAATTAAAGCCAAATTAAATTTGACAGTTGGAAATGCCATGGCAATCTATATGCAAAGTTTGAAAGAAGAAGAAGAAGTAAAAGAAGACGGAGGTTCTTTCGGTGGGGAAAATAAAAACTCCACTGACGATTTCCTTTCCACATGTTTGTATGTGGCAAAATTTCATTCTCGCACTTTTTATTGTCTTTGTCGTCTTCTTCTTCATTCGCTCCTGTCTTTCGAGTTTTATCCTCGTCTCTCCCTTCGCCTGTTGCATATTATTCTGCATCCATGACAGAATCTCTTTGATGTATAAATAATCAAGCAAAATGATGTGCACTATAGCGTTCATGCTCCGCCATTCACATTATACGCACCCGTTTTTACCTAAGAGGGTCAAATCGCGTGACAAATCCCTAATTACCACGTCACAACAGAAGCACGATCTATATGTGCATAAATCAAGCCTTTGGGGGGTGTGTGTGTGTGTGTGTGTGTATCAGATATATATATATATATATATATATATATATATATATATATATATATATATATATATATATGCACGTAATCTGTTACATGTCTAATGAGATATACGGCTCTGCCTGATTTAACCAGCACACCGTTATTTATTTTATTTATTAATTTTTAAACCGAGTATCGCTTGCTCCGTTGTCTTCCCGTCGTTAAGATTCTGTTCCTGGCTGTAATAAAGATTAGAGCTGATTATTGATATGCCGCCGGTAACCGCCGCTGTTTCCTCAGTTCCGATGGCCCCAGGTAAATGTGAAAGGTCATTTAATATTTTTCCAGGCCCCCAATTATAATCCACTCTAATGGGTTCCGGTTTGTAATTATTCAAGGATAAAGCCCGTGTCTTTTGTTTGGTCTTGGACAGCACCTATTGTGTTGTTTGACATGCCTAATCTCTCGCTAAAGTCTCCTCAGCATGGATGAGTGATGGTAATTACTGTTGACTCGGAGGATGAGCCGGCTGATAGCAGGAGGAAAAGAGATACGCTGAACTAACTTTTCAAGTGCAGGGGGCCGCCAAATTAGCATCGGATGTGCATCTTTGGTCGACAGGTGTCTCTCTCGCTTTTCCTCCAGCTGGTTTATTCTCTCGTTGATGGCCCGCTTTTGTAAGTTGACATCCTGACATGTAGACGAACAATCGTCCCGGTCGAAGGTGGATCCTCGAGGTTGGCCTCGGCTCTCGCAGGAGATGTGCGATGTGCAGAAGGCCACAGATGTTGTCTTGGATTTGCTATTACTTTCGGTAATTAACGTCCTTTCATTCCCGCGAAGGCCATGACTAATTGTAGCAGTGTAAACAATCTTCATGTGCCACTGGGCAGAGGTGGAGAAATTCTTGGAGTTATTGATTCAGGACTGCCCTCTAGTGAGCACAGTGTGTTAGGTGTTCATGCAGCGGCGACGCACCGCGAACTGGCGCCTTTCTCGCTTTTCTTTCTGCCTTCTTTACTTAGGACTCCTGGTTAGTCATTGAAAACACCACATTGCCATCATTGAGCTTTGAACAAGGCCCTTAACCCACTCAAGCCCATGGGTTTAATATCTTTACTGACTTTGCGCTCTGAGCCAAGCTTCCTAACAAGTATTTGTGAAGAATTCACTGTTCAGTACATGTATATGTGAGGAATTAAACATGACAGGGTGTTCTGTTGCAGGATTACCCAATGGGCTTTGTGATGCAGAGTTACAGTTACCAGGTTTTCATTTTCAGGAAAATTGTTTATATAAAATAATATATATGTAAATAGTATTATGTATATATATATATATATATATATATATATAGATATATATATATATATATATATATATATATATATATATATAGTGTGTGTGTGTGTGTGTGTGTATATATATATATATATCTATATATATATATTATATATATTTTTTTATTTATTTATGTGTGTGTGTGTGTGTGTGTGTGTGTGTGTGTGTATATTTATACACACATTTATATATACTTTGCACACCGAACTCTGTAATTAGAGAACACTTTTGATGGTAAATTTGGAAACATGATCTGTTACATGTATAATGAGCTATACTTCCACTTCCTGATGTACAAGTGTGCTGTTATTTCTTTTTTTTTTATTTACTAATGTTTACCCGAGTATAACTTGCTCCATTGTGCTTTATACAATCAATCATGGTTATATTTCATGTTGTGAAACTAAACCACAAAAGTTCTTTCTTTATCACTGGTGGTAGATGAAGTACACAACAATGCACATGAGTTGAAGTAGATATTCCCAATATAAAATATTACTCCAGTAAAAGTGACCCCCCCCCTTTAAAGGGTCACTTTAGTGAATGTACAAAAGTATACTTTTATGCCCTATTATAATTTGTTTAGCGCAAAACCCATGCTTAGTCTTATCAGTTATTGTGAAGGCAATTATTCATTCATTCATCTTCTACCGCTATATCCAATCTTCACTCGGGTCACGGGGAGTCTGTGCCTATCTCAGGCGTCTATGGGCATTAAGGCAGGATACACTCTGGATGGAATGCCAACCCATCGCAGGACACACACACGCAATTAACGTCTATAAAAATTATCATGAGCCCAAAACCTTGTTGTTTTTTCCTCTCAAAATGTTTTGTTTGCTGCGGAACTGTATATTATACTGCATTAACAGTTCTACTAAATATAAAGGAAATACTTTTTATATATAAAGGAAAGATTTTTCACAAAATGTATTTAAGTAAGAGAATTGAATGTAGTGAAGTTACACAAATAAAGTATGTGTGTGTGTCTGTAAGTAAACTTCCATTTACTTCATTACTTGCACTGGGTATTACTGAGATTAAGACGGATATTGATATTTAGTCCCTCACCAGTCATGTTTATGTGTGAGAAAATGAGTCAAGACCAATTAGAAAGTGTAGCTACAAGGTGGCAATAAAAATTGTTCCTCCTCTTTCCTTCTCTCTTCCAGGTGACTTTCTCCAGAGCCAAGCTGCTCCTCATGTCCAGCGATCAGGAGGACATTAACGATTGGTACCGCAGCCTTTGCCTGACCATCGGGTACGAGTTCGCTTCATTCATATCTTCCTGCTAGAACGCTAACTTTAATTGGAAAACTCGGAGCTTCTTTCTTTCTCTATCCCCTCCTCCCGGGCTCCAACCGATAGTATAGGCAAGTCACGACTACTTTAGCATCAACCTTGTCTTCTTTCAGAGGACGCGGGGGCACGAAGAGGTTAGCATCAGGGCAAGCTCCTCACAGGGGAAAAGACCTGACTCTCATGGCTAGGCTAATTAGTTTATAGTCCTGTCAGAGTGATGGCGGTGCACAGAGGCCTCACAGTGAGGAGCCTTCTCGCCGCTGGCCCTCTGCCCAAAGCACGAGCTCAGGGGAGTGTAATTAGCCACCGAGCTGGACAGGTTGTGGTGGCCGAGGTCAGAGGCGAGCCGCAGGAGGAGGAAAAGGTGTGTTTGTTTGTGAGGAACGGAAAGATAAAGCAAATGACCTGTTGAGATATAGTCAAGTGATCGCTTTTTGATTTCACTGCTGCCGGAGAGAAAAAGTCAAATTCCACCTACAAATAAAGCCCCAAATGCGGCTCCCAAAACTTTTTAATCATCGTGTTTTTTAACGCAGTAAATATAAGGTTGCACAACGTGCCTTTGTGTACGTGTTTGTATGTACATGTTAGGCGGATCTCAACCTTGGTAGAGGAAACTTCAGATTGTAAAACTAGTTTGTAAAAATAGTTTAAATAGTTTGTAAAACTATTTATGTTAAACGCACAAACACATTTGTGGTTTTCTTTGCTTATACATGATCATGAGCCACACCTTTAATTGCATATCATGATGCTATACAAAAATTTTTATTAGACCTTAATTAAATAAATTATTAGACCTTTTAAGTAAAAGCACTTAGTAATATATATATATATATATATATATATAGATATATATATATATATATATATATATATATATATATATATATATATATATATATATATATATATACATACACGCACTTCACACAGCTGCCACTTTAAATTAACTGGTTTAAACTTCTTAATTTATATTTAATATTTCAATAGTTTGACTATGTTCATAAAACACATTTCTTTAAATTATACCTAGATGAAAAACATTTGATAGGCCGTTTCGGAAAAGATCGAAAAGATATTTAAAAACAAGATTTATATGTTGTGCAGATATTAAGAGAAAATGTTTTTTTGTTTGTTTGTTTGTTTTACCTTACAAATGATTTTTTTTTGTTAGCTAATTAATAAAATAGCTAAAATATGGAGCTAATTAAAATTTCCCTGTTCATTTGTCATTTGTCCATAATTTTCTCTTCAGTAAAACTGGGAAAATAAGCTAGAATATAAAACTGCTAATGTCTCCGGTCTGTGTCACTTTGCCGCCAATTGGCTTTTAAAAGCCAAATCCCGATGTTTATCAGTAATCCAAATACAGCGTTTTGCTTTCATGTGCAACTATCAGATTCCTGCTATTAGTATGAGGATGATGTTTAGTTTTTATTGCTCATGCTGGAGAAATTTGATCTTTGTGCCATCTAGCTTTTTTCCCTATTTATGTCACCGATTGATAATCTCTCATAGCAGTGAAATATGGTCTTGGGGAAACTGGAATAAGGTTCTGAAAGAGTTAGGATTAGATAAATTTACAGTAAGTCTGTTTTTTTTGGCACACGCTTTATACCTTTCCTCTATCTCGGTGCATGGACAGATTGATGATCATAGTGACAGGAAAGTAACTTCAGGAGAAAGCTGAACATACGTATGTCCCAGCAGGAGACCTTCGTGTCAATTAGGGACACACATTCTGCACACAAACCCACGCGCAATATGTCGGCACAGTCTGAGTACGCAGCCATGTCCCAAAAGAACACGCACATATATTGAAATGTCTCTGATGCGATTATACTTGCTTTATTAGTCTGCGTTTGAATGTGTCTTCTGACAGAAAGCTGAAAACAAAGAACACAGTAGTGCACAGGAGAGAGGAGCTCCTCCGGCCGCCGCTCCGTGCAGCCGCACACAGCCAGCAGAGTGCGCCGGCCTCGTCCCAAATACACAGCAGGAAGAGGGCTCTGGTCAGAGACTCGCATCATCACACACACAGACTCCAAAGAACATAAACTGTATTGGTGAATTATTCAGCCAGTCCTCTTTTACCATCCATAGAGTCTTTTGATTGTGTGTGTGTGTGTGTGTGTGTGTGTGTGTGTGTGTGTGTGTGTGTGTGTGTGTGTGTGTGTGTGTGTGTGTGTGTGTGTGTGTGTGTGTGTGTGTGTTGCAGGCGAGTGAGCCGGAGACTGAGAGCGGCACGAGCAACAACAGACTTCCAGCTGGAGAGAGTGCAGGCGGCACATCCAAAAAGATTAAACTATCCGAGGCGCCTTCTGGAAGGTACACAGTGACACCAGTCTTTTTTTGTGTGTGTCTTTCAATTATAAATTCTTGTAAAAAGGGGAAAAAATACACAATAATACCTATAAACAGCACCTGTCTGATACCCAGGATTTACACATAAAATACAGCAATACATGAAAAATGAATTGCTTTATATGTATTGCATTTGCAGTGAAAGTGATTTCAGTATTATAAGTTTTTCTCCAGCTAACCATGCATATATCTTCCGGTATTGTTGCATGCTTATTTAAAATAATAATATTTTTAAATGTATGCATTTTTAAAGAAGACTTATCTTTTCTGCATAAACATATTGATTGATATATAAGGCTGATGTATTTTTATATTGAGGGTTTTAATGTCAAGACCCGTTTTATCGCGTGTCTCCTAGAGAAATTGTTTAGGCCGTGTGTGTGTGTGTGTTTGTGTGTGTGTTTCTTTTCTCATGACTTGCCATCTGTTATGGAAAAACCACAAACACTGTCTGTACCGTCAGGAAGGACTCTTTCCTACTAGTGGCAATATTACGATGTCCATATTTTGTAGACGTTAAAAACATGTAATTAAAAAGCAAAATATTTAAATAATCTATCAAAATATTCAGAGAAAAATCAAATCTGGGGCATTTTTGGTAAGTAATTCTGAAATATATATTTTACTATGTCAGTGTTAAACCAACATGTACTAATTCGTAGTGTATTTTATTATTAATATTGAAATATTAGATATTTTCTGTTCAATTTTATTCTTTCTTTTTTATTTTCTTTTTTATATTTTCTTATTCTTTAAATTTCAAAACCAAATGTCTGATATTGTATCAATAGCATTATTACAGGTTATATAGGTTTATATTTTAATAGGTTAAATATTTTAATAGGTTAAAAACGCGTTGCGTTTAATATAAAGTGTTCCCATGCCGTGGGTGATATGGGACGCACACTTTTTTCCCCCCGTTTGTGCCCTGATTTGTACTCTCCTCCATTTCCCAAGCTACATAACGTTAATCCGGAACTTGGGCAGAACAGCTAATCAATAAAGGCATGTGTTAACAAATTTCTTTATCGATGAATTGTTGCATCTCTAAAATAAAGCAATGGCAAAAACACGAGGCCATGAATGTAGAGTTTTGATGATCGTAATAAAGGATGGCCTAAAAAGGCACGCATCCATCCTTTTTTTGGTATTGAGTCAGTCTTCTCATTTAACACCATGAACATGTTATTTGCCTATTTTTCTCTTATGACGTTTTTCGGAAGTGCAATCAGACATGTATCTGTCACAAACAGATCTCAGGAATCGTCTGGCTCAAGCTGCATCATCCTGTGAGGCGATGCAGATGCAGGACTCTTGACCGTGACTGAGAGGACTGGTATCACTGCTGGGAGACTGGAATAATACACATACTGTTTTAGCTTCATTAGTCCTGAAAGAATATGATCACTTTATACTCAAGCATTTTAAGAGTCATTTTCTCTGAAATGTTTTTTTTTAAGATCTGCTATTTCGACTCCTTCATGCCAAAGAACAAATATAAACTGTGTTCTTCGTTTACTCTTTTTATTATTATTATTATTATTATTATTGTATAGATTTATGCATAATGCAGGTGACTGAATATGCTAGAAGCACAAATATATACGTGCTGAACACATTAAGCAGTGCCACTTTTATTTGTATTATATGATTTTACTCTATCATACGGCTACTAATAACATACACGCCTGCATTTATTTTTAACACCAGATCATAATTATTAATGGGGGAGAAAAATTAAGTGCAATATACAGCAAAACAAGCGCATTAAGGGATTTTTGCTACTGAATGTGAATGGAAAGTTATACTGATTGGGAATCATGATGGTGATATATACACCCAAAGCTTTTTATTATTATTATTATTATTAATAATCTAAAGTTTATATTACCTTGTCTTTATAATATTGCCTTCTTACCAGTTATATTCACGTTATGGAAAGTTGTTACGCTGGATAACTTTTTCTTTATGAATCAATCATTTATGAATCAGCTCATTTCTGTGTGCTTTGATCAGGTGATCAGATGTCGACCAACACTGATCTAATCAACGTGTGTATGTATGTATATGTATGTATATATATATATTATATATATATAGATATATATATATATATATATATATATATATATATATATATATATATATATATAATTTGGACATGTGTAATTAATAATGACCTGTATTCTATCTCCTAATCGTTTCCATCGCTTTGTTAAAACTATCAAATTAAAAATGTGCTTAGGGAATTGCCTGATGCCTTATGGTGCATTACATATCCTAAAGCGCCATCTGGTGGTCGTAGAATGCATAATGCTTAGCAGTTGATTTTGAACGTTGACTGTATTGTTGTTTAGGCTCTTCATTATAGACTCACTGGTCATTTATCAGTAAACAATAAAACGCTGCTTTGGACCAAATAAAACAAATGTGAGAACCTTTATGTAGTTTACATGAATATTTTTATAGTCTTTTGTTTCTTTGGCAACTTCTTTATCCTAGTCATGATAGTTGAGGTGGGCTTAACCAATTGTATATGCACACACATTTACACACCTATTCATAGCTAGGGGAAATTTTAAAGTAGATAGTGAACCGATATTTGTGATTTACCAGAGGTGGGATAAAACCAGAGAAGCAGGAGTGAAATCTGTGGATAACAGAAGAGAATATATGAAATTCTAAGTTGAAGGTGCTCTGAGTGGGGAAGTGGTAGCTTAGTGATTAAGGCATTGGATTTTGGATTTAGGGTTATGGGTTGGAGTCCTGGTTATACCTGGCTGCCACTTTTGGACCCTTTAGCAAGGCTCTTAACCCCTATGGGAGCTCAGCTGTGGGACAGGGGATAAAGTACTCCAAAGGAGAAATGTGGAGCCTTCTGGTCCTTACTACCCAATGCTCCTTATCATGCAGGAGGACTGAAAAAACAAGCCCTGTCAGGTGGAAATATTGTGTATAATAAATTAAATGTAATATCCAGCATATCAGATTTCTGAAATCTGCTGTGTACAGCTTTGCAGTGTATTTTATAAAACACTACACTGAATACTGACATTTAAAATGCTAAAACATCTGCCATTTGTGCCACTTATAATAATCAACTATAGATGAGAAAAGGAAGTCCTGAAGAGGCCACGACTCCTGAAGCGTGTATTTCACTGTAAGTGTCTTCTCCAGTTTTCTCCAGTTTTCCTATATTTAAAAAAAAAAACATTTATTTTCTTTTTTTTTTTAATACAGAGATAATCTAAAATTTTAGAGAGTTTGCAATGTTTTTATTTTTGTTGTGTTTTGAGAATTGAATACTTCATATCCAGGCTATCAATTTACGCAATCCATTATGTGGCTCCTTTGCAAGTCAACGTATGTGGAAAAGATGAATCTGTTAAATCAGACCACTTTGGATACAGATTCGTTTCACTCATGGTCTCTTTGGATTTGTATCTGTTCCAGGAATTCAGCGTGCACGGTGATGGAACGGTAGCTGTAGTACCTGCTCATAAAGTCAGTAGAAATATATAAAAAAAAAATCCTGCTTATTTACATAATTGTTGAGACGTCGTGATTATTTGCATGTTCCATCATTGAACAAGATTATCTGATGGGAATAGTTCTTAAATCGTAAATGATTAAAGCAGATGACAGCGGAGCAGATCATTAGAGCCTATGCAAGAATAAGGCAAATACTATAAAAATAAATGTGTTCACCAAATGTGTTTATATGTTTTCTGACCTTGGATTTGGTTGATTCCACAGCAGTTCAGTGAGGTCACTGGCAGTAGGTCAGGTTACTGGTCAGGCTGTTCCATGATACTTTCCATTACTTCCACTAGACCAATTCTGTATGTATGATTGTGGTCATTGACTTGTATGGACGATATTGGTTCCAGTCCACAGTCCCGAGTAAATTGCATGTTGTTGTAAAGGGTGACTTGTTTGTTCAGTTTTCTCCTCACCTTTAATAAGTCTTTAACCATCATATATTCCAAAATAATCCAAAAACTTCAAGCTTCCACCTCCACGGTTGACTATGAGGCAGTCTGCTAACATCATCCCTGCTGTTCTCTATTTTACAAGTTTGTCTATTTCTATAGAGATTTTCACTATGGAAAAACGTTATTTTATTACAGTGAAAAAGTCAAAGAAAACAAAAAAAAATTACTTTTCCAAAGTCATATAAATCGGATGTTTATGCTTTCAGCATTTCTTTCTATTTTATTTTGAACATATGCTTATATCTACCTCATACCTCTTTCATTAATCGTGATT
Organism: Kryptopterus vitreolus; assembly: GCA_030449085.1. NCBI lineage: Eukaryota > Metazoa > Chordata > Actinopteri > Siluriformes > Siluridae > Kryptopterus > Kryptopterus vitreolus. The sequence continues at coordinate 7,310,790 of JACRUU010000008.1, read as the reverse complement.
AAAATGTATACTACATACTTGGACTAATTTGCCAACGGAGAAGTATGGGACTCATTTTTACCTTTACCAGGAAATACAAATTATTCAAATCAATCCGATCATATAATTATGACTTCATTTCACCTTGTCCTGTAATTGTCTAACGTTCCACCAGGTGGCGCATTAGGCCCGGTGATACATTAAGTATTAACATTAATGCCTTCTATATGTTTATGCTTGATATGTATGCATATAGTGCTGGCCCGACCTGTCTGTCTAATTTAAAGCCTGAATTAAAATACCTGAATTAAAAAGTTTGCGCCCCCATACATAAAATGGCCACAGGGTGGCAGTACTGCATTGGTGGAAGATTGACGCCTGTGTTTCTGTCTGATGTTAATATCCAGAAACAGGGTGTGATTTAATTCAATTCATTTTATTTGTAGAGCGTTTTTACACTTTTTTATGGTCATTGTCACAAAGCAGCTTTACACGATCACAGTTAATTATGGCATGTGGGAAAGGAAAGCAGTTCGTCCCTGATTGTTCCTTGTCGAGCGAGTCGAAGTGACGGTGGCAAGTAAAAACTCCCTGAGATGGAAGAAACCTTGAGAGGAACTCAACAGAGCACTTAGTCCTCATTTGGGTGTAGACAAATAGCAGGAGTTCTTTTACAATGTAGACAGCACTATTATTTATTAGCAGTGCCTTTGTTTACTCTTGTCTGTACCACATTTATTAACCAGATGTTAAATATTAAAGAATTTGTCCTTTTTCTTCTCTTTCATTTAGAGTTTATTAATCTTTCATAGACGGGGCACGGTGGTTTAGTGGTTAGCCCCTTCGTCTCACACCTCCAGGGTGCGGGTTCGATTCCCGTCTCGGCCATGTGTGTGTGGAGTTTGCATGTTCTCCCCGTGCCTCAGGGGGTTTTTCTCCAGGTTCTCCGGTTTCCTCCCGGTCCAAAAACATGCACGGTAGGTTGATTGGCACCTTGGAAAATTGTCCCTAGTGAATGTGTGTGTGTGTGTGTGTGTGTGTGTGTGTGTGTGTGTGTGTGTGTGTGTGTGTGTGTGTGTGTGTGTGTGTGTGTGTGTGTGTGTGTGTGTGTGTGTGTGAGTGAGTTTAATAGTCATCTTTAAATGACTATTAAAGCTTTCTGATTATGCAATAAGACTCGGCGGCCTTTTGGTTCCTTCATGGTTCCTTTGCAATCACAGTCTGTGGATTGAACAGAAAGAATACGTAATGAATTATGGGATGGCTTTAAGGCAACCGTTTATTTTGTTTGTATGTTTGGGTGTTGTTTTTGTGTGTAATGTTTAAAATGTATCGGTAAATTTACAGATGGTATTTTACAGAAGAGTTAATGTTCCGTTCAAATTCAGAGAGTAGCATGAAAACCTCGAAATATTACATCGTGATTTTCACTTTGAATACAAAAAGAATAGATAATGAATTTTTAGCTTTTGCTTATTTATTGAGCAATGATTTGTTATCGGGGCACGGTGGTTTAGTGGTTAGCACGTTCGCCTCACACCGCCAGGGTCCGGGTTCGATTCTCGTCTCGGCCATATGTGTGTGTGGAGTTTGCATGTTCTCCCCGTGCCTCAGGGTTTTTTCTCCGGGTTCTCCGGGTTCTCCAGTTTCCTCCCCCCGGTCCAAAAACATGCACGGTAGGTTGATTGGCACCTTGGAAAATTGTCCCTAGTGTGTGAATGCGTGTGTGAGTGTGTGTGTGTGTGTGTCCCCCTGCGATGGGTTGGCATTCCATCCAGGGTGTATCCTGCCTTAATGCCCATAGACGCCTGAGATAGGCACAGACTCCCCGACTCCCCGTGACCCTGAGGGAAGATCGGATATAGCGGTAGAAGATGAATGAATGAATGAATGTTCTAAAAGGAGTAAAAACTTCACCGTGCACAAGATGGTGGCATAAAACCCTACACTGATTTATGGCTTGGATTATTGAAGGCTACAGGATTAAATGGACTTTATACAATCTTCCGATATCTTAAATAGAATCCATCAAGCAAAATAATGTGAACAGCGTCTGACGCTTTCTTCTTTTGTTCTCTAATGAAACTGATTAAACGTCTGAGAGAAATTCTGGGCGCCTTCGCCGTGTAAACCTGAGCACAAAGTCGTCTCGGCTCATGAGCGATGTTTCAACCTCAGGAACTATAAAGTCCGGCTCTTTTCCCTTGGAAGCGATGTAATGGAGATAAAACGAATGCTTTTGGGTCGAATGAAGGATATTTAAGATTAACCCTATTAACTCAGGACATGCATTAGAATATGTTATATGGAAATAACAGGACAGAAATGAGACTGTACTAGAAATATTCACTTTATTACATTTTCCCCCCCAAATGGATATAAATAGATGGGGGGAATTTTGCTTTTAAATTTGGAATCAGGCGATGGTTCCATTTCACGCCATGATTTCTAACGACTTTAATTATATAACTACCTAAATAGCAGTGGTTTTTTTTTTTGTTTACAAGTTTATACCTCAAAGGACATGATTTCCTTCTCAGCTGTTGCCGCTCTGACGCGTCACGTGTCTCAACTATTCCTGGTGAATAGCATCAGATGCGTATCGAGCAGGAACTCTTCCTGCTTCTTTGGAAGTGCTTTAGGAGGAGATTTTTAACTGCTTCTCTTTGAAAATTCTGAATATTTTCTTTTTTTTAAAAATAAGATCCAGTTAGGGTTAATCAACGTCGATGGCCGCTTTGGCGCCTAAATTTGTCTAATTCCACCTACATGGAGGCGTTCTGAATGTTGATAACTTTCCACGTGTGTATATATATATATATATAGATATATAGATATATATATATATATATATATATATATATATATATATATATATATATATATATATATATATATATATATATATATATGAATATATATATATATATATATATATATATATATATATATATATATATATGATATATATATATATATATATATATATGCAATGAATGTTGAATGATTGTGTTCAATAAAGACAAGAAAGATTGGATTTTTTTGGTGTTATTATTTTTAGACACATTGTGTTTGTCAATACAAATGAATTAGATGAAGATCAGATAACATTTTATGACAAATTTATTATTATCTAATATTATGCAGCATTTTACTGATAAACAAAACAATTGGCAAACATGGGGACAACAGAACCTGATAAAGCTCACAGTTAGAAAGTGATGACGTATTCCTTTATAAATATCCATGCTATTCTACTTTCGGTAAATATGGTTTTATATGGTTCCAGACGACACCCGTCGCCCACCCTCCTGTTGAGTGTCCTACTTGCCGACCTTCATGTGGCGCGTGTGGTGACGTGGGTCAGAGTAAAACCGATGCTCCGACCCCCTGCTTCTTCAAGGCATGAGGGAGCAGATCAAACAGTGGAGTCAGGACTGTGGCTCACATCAGTGGCAGTGCCTTCTAAGTCAGGTGATATCTCTGTGCACTGAAACCATTACAGTTGACATTTAGGTGACCTTATTTTAAATACTGGGGTCTAGACTGGTGAAGATGATGTTTATTTTTTCATTTCCTTTTTAACCCTTTTACCATGCACTTTTTTGTAGTACCTTTTACAAAGACACTAGAAATACGCTGACAGGTTTGTCGCTAATGTGTTTTTTGCTAACAGGATGGCAATGGTACATAAATTCTATTCTCAATTTAACAAGGTTTCATGGGTTTTGTCCTTTTAATAGACATAAAATAAGATCTTTGTTGACAGTATGTTTATATTTTACATTTTGCACAGAGCTCTTTCTCTGCCACTGCCTAGAGTGCTTTTGAAAGGAAGCAGGAACATTTCTGAACCAGGTAAAAACCCATGCCCATGTGATCTCATGCTATAAGGATATGCAGGTTTAACAGTTCTTTTGTGAGTCCTGGGTGGAATAATCTAAAACATGAAGCAAACCGTATGAAAAAGATGTTGTGCTAACACAAGATAGGGCTACAGTTGTAAATTCAGTATCCAAGCAGCTCAGAAACAGTATGGCAATCCAAATCAAATATGTGAAAAGGGCAACTTGGTTCCTTGTTTACAAGCAAAATACCACCATCTATTTATATCCATTTGGAAAAACAAATGTAATAAAGTGAATATTTACCGTACAGGTTCATTTACATTTACTTCATTTGGCAGACACCCTCATCCAAAGCGAATTACAACTGAGCAATTGAGGGTTAAGGGTCTTGCTCCAGAGCCCACTTAGTGGCAGCCTTAACCCATGATCTTCTGGTCCAGGGTCCATCACCTCAAGCACTGGGCTACCACCTCCATCATTTCTGTCTCATCAGGCATACAAAGATCTTACATCTGAGCAATTGAGGGTTAAGGGCCTTGATCACAGGCCCACTAGTGGCAGCTTAGTGTTGCTGCAATTTGAACCTGGTCCTGAGGCCGCAGAATTTTGACCCCATACTGTCACAACTACCATCACCCTTATGAGACTTTTATACATTCATTCATCTTCTACTGCTCTATCCGATCTTCCCTCGTTTCACGGGGAGCCTGTGTCTATCTCAGGCGTCTATGGGCATTAAGGCAGGATACAACCTCTTTGGAATGCCAACCCATCACAGGGCACATACACACACATTCATACTCTAGGGACAATTTTCCAAGGTGCCAATCAACCTACCGTGCATGTTTTTGGACCGGGAGGAAACCGGAGAACCCAGAGAAAAAACCCCTGAGGCACGGGGAGAACATGCAAACTCCACACACACATTCCCGAGACAGGAATCGAACCCGGAATCACACCTGGAGGTGTGAGGTGAACGTGCTAACCACTGAGCCACCGTGCCTCAATGAGACTTTTATTTTTTATTTTTATATTTTGGACATCCATTGTCAACAAAAATAATCACAATTTCAATCAAAACTATCACAATTTTCATTGCAAACATCCTGAGCAGTGAGTGTCTAATTTCACTGTCATACACTATTACATGAACTGTAGCGATATATCTCCATATAAAGTTGTCTTTCGTATTTATTTCCAGATTACTTATAATAGCACAGCATATATATATATATATATATATATATATATATATATATATATATATATATATATATATATATATATATATATATTATATATATATACGCACAATTGTAGATTAGAGCTAGGGAGGATAAGGCCAGTTTCAGGTCTGGGGAGAGCTCGGACTGTTTGGAGACATGTCTGATTAATAGAGATTTGAAATAGTTCCCTCTGGCAGTGAACCCTGTTTTTGTGTGTGTGATAGATATCTTATAAAAGCATGAATTTGAACTCAGTAAGCTCTAATGTTCAGCACCAGGAAGCAATAACAACCTCTTTATCTCCATATTCTTGCAGTGACCCTACATGATGGATCCACATGAAAGCGTGTCTGTGTTACAAAAGCCAGTCTTCCTGTAAAGCAGCACTAAGCAATAAATATTCCCTTTAATAAAAGCAGGTATTCTGACTTTATATCAATGTTTTTTTTTCCCCCCCTTAGATGTGCTTTCAGGACTGCGCGGGACATAGATAATGTATACGCAGCAAAAGAAATACTGAAGCAAAGAAAAGTTTGCACATGTACATAGATATCAACAGATATTAATTAAAGTTTCCTTACAAAGCACCATGAATTATTCTCATGAAAAGACTGTACATGTAGTTTAATGTTAATTTCATTTAATATATGTATTTGTATGTAATTTATATGTAATTGTGAAAAAAAAATTTAAATAAATAACACACACATAGGGGCACGGTGGCTTAGTGGTTAGCGCGTTCGCCTCACACTGCCAGGGTCCGGATTCGATTCCTGTCTCGGCCATGTGTGTGTGGAGTTTGCATGTTCTTCCCGTGCCTCAGGGGGTTTTTCTCTGGGTTCTCCGGTTTCCTCCCGGTCCAAAAACGTGCACGGTAGGTTAATTGGCACCTTGGAAAATTGTCCCTAGTGTATGAATGAATGTGTGTGTGTGTGTGTGTGTGTGTGTGTGTGTGTGTGTGTGTGTGTGTGTGTGTGTGTGTGTGTGTGTGTGTGTGTGTGAGTGTGTGTGTCCTGCGATGGTTTGGCATTCCATTCAGGGTGTATCCTGCCTTAATGCCCATAGACGCCTGAGATAGGCACAGGCTCCCCGTGACCCGAGGGAAGATCGGATATAACGGTAGAAGATGAATGAATGAATAACACACACATATGAGTAAAACATTTGTTTACTTAACTAGTAAACAAGTAAACATTTGTTTACTTCATGCAACAAAACTCATAGAAACTACATAAATCTCAATATCTCAAGTAAAATACACACTGAATCTAAAAGATTAATGTCACCTTATGATTTATTTATGATTTGTCATTGCAATCAAGTCTAAGAAAATATATCATTAAAAGATTTCTTTTAATTCTTTATTTGTATTCTGTTTTTCTTTTTTGAACCCTATATACCAGTGCAATACATTTTTCTACTTGATTATTATTTTAAAACATTTTATTTTTAATGTAACTTCATGTTTAATGTACAAAAGTGAACGAGTCATTTATTATTCTTTCTTCTAGCCTTCACATAGCTGCAATGCTTTCAAAATGAGAAGGAGATTTTCCTTGCCACTGTTCCCTCTACCTTTCTTATTAAGAGTCTCAATCCACATCTGGATTTTGGCAAACGCTGCTTTGTGATAATCTCCATTGCCCGAGCGCTCGGGGCTGGAATATGTGTCTAAAATGCTGTGTGACTTCATCTGGTCTGTGCTGATGAACAGGGTGAAGAGGTAACGCTAAAGCCTACATCGCTGATCTCATGTTTGGGCACACTAGGAGCCACAGTGATTACAGATGTAAGAAGTTATGCTGTTATGCTTTTATCTGGGATGTTTCACTCTAGCACAAAAACGCTCACAGCCAGCAGAATCCTCTGAGCTATAAAATACTCCCACATTCATTCATGCATAATGTAGAAGCTTAAGGTTTTCACACAGACAGGTTTTACCTCAGGTGATTACACAGAGCATGTGTTTTACTTCCCCGTGTCGCTGTTTTGGGAGATGTATTGTATTTAGGTTTGTTAAAATAATATGGGCCTTTTTAAAAGTAAAAAAAAAAAAGGTTAGACATTTGGGAAAGTTAACGTGTACCCTGAGGTTGCCTTTGCCACATAATTATGTGCTAGGTATAATCCTTGTTTTGTAGCTCTTGTGCATAGGTGTGAAGGAATTGCTGTTTTCGTTCATAGCTAAAAACACAGGTTGGAGTCCAAACGCCATCAAGTAAGAGAATAAGCAGTGTTTAGAAGTTTCAGTGTTGTGTATGGAGGGTTTTGCTTGGTGACAGCGGGGAAAGTGAATGTAAGGTAAACATTATGAAGTAGGGAATTTGTATTCACAGGTTACACCAAATGCACGTTTTATTCTGATTAGCTGTAAGAGCGTTTACGTGCCATGATTTACATCATCCCTGCTTTGTGTGCAAATTAGTTTCTGTTCTTTTCTGCACTCAACATCAGCGATCAAGAGGAGACAAAAATAGAGCCATAACCTTGAAGCCAAACGGCTTTTTCGGGGGTTTGAGTGGCACTCGGTTCAAATGGGTGCATTTGTGTGTTAAAAAAAAAAAAAGTTTCTCTGTGCTTTCACCTTTTTCACCCTGCGTTGAGTCGGCCAACAAAACTTTCCTACATTCATTAATTCAGCACTGATTTTTAAACAGGATGATTTACAAATATGACCGAATCCAAGCTTAGAAACAATGGTTATTGATGGATCTGCTGGAAGGCAGAATTTGGCCATGAAATGCGTTCTTTTATTCAATTAAGCATACTTTATATGAAATTATTTGCAGTGGCGTTTTCATTATTCATTTTTAAAAGTTGGGCATCAGCACGGCCACTGGAATTTTCATGATGTTTAACAGGAAAAAAGAGCTTCTTTTAACACTTACCATTTTTTTTAACCCATATTGTGTTTTATTAAATATTATGGAGAGAAAAAAACCTCCAGAATGTACTGCAGCTAAACAACCCACATTTATGCTCAAGGCAAATCTTGGCTTGTTAGAGATCTATGAGCTGGTGATCTTAATGGCGTTGATGGAATATATGAGGAGATGAAATATATGGTTGAATTTAGAATTTCACGATGCAACAATTGTAAATGTAAAAGGGCGGATTTGTACTTTTTACCAAGATTTGAGAATTTTTATTTGTCATAATATTAAACCTTGAGGCAAAATCCTCATTAATCCAACCAGAACATTCACATTTGCTTTTTCTAATGAAATGAAAGTTTTTTGTGTATACATGTACATATTTAAATACATATTTAACTAAATTATTTTAATTACAGCTGGACATTTTTGGGAAACAACAGGTGAAATGGAAACTACAGGAAAATTGTTCCTGCAATCTGTTGCAATGGAAGGGCCCAGCACACAAAGTGTCATCTTTAGATTGGAAGCATGGACGTATTTCCCAAAATGGTGTAATGATAGCTATCACTGCAAGTGATTTATGATTATATTATAAGCAGATCAGGTGTTTGAGCCCAAAATCACTCAGCTTTCATTGGAAACATGTGCTCCCCAGAGACAGGAACATTTATAGTTCAATGTATAATTAGAACCAAGTTTGATAGTCCGTGGTTTGATTTGGTAAAAGCAATCTAATCAGGTTCATTTTTGTATAAAGATAGCAGATAGCATATTTTAAACATTTATTTTCATGCTATCAGAGCACTTGTATATGTGAATTTTTTACATTGAGAATTAAAAATAGATCCTTATAAAAGATGAATGGTCATATTTTCCGCCACTCTTAAGGGAATATAAATGGGAAAATACAAATGGACAAATATTTAATATTGAGACAGTGGCCGATCTTGACAACATCCACTCTTAACGGTGCATTTAGTGCCAGAATTACGGCCAACTGGACAATGTTAGAGATAATGAAAGATCAGTGCCATTTATAGAGCATTAAAAGCCTGCTACTTTTGACATTCAATGTGCAGGTCTACTGAGACAAAGAATGTTTGGCGCTTGACATCTGTCTAATGAAAGCGAAGCTCGATAAGGGCATACCTACAATTTTTCATTTTATACAAGATCTTTATTTGAATGCACTGTATAAATAATGTGAAGGTGAATCATTTTATGCTTGGCCAACTGAAAAGCAAAACATTTTTGGAAGCCTTTTCGTCTCCTGGCATGAACCACTAACGTTGTGCATTTTCATGTTCTCTAATAGTTCTCCAGGTTTTTTTTTTTTTTTTTCTGGGTGACTTGATCAGTCCAGAGTGGAAGTGATTAAATAAAATGATCATTGGCTGGCGCTCTTTCTGGGGAGATTATTATGGATAGGAGTTCAGTTTGCAAAATGGATTTTAGAGGAAGAATATCTTGGCCGGAGAAGAAGTGATATATCAGTCTGATGAGCAGAATGAAAAAAAATGAAAATCCCATTCTTCACATGTCCTCTCTTCCAGTCTCGTTGTATCCTTATCCATTTGGGTGGATTAGTTGGGGAGATATTGTAGGGCCGAGAAGTCTCCGGTGATTTAAATTGTCATTTTTTTCTCACAGCTTTTTTCCATTTAGAGGTGTGCTTTAAAGTGGCAGCCAAGAAAAAACACAGGCTCCAGGAAACCTGCATGGGAGTGGAACTTACAAAAAAAAAAAAAAATGGCTATACATGTGAACTAAATACACGTGAGTAGCAGATTTATCCTGACCTATTGTCTTTATGTACTTAACAACAAATAAGGAATTATACGCCCATATTAGTGGTGTAAAACTGTCGTGCTGACGATGTAATGCTGTTTGTAATCACTATTTCTATCCGTTTAATTCTCTGAATATTTACATCAACATTTGCATTTATATCTGAAGTGGGTGTGGCCTAAACTAAATCTACCATCTAAAAAATACAGATGTGTGAATACCAGCTTGATCAGCAACAGTTCCTCCACCTCAGCTACATCACTGATGTACTAGTTATTTCTGTATTTGTTATTTTTGTTAGTGTTTACATTTAACATTTGTGGTTTCTGTTAAATATAACCTAGTAACCTGATTTATACAATAATAAGATTGGCCCAAAGCAAACCTATAATCTCAGCCTTGGGAACCTTCATGCAGTGCTTTCAAAGAAAAGGGGGAAGGGGTGCACGATTAGTCCACTGGGATTAAAAAACGTGCCATTACAAATAATGTATTTATTTTTGGTTACATTCCTAGTCCTTGTTTATATATTCACTCTAATAGCTCATTTTCTTCTACTACAAACTGTCTCGCATATTCCTTTAAATTCTCCTGGGTTGTATCACCTCGTGACTCAATGTCACAATCTCTCATTAAATAGAGATTCATAATCTCTTCTTGGACTGTCTGTTAACGTGGGCACACAATCCAAAACCCCGCAACTGAGGCTCTTATCCTCTTTTATTTGATTAGAAATGTCTTAATGACTTCAGTAGTTCCAGTGTGAATTATGAGCAATCGGCGACTTTGTTTTAATACTTTCAGAGGTATTGTGTTGGCATGGATGAACTTCAGAAGAAATTCTACAAACTGAGGATTCACCAAGTTCCTCGTCTAACCCCTTCTTAAATCAGGTTCTCAGATTTAGGTCCATAAGGAACCCAGTGTACTCAAGTCAGATAATCCAGCATGATGAATGCCTGTAGGGCGAAACCCCAGTAGTTGGAAAAAGATTTGGCCCTCGAAGAACGTTAAACAAGAAAAAAAAAAAAACAACAACCTGAAGTACAACCTGAGAAAGAACATCCTGTGAAAAATAGGGAATGTAGCAAAACATTGATATTAAGCCAGTTTGCAAACAAAAGTGACTTTATCTAACTTATTAAGATCTTGTAATAGCATGTTTGCAGGTGGAGACATAAGGGAGATCTATTTGTACTATTTTCTTTGTATATATACGTGATAAACTCTTTAGATAATGGAGCTTAAGCTGTTTTATTTGCAATAAACAAATTAACAAAATAATGAAGGAAATTTGTGAATAGTCGTGGTGCAGTTGATAGTTATTTTAGCCTATGAAATCTGTATTGAATTGTATATAATGTTCATTCCAAACCTCTTGGAACCCCTTAGCAGCCAACACTAATAACTATTACACTGATTTCAACTGTATGAACATCACTATATAGCCACCAGACCATCACATGTATGAAAGCATACAATTATATAGGATATCTAGATTATGTAGCATGATTCCCCCTTGCTGAACAAGGAGGCCCAAACCTGTTCCAGCTCCATAATGAGTGGAAACTCCAGCACAGAGCCCTGAGCTCAACCCAATTAAAGGCCTTATAGATGACTGGTGGATCTACAGTAGCAGTAAAACGAGTTTTTTTCCTCATTTTTATTATTTTTATGTACATTATTACTGAAGACATCCAAACTATAGAATGAAAGATTACTGTGAGAAATTAAAATGAGTTTATTAAAGGAAATTATGTAGCAAACAAATAAGTGTTAAACAGCCCAGAATATGTTTTAGATTTTCGAATTGCTCAAAATAGTTACATTTAGTACTGATCTCATAATCTTGGCATGATCTCATCAGGTTCATGAGGTGGTCACCTGGGATGCTTTTCAAACAATCTTGGAGCTCTCTAAGGGGATCTGGAGTAATTGTTGGCGGCTTTTCCTTTATGCTCAAACCATCTCAACTGGATGGAAGTCATGTGATTGGGTTCAGGTGATGGGGAGCAGTTCTGAATCAGTCTCTTTCTTGGACAAATAGCCCTTACATAACCTAGAGGTGTCTTTGTGGTCGTTGTCATTTGGTGGGGTCAAGGGGGAGGCATTTTGTACACAAGATGGGATGGCATGTTGCTAGCAACTCACCAACACCATCAAAAGTTTCCTTTCAAAGGGCAACTTCTCCATGCTTAATAGTGGGACTGGCACATTTAGGAACTCTCGCTCTATACATTTAATAAAAAACATAGTGGTTAGTCTCAAGTTTGGACCCACAGTTTTTCGCCAATCTTATACAGTGAATTCCTTAAGACTTTTCTTCTTAAGTAATGGATTCTTTGCTGCGGTTTGACCCGACTTATGTTGTCTCCTCTGAACAATGGATACTTAAATATATCGGCCACTTTGTTTAGGTTTCTGAAAGCTGGTAATTCGAACAAATGTATCTTTTGCAGTAGGGGAAGCTCTTGGTCAATCTTTCCTTGGAAGACCTTGTTTCATCATAGAATTTAAGGGTTCTGAAGATTAAATAATCTCCTGCCATTGTGTGGGTTTTCACAGTAGTATTAACACTAACAGGGCTATTGATTCTGTTCTCAAAGAAAATTGATTAACACTTTTTTTGTGAAATTTGGACTCTTGGTGTATCTTGGTGCATAAGTAGGCATATCTAAATCTTCAAAGAAATCTATAAGTAAGATTGAGATGAATTCAAATAAATGGAAAATTTTAATGAACAGGGTGATTTTAATTCATTTCCTGATGCTTTAATAGCGTCATTTGCAATAAAGGAGAAAAATCTCATCACTCACTCCATTCAACTGCAGGAAACGGCGTTGTTTACAATGCATTCGTTTATTCGAAGTTGCCAGATTGAAGTTTTACCCGTCATCCCCACAGCGACTGTTTTATCTCATGCCTGTGGAAACACCTGGCCCTTAGTGGACATATTATTTCGTGTTTATTATTGGTGATTACCAAGCTGTTTATCGTAAGCTCGATTATATGCGAGGGTTTTAATGAATTTAGGCGTGGCTGCAAAACTGGGTTTCGATCATTAAAAAATATCAATCTGGCAACCCGAAAACTGCGCGCTGGTCGGCTGAAAAGCGACAGAGCGCGTGCACCCGGGTTTATTGGTGCGAATCGCGCGAGAGCGTTGAGCGGATGATGCGAGCTGCAGTGTTTCTTCTCACAATACTCACAGAACATCTACATCACAATCTTTATTGTTAATAAGTAATTCATTAATAATCATTGTTTGTTCGAACTTAACCATTTATTAAAAGCTGACCATGAACGACATTAAAGTTGCAGTACTTGGAGGAGAAGGAGTCGGGAAATCAGGTAAACTCTTAAATGGTTCCTTTCTTTTTTTCCCCTCCATTTAACATGTTTTCGTTTCATTTACGATCCTTTTCTGTTCTCTCTCAGCGCTCATTGTGCGATTCCTAACCAGGAGATTTATCGGAGAGTACGCTTCATCATCAGGTACTACCCTCGCTTTATTTCCTATATTATTTTCACACACACACACACACACACACACACACACACACACACACACACACACACACACACACACCTGCATCTGGTTTCAATGATGTTCACTGTTGATGCTCGACAACAAATATGCAAAAAAAAAAAATAAACACTTTGCACTATTTTACACTGAATTCTAACCATCATAAAAATACTGTAATGTGTAACGTAAGTAGAATTATACCCAGTACGTCATATTTGCATTGGGATGTGATATAGGCTATAGAATTGGTATATACAGTACATTATTTAGAGTATGGAATATATTGTAATCACTCATGTATATCTCCATGACATATTCATCATTTTTCATAAAACATTTTTAAGTCTATCTTGTACTTTCACACACACACCACAGATTCCACAGCTCTGAAATATTAGTGTTTTATGACATTCAACTTGTGAATTGAGCCAAGTAGTGACTCTATATACCTTTTTAATAATATCATATCGAGCAACAGGACCAGTCTATATACCAGAGTAGTGCTCATTTTGTATATCTGAAGTAAACAATGTTATAGGATATTTCATATTGTTTATAGTGCTTAAATGTAATAGGGAATGCTGCATTTGGGGTGTGAATAATGCAATAGTATTTCCTTAAGGAAACGACCAAAATGCATAAAATAGCTGTAGATATACTGTATATTTGAGATTAGTTTTGTGCAAACAGGATTGAGCTAGTAGGCATCTGCATTTCTTTTCTCAGCAAGTGCAGAAATGGTTTTTGCCTGTTGTACGGGTGATTAAAGCTAGACATGGTTGTCTGGCCAAATGTTACATCCAGTAGGGCACAGTGTTCACTATTCATCAGAGAGAATACATCATAATAGAGCATTTAAATTCTATATATAACCTGATACTTTGAGGCAAACACCCTTTGGGTTTTTTTTCCTTCTACTGCAGACCAGGGGCTTTCTGCCAATTGCCTTATTTACTGGGATCATAAAATGCAGAAATTTGCCAAGTGCAGCGAAATGCATTTGCATGACTGCGATTTGATTTTGTGCTGTGTTTTTGCTTTTAGAGTGTATATATAGAAAACGCATGTCTGTTGATGGAAGGCAGCTGAATCTGGAACTTTACGACCCCTGTTCCCAGGTATGTGTTTACAGGAGCAGCAATAATGATTACAATTAAAAAAAAGGGTCCACGAGCCATGAGATATCGCAGCCTCGTAAAGGTTAATAGATGTATTAAGGAAAACGAGACCGTGAATACGATATGCTGTTAAAAGGCTGCAATGAAAAGTAGTGCTTGGGTAAGGTTAATTTAGGTTTACTCCTCGATGCTAGCATTTTGCTGCAGTGTGGGTTGGGTTTATTTAGTACAGCCAAATAATCATTCGAAGTAAAATACTGCTGGAATTACTATAAGAATACTGATCCATATTTAGAGAGATTTATACTAGTATATTTCCTGCGTATTTGTTAAGCACTTTTTGCACGCTAGTTTTTATAGGTATAGAATAACCATATACATTACAGCACAGTGAAATTCTTTCTTCGCATATCTGTAGCTTGTTTGGGCCAGAATAGGTGCATATTATTATAAACTATAATGAAAAAATTTTTTGATTGAACTCTTTAAAATAAAAAAAAAGTAAATTTCTCCTTTTAGAAGATTATCGAAATTAAACAAAACTGACAATTCTCTGTGTATGTTTTGGCCACATTTCACGAGCATGGACGCCAAGTTGTTTTGAGCCCTCTGTTTTAGCTCGGAGTGCACCACAACAATACTTCACGTTCAGTTACATGGTGAAACACTCCGATTTTACTCTGTCACTGCAGCCCTGTGAGGGAAAGTCCACTCTGAATGAGCAGATCCACTGGGCGGAGGGCTTTGTGGTGGTGTATGACATCAGCGACCGCACCTCCTTCATCACCGCCACAGCTATCGTTCACCTGATCCGGGAGCTCAATCTGGGAGCAGCCAAAAGGTACAAGGGCTATTTTTCTATCCTCCATTCACATGTACTTGATTGGCCTCTGCATTGTAGGCTGGTATCTGAGGTATCCAACCCCAGAGTTTTATTATAGGGAAGATCAGAAAGACTATATAGCTGCAGGAGTGGGCGCTTTGTTAACACAAGGACTGGCAGCTTAGCCTGTTCATTTATTTTTGTCAATGGCTAAAGCCACCTACGATTTTAGCCCACGTGTTGTTTGGTTTTTTTGGAAATAGCACTGTGGTGCTGTGATTCATTGTAAGTGCTGGCAGTGAAGCTGTGCCAGGACGTCAAATTTTAGCGCGTTTCTGTTTGTAATATGTCAGCCATTTCCTCATCCTGTGCATGCCTTCGGGAGTGTTTAGTTTGGTCATTGCAAAGTATTGTCCAGTATGGGCAAAGTAAGGCAGAAATATAAACACAGCCATCAGGTTCAATCTGCCTTAATCTAACCAAACTTCTAGGTTTGAAGATGGACAATGTTAGAATAGAACTTTATTGGCATTGTTCAACAAACGGTGGATGCACCCCAACAACAGTTCACGATACGAAAATAGAAACAAGAAAAAGAAATTTACAGATATCAGCATATGTAACACTGGCTGTATGCCTTACCAAATCAAGTGCACAATGCAGTAATATTAAAAAGTATGAAATTGCACAATAATACATATGAAAAAGTTAATGTTTTGTTAATGTTTATTTGCTGTTCGAATGGCCCAGGGACACACGAAATCCATTTGTGCATGGATTAAACAAATAAACAAACCGAGTAGACAATTCCCGCACAGTTTCTACAGAACGTTAAAACAAATCATTTGTAACCCAAAACGATTTTCTTGATCCATATAGGGATTCTGAGCCAGTGGTGTTCCTGGTGGGTAATAAACAAGACCTGTGCCACATGCGAGAGGTTGGCAAGGAGGAAGGTCAGAGGTTGGCGACAGAAGGACGCTGCCAGTTCTATGAGATCTCTGCTGCAGAGTGCTACCAGGAAGTGTCTCTTATGTTCACGAAGCTGGTGCGTAACGCCAGCCTGAGCGGAAAAGCCAAAGAGCGTCGACGCCGACCCAGCGGCTCGAAATCCATGGCAAAACTGATCAACAACGTGTTCGGCAAGCGACGGAAATCGGTGTGAGCAATTACCAGAGGACTAACAAGACGTGCATAGACACTCGTGTTGCCATGGTCATAAGAGATGCATTTAGCGCGTTACTGAAGTGCCCAGTGGATTGAGGATCTGCATGGTTATTTCTTCCTACTGCATGCGATTACATGTAAAAGGTCACAGCCAAGCGCCGTCAGTAGTCTGTCTCGGGGAGACCATTTTTGGTTGACATAATCTGCAGTTCGTCGTAAATATCTCAGCTGTGCACTCTAAATGTTTCCTTGTTGGACGATGCATATGTTTGGCAAATATACCGTAGTATGCTACATTTCCATGTGTGAGCACGAGCAGCAATTTAAACAGACAAGTTGTGACCTTAGCAGGATAAGGCCGAACAGCGGTTTTGAAATATAGGACAAAGTTATAGGACCTAGACAAGGTTCTAGAATTTCTGCTTTCTTGAGGAAAAATTCCATAAATTAAATTTTAATTCTGCCGTCCCTTTAAGCTGTATAATAATGCAGGTAGTTCCAAGCCTTGAGCTTGTCAATTGAAAAGGGCCCCTACGAATTACCTTCATTCACTGTTTCCTGATCATGATAGATCCAGAGCAAATCACACTCAGGAATACACCGTGTATACGCAGCTTCACATTGGTTTACAAAAACAGAGATTTATGATATTCAGCATGTCTATGGAGGTGGAAGGAAACTAAACAACCCTGAGGAAACGTAAAGAGACACTGGCCATATTTGTTAGTTCATCTTAAATGATGAATATCTAGCAGATGATATAAAATATTGATCTATGAGCCTGGAGCCTTTTTTTTTTGTTTAAATATGTATATTAAAATAATGGGATAATAAGTTGTTTTTTAGTTAGAATATAAAGGTCACATTGTATAGAAACTGCTGCATACCAGTACAATATGTACTCTATAGGGTAATGCTAGAAAGGCTGTTGGTTTTTGCTGTAATTTCTCTCAATGTTAAGTCTGGACAGCTCATTAGCATCATGAAAAATGCACGAGGATTTTTAGATTGTAAACGAGTGCCGTTCTATACATTTCTCTGTTATGTTTGAAATGCTGTCTTCGATTGTATAATAAAATGTAACAGCTTTCACCCTTTCTCTCCGTCCCCATTTACTACATTCACTCTCCTTCTGCATGCTTGGACCAGTCCTGTGGTGTTTTGAAAGTTTTGTTTTGTTGTACACTAAGCTAGTTTTTGAGGCGAGCGCCACTGGGCGGAGCAGGCTGACTAAACCACTAACTCCACACAAGACCATTAATTTCATAAAGGATGTATTGCTGACCTTTCAGAGTGAAAAATAGTCTTTAACATGGTTACGGTTTGTTTTGGACTAGTTTTCCAGGACATATAAAGCTTGAGTTTGGACTACCATTGACATCCCCTGGTTATTTTTAGTCCCTAGAAAAGTGCTCTAGAAAGTAAATAAGTGCAATGATCTTCATTAATAAAGTGTGTGTGGGGGGATCATAATGATTCATTTATGATTTTTGCACATAATCCTTTACTAATGCCTACTTGTAATGTCTCTTTTATCCACAAATTAACTCACAATAATACATTCAAGCACATTTACATGTTTAATTGTTAATAAATCTTGCTGTTTATTTACTGTGTCGTTAACACGGCCGCACTCTGCAAGTCATTTAGAACAAAAGGGCATGAAAAGGAAATATGATTAAACATCACTGGACTTTCAATTCATTATTTCATTATTCTAATTATATATAAGCGAAGGTTGTTTGTAGAGCTTGTTTTCACTTTACTCCAGACCTTAGTGTTGTGCATTTACATCTTGATGGCTGAGCTGTAGGAGTTTAGCTGTAGAAAGACAATGTTTTTCTAAACGAAAATAAACTAAAGCATCACAAAAGATATCTTTTGAGATTGGGGTTGTTTCAGTGTGTGGGTTAAAAATAGCTCTGTTTTTTTTTTTGTATGAATCGTTTCCATGATTTGCTGCAAAAGATATGTTTAAAAAGAATAGCTTTCCTGCATATAAGACTAAACAAAACTCTGGGGTGTTGCTAAAAATAACATATAGGTAATGCTTTTATATGTAATACATATTTCTTACAGATATTAACAGTATGGGAGCTGCCAAAAATCCTAAGATCAGAAAGGCTATAGCTTTTTTTTTTTACATTTTAAAATATTTATTCATTCATTTTCAGTCATTTATTTCCCATGGTCAGTGTCGTAGTGGATCTGGAGCCTGTCAATGTAACACGAGGCAGGACTACATACAGTACAAGATGCTTGTTCATCTCAGAGCACCACACACACACACACACACTGACACAACTCAAAAAGAAGCAGGGGAGCAATTATAAATAGCAACGTTACCTGCTGTGTCACAAAGACACGTCAGGCTATACATGCATTAATTAGCACCAGATTGCCGGATTATTTATTCACATTTTCACGTCATTACACCACACTATTTCTATTCCTTTGCATGAAATGCCCAAACTCTATTTTATAGCATACTGTCGATATGGAGTGAATTGCCGCGTTGTTACAGACGCACTGATTATCAATTGAGATTTGCAACAGTAATCCCACTCAGGACGTCGAATCCTACGTCACAACAACACAAGCAGATGCTGCATAGGCGTATTGATTACATTAATCTGACGGATTAATCATCGACGTTCATCTTCCAGAGATGACTCGCACAGAGACATGCTGAAAAGGCCAAGGCTATTTCTCCTTGCCCTTTAGACCATTAAACTGTCAGTGCTTCGCAGACACTGTGGCTAGCAGCGAGCCTCCATCCCAGAATCCACACGCTTGCTCTGAGAATATAGCAAAGGGACAAAACATACTAACAAAACATGATGTTTTTGAGCTCGTACAAGTGGCTTTAGATTTCGAGAGTGATGTGAGGAACAATAACACATGTGGGTTTTGTCAACACTCTGCTTATCGGGGATCATCATAGATCCAGACATTTGGACATGTTCAATTATGCATCAGTTGTAAACACTAGTGCTAGTGTATGTGTTTTCCTACAGTCCTTCTGTCTGCTGTGGTGATTTTGAGGTTTGGTTTACAGTTTAATAACACTAAGATGTGTTTCTTGTTTTGTAATCCACTTGACAACATATCTAGAAGGGGTTAGCTAGCTAGGGGAAGGGGGAAACTCAGTGGTTTAAGGTGGGATTTGGGCCCCACTACTGCCACTTTTGGGTCCTTGAGCAAGGATCTTAACCCTCTGTGCTCCAGGGGCACCATATCATGGCTGACCCTGCACTCTGACCCCAGTTTCCAAACAAGCTGGGATATGCAAAGAAAATAATTTCCCTCACAAGATCAATATCCCTAGTGTCAAGCTTTTTTTTCATTAGTTCATCATCAGAATAAGATCAACTAACTGTATTAATATATGTATTAATACTGTATTAATATAATTCATACAAATTCAATACTGGGAGTATCAGCTTAACCAGGATAAGGCAATTATTAAAGATCAATGATTGGAATTGCTAGAATGTTAGAATATTGTGTTTCAAGAATTTACAAGAAATGTATGTCGATGCAGTTTTAAAGTTGGCAGAAGAGTGTAAAAGAGAGCAGTGGGGAAAGTAGACTTAATGGGTTGAATTGGTTCGCAACACGAGGAAGGAAAATCTCCATAATCATAAGATAAACATTAAAAGACTTTTTTAGTGCTTCAGTGCTTCTAAATGCAAACTGAATGTGCCAGTATAATGCTGTTTACAAAAAGGCAATAAAGGCAACAATAAAGTTCCTTCATTATGAACCACCACGACACTACCAGTTTATATATCAAATGGATGCATTCTTTAGTTTGTGTAATCATATTTTACTGATTATACCGGTCTCTATTTCCCCCATTTCTGCTCAGAGGAACCGAACTGCACTATTGGAGTTACAATATGATGAACTACTCGAAGGTTTGCTACAGGAATTGACAAAAGACTAGTGTGGTTTATTAAGATGACATTTATGTAATTTTATTCATATATTAATACTAAATTATATAAATCAGTTTCAGCGGAACTGGCGTTAATGACAATATTAATTCTGCCTGGTAAAATGCATGAGCGAGTCAGTTTATTTTGCATATCTCATCCATTCTTTAATGAATACTAGGCAATTCACTGCAACATCACACAGCTTATAATATTGGCAGCATCGTTCTGATCAAGTCAAACGATCACCTTTCAATCTCAGATCCTTGTGAAATAAAATATCTCGTTCAGTATAATTGAATTTGATTTGTAATTAACTCATTAAATTAAAAGTACCCTATGTTTGATTAAAATGTCAATAAACACATTCCCGTTAAATGTATTGCTATGTGTAAGGATTTATGTTGGGCAATAATAGCCTCTGTGAGGCTGTATGTTGAAAGATTCATCTTCTTCTCTAAAGCACATTTCCAAATGTGGGCATGAGACAGAGTGAATAATATTGTTCATACCATTTCAACTTTTTTTCTCATAGACTGTCCCACTTACCCAGGGTGTTAAATACAGTAGAGAAGTAAACTGTGAAGGCCCTAAAAGGGGTCCTGTGTGTGTGTGTGTGTGTGTCTGTGTTATCTATTATTGCTTTTCAGAGACTTATATTTATATATACAGTAGCTGTATCCAGTGAAACTAAACAATATTCCTCCCTTCATGGTGGCGTTCTGTAACACTACATAAGACTACAGAGACCCACCCCGATCTTCACAGGGCTAGACACATGTTTGCAGTGCAGGATAGCATGGCACAATAAGAACTTAAATGGGACAGCAGGCACGGTGAAGTATAGCGCAGCGCAGCACCGCCCGCCCAGAACACAGTACTTGTAGGGGGGAATAAAGTGTGGTAATAATAAACCGATGAAGTCCTGCTCCAGATGTGTGCTCAGGCATAACAGATCTCCAGCTGTGCCGGACAAATGCTGGCTGCTGAACAATCTCAGCAGGAACGGTCTGCCCTCGCGCTGTCACGCAGGAATACCTGACCACAGCACGACATGTTTACGTTCGAGACGAGTGAGTTTTCTTCTCACGCAGGATAATATGAGATTAAAACAGGTGCGCGGTAGCAACACTGAACAGCGAGACAGCAGACGGATTTGCGTCATCGCCGGCTGACCCTGCAGGATATAGAGACAACACAGGAGTACCCATACCAGGGTAGAGGAGTTTTAATAAGGTTTCAGGGGAGATGTTGGACTGGAATACAAAGGGGTTTAGGGGTAAATTCATGCCCCACAAGTCCTTTTACTAGTGTTAGCTAAACAACCATGCTAACTGTGTGAGAGTGTTAGAGCAGTGAGATTAGCCTAGCCATTTTGTAGTAAGACTGGCCTGAAAATAGAGAGATTATAAAATCCAGTGATGTTTTTTTTAATTATTTGAGGTATTATTTTGTACTATTAACGGTTGTAATGTTCAAGAAAAATTAGAATTCACTCAAGGATATGAATACTTACTGTATGTGTGGTATTGTTTGCTCAAAAATCACAGCTTGTTCTTTTTATTTTCTGGTTTGTTGTTGTCCTCTTACTTGCATTCCCTTGCACAAAAGAAAAATTGCAATTTGCAAATGATTTCATGTCATGTCCTACTTTCATTTCAATTACATTTCAAACACAGGCTCGCTGCCTGAGTGATTTAGGAAGCAGAAACATTTGTAGAGCTGTAGTTTCTTTTTTTTTTTTTTTTTTGCAATGTAGCCTCATATATAATATACCTATATTTCCACATTGTTAGGTCACAGCAGGCATCTGATTTAATGGCATAGTGAATCACTTCCATGCAGAGACATGAGTGCTAATGTGTCTCATTAACAGTGATCGCCCGAGATGCAAGTGAAAAAGCGATGGGCCAGTGCTCAGCTGTTAATGAGGACAACTGAGACCAGCCATGTAAGACGGGGGGAAAAAAAGTAGGCCAATACCTGTGAGAGTGTGTTCGCGGCTGGAATACTGAAACTGAGAACAATGTCAGAGCAAAAGGGTGAGATTCTGTTACTGTCCCAGCATGTGCTGCCAGGGTGATATCACCTCTGCTCCGCTGTACGCAGAGCAGTCATTGTAATACCGACTGCGGGGAAGGGGGAATAATGTTTTAGAGGACACCATCGATATGAAAAACAGAACACACGCTTTATAAAGCTTTATAATGATAGTTTAGTTTGCTAAATAAGATTTCAACGGTTTTGAAATTCCCACAGCTAATTTAATTTCTAAACTCTGGAAATTATTGCACAAAAAAACAAATACATAGCAAATAGCAAAAATAGCTTCATTTTTCTTTGTAATAGTAAATAGTAATATTGCAATAGTAGGGATGCCAATCATTTTGAAGCCATTATTCATCATATACATCACAAAAAAGGTACTACTTAAAAGTTAGCATGTGCCCCATGTGTTAAAAGGTGATTTGGATATTGTAAATTTACATTTACAGCATTTGGCAGATGTCCTTATCCAGAGAGACTTACAAGTGAGTAGTTGAGGGTCTTGCTTAAGGGCCCACAAATGGCATCTTGGTGATGGCTACCATTTCCCCCCCAAAAATTATTTTCTTATAAATTCTTATACTTATTTGAACTGCAAATCTCTTTAACCCTTTGCCATGTTGGATCCGAGTCTCTCATTGGAGTCCATTGCACAGGTGGACTGAAACATTGATCCCGTAGGTCTGCACTGACTTACTGGAACCAGTAAATAGGAGTAATTACACCACTCGGGATTATGGTTAAGACCCAGAGTCCTGACATCATCTCATCTATGCAGATAAACCCAGATCTATGCTGTCCATTTTTTTCTTTGGGAAACACCCGTTTGAACATCCGGTATTGTCACACTAATTTCATGACCTCAGGAAATGGCAGCAGTTTGCGCGTCTGGACTGCCTTCGTATTGTCACAAGAGGGAATTGTGCATGTTACAGTAACAGTGGGAGGGTATCTAAAGTCATCAGGGTCTCCTCCTTTCCTGTGTGATATCCTCCAGCTTCGGCGTACGTACGTGCCGTTCCACTTGAGTAAGAAGAATCATATTGCGTGTGTTTTTTTTTGTTTGTTGTTTTCTTTCAATACATTACACAGAAGAGTTTACCGATGCCATCATAGCTTACATTCTAGATCTGAAAGGCATTCGAACGGTGTTTAATTTACTATGAAGCAAAATCTGTTCAGTGACTTTGAGATCCTAAAAGAATTTTGCATCACTGCCATTTTTACTGAGCAAAAAATGTCTAGCGATCACAAAGACCACCTACGGCAACTCACCTAGGGAGGCGAGTCACCTGGTGTGTTTGAGTGCACCTTAATGAAACAACAGAAGCTGGCACCTGGCACTCTCACTGCCTCACTGACGGGAACCAAGCACAAAGATAGAGCAGATAGCGTGCTGCGTCTCAACTGGCGCGGAACACACTGGGAAAAGTGCAGGTATTTATGCCGAGATAAGGCACAGTGGCTCTTGCTCCGCTCCGTTTGGTTCCAGGGCAGCGAAAGCGCCCCGCTGCTATGCTCGGAATGTGCAAGGACACGGAGTGTTAGGAATCTAAGACATCGGGATTAGGGCTGGGGAAAGTTTCCCATCTGTACTGTAAGGTTGGAGGATGGCGAGGCAGTGGCAGTGTGGTCAGGGGCATGTAGGACATGGCAGATGAAAGATGAGAAAGAAAGTAGAGACATTAGTGTAGGTTTCATTCGCCTGTTTTAATGGAGAGCCTGAAATTGGGTCGAAGGACACAAGAGGCATACCCGCAAAAATAAGGTGCACAGTCATACTACATATACTATTCAAAAGAAATAACGTAGACCAACGAGTTATTATCCAAACTATTACAACCCTGAAAATCTTTCTATGTTGCTTGTGCAACCATGTATTCATTCATTCAGCTTCAGTAACTCTTTTATCAGACTAATCCTAATAGGGATGAGACTGGAATTCAACCTAGATGGGATGACGGTGCTTCATATGGGACACTTGCTGTTTTATGCAGAGGTGAAGTAATGAAGGACAAATACTTTATTACCTTACTTATGTAGAAATTTGGGGTATCTATACTGGAGTAATTTTATTTTCAGCCCACTTTTTACTTCTACATTTTCGCGCAATTATCTGCACTTTCTACTCCTCACATTTAGCCTCGTTACTCCTGTTTCATTTCAGCTTGTTTTTATTCCGACCCTTTAAAAAAACATATCCAGATAAATGGTTCCATCCGGATAGAGTGAATGTGATTGTGGTTGGATGAGATAAACATATACCATTCCGACACCCCATTGGTTTGTACTCGATGCATCGCACATGTACACGACACAAATCCCGTCACACTCCAGCAAGGACCTAACCTGTGTTGTTTTCGTTATTCAAAAAAAAAAAAAAGATTTCTTAAAAGTGATTATTTCTCCACTACTTGCTCATCGTCCTCCGCAAATGAAGCTACAGTAGGGAGTTCGGGAGAGTCGTTTGAATAAATTAGCGACTGCAATCGGCACTGCCTAAGCTTTTGTCCTTAATGCCATTTTCCCCCTTACATTACTTTTATTTTTATACTTTTAGTGGTTTTGAAAACAGTACTTTTACACTTTTACCTGAGGAAAAAGCTTCAGTTGATACTTCAACTTCTACAAGAGTCATTTTTTAACCCTAGTGTCTATACTTCTACCTGAGTAATGAATGTGAACACTTTTGACACCAGTGCTTATATGTTTTTAGACAGTGAGGAGTAACCCACCTGACCATGACGAGAATATTGAACGTTCCACAGACAAAATATGACAACAGGCTTAAACTTAGAGCTCTGAGACGGTAAAGTCCATTTTAAGCTTTTAAAGAATGACCAACTCCCTATCATTATTCATACCAAGAATATCAAAAATATTGTGGAGTTCAGACATGTTCCTGACCTTTTAGAAACACTCAGAACATTGTGATCATGTAGCAAAAGTGGCGCTCTGAGCAAAGCGGAATCGCTATAAAAACTGAGGATGACCAGAAAAGGGAAAGACTTGAGGAGACTGATTTAATCACTTGGCCAAAGTGAGAAGAAATCCTCGAATTTATTGCAATAACCTCATTTCACCTATTTTCATAAACAGAGCTTCAGCCAGTGTTCTGTTATGCCAAAAGGTTTACCTCCTAACCTAATTCTTCATTATTATCCGTGTTTCGGATTCAACTGCGGTATCAATGGAAATGGGGGCAATAATCAGACCATACCAGGTTATATAAGTGTGCAAATACAGGTGTGTGTGTCTGTGTGTGTGTGTGTGTGTGTGTGTGTGTGTGTGTGTATGCTGGAGCAGGCAAGGTGCTCATTGGAATAAAGTGCTGTGCTATCCGATTCTTCGACTTCTGCCAACTCTCCTCCGGGAGACAAAGTTTACTTTCATGAGAGGTTGTGGAGAACTATTCTTCACAGAGGGAATAGAGGGAGGGGGGCCAAATAACGCAGATTACAGCCATCAAGAAAATATTTGACCACCATTCCTGGACAAAATGAGTAAGCAAACAACAGCAGCGGGGAGACAAGAGGAGTGCTGTGACTGCACAAGATGCCACAGGATGAACGGTGGAGTTTGTGTTGAGCAACTTTAACAGCTCATAATTTAATTGTTTCAAATGAAAACGCTTTAATGAGAAACATAAATGAGGCGTTCAACAAATGACTGGTAGCGTGACTTTGTAGTGAGTCAGCGATATAAAGCACATACGTATTAAGAAGATCCAGTCATACCCAGGAGGTTGTTCTTGGGGGTGTACAGTACAGAAAAGACAGTGCAGATGTAGAGTCTCAACTAAATCTGAAATCTTTTCGAAAAAATTCCACACCCTACAAACATGGCTACCTCGAACTACTTTTCCGAAAATATTTTATCACTCTCACTGTCTTCTGGCATTACTTTATGGTATTTGGCAGACGCCCTCATCCAGAGCGACTTACATTTATCTCATTCTGAGAAGTTATGGGCTTAAGGGCCTTTAGCTCACAACCTTCAGAGCAAAGCTTTAACCACTTAACTACCACCTTCCCAGAGGACATTCATTCATTCATCTTCTACCGCTATATCCGATCTTCCCTCGGGTGTCACGGGGAGCCTGTGTCTATCTCAGGCGCCTATGGGCATTAAGGCAGGATACACCCTGGATGGAATGCCAACCCATCGCAGGGCACACACACTCACATTCACACACACATTCACACACTAGGGACAATTTTCCAAGGTGCCAATCAACCTACCGTGCATGTTTTTGGACCGGGAGGAAACCGGAGAACCCAGAGAAAAAAACCCTGAGGCACGGGGAGAACATGCAAACTCCACACAAACATGGCTGAGATGGGAATCGAACCCGGATCCTGGCAGTGTGAGGCGAACGTGCTAACCACTAAGCCACCGTTCCCTCTTCCCAGAGGACATTTCCAAACAATTTGAAGTAATATAATTATATTTTATAGCTTGATTATTCCTCAAATTTCATGTTCATTTTCATTTATTTTGAAGTTTTGCCTTTTCTTGTTTATCTCACCCCGCCTACAAGACGCTGCTTTTGCAATTCCGACAATCCCTTCAAAATTTCGGTCTGCCTCGCTGTAATTGAATACACACAAGTTCAGCTTCATCTATTTCCATCGACACAGAGCCTTTTGACACATTGGGATTGTGGAATACATTACCATCTGTTAAAGTTTGATTTCCAAGTTGTTCAAAAGTAAAATGAACATGAAAATGTAACACTATACAGGACAGAATGTTTTGGAACACACATTCCTACGAATGAACAGTCTTCAATCACTACACCAGACACATAGATAGATTCTCTTTACAGATTTCAGGGATATTTGGCTCCCGAAAGGGTTCTGAGTGGGAAATCCTCTAGTGTGATGTACCAAACAGGACCTTTGAAGTTGTATTTGGAAGGACAAGCCAAGAAGCACTTTTGGATAAATGTTAATGCAAAACAAATTTATTCAAAGAAAAATGCCAGATCTTCTCAAACGGGGATGGCATTCCATCTAGGGTCTATGGCCAGTGTTCCTATAATTGACTCCAGATTTACATTTCTGACTAGAATGAATTGGTACTGATGGTGACAACAAAAATAAACGAATGGAGAGAGAATAGTCTCTGTGATAGACTGTAGAAATCTTTGGATATAGTGATTGTTTTCCTATAAACTGGCAATAAATATCAGTTAAGCTCAAAGGACGATATGATGCTAACAAACCTCTCTGATAATGATCCCATTCCCAGTATTCACGTCTACCTGTCTGTAAAACTATTCATTTAATGAACACGTAAAAATTTCGAAGCGCTTGATAATCACCTGATTTAAACATCTCCGATACTTTATGGGAAATTCCGGGGTGCAGATTGTAAAGATATCCCTCAAAGATTTTCACTTTGAATAACAGTCCAACGTTCCACAGCACACAATTCAGGATTTGCATGACAGAATTGCAAAACAGACTAAATCTGTTCTGAAGCGCAGTTACACTTTATTATCCGTGTTGCTAATATATTGTTATGTGTTTGCCTTATTTTATCCACAGCAATGCACTGAAAAAACAAAGAAATCAAACCAACACTATTCATATATCTCGTGAATTCGTTAAGCTGTCTTATTGGACTTCGTTCAGGGCTTTGTGTGTGTTTTAAGAAGAATACCTGTGACTTACTCCCTCAAAGCAAAGAGCCTAAGTACACATCTGGCACTAGTGAAGAGAGCTGGATTATTTCACAGAACTCTCCCACCTGCATGGGTTTAAGTGTTACACTTCTCCGCTATCACTCTTTTTCTTCACCATTCGAAGTGTAATTGTAGTCTTAGACGCCTTTAGCCGCAAAGTAAACGCCACTGGCAACCAGGGTCAAAATGTATGTCCTAAAAAGTGATTTAAATGGATATTTTATGCAATTATTAATTTAGATCTACAGAGCATTCTGTTTTATTGATAGACTTATAAGTACTAATATATACATTTTAATTTTATTGGATTGAATTC
The DNA here is from genome assembly GCA_030449085.1 of Kryptopterus vitreolus. NCBI lineage: Eukaryota > Metazoa > Chordata > Actinopteri > Siluriformes > Siluridae > Kryptopterus > Kryptopterus vitreolus. Next base: position 7,282,447 of record JACRUU010000008.1, on the reverse strand, counting down.
AATTCAGTTTCAGATAGGAATTAATCGGAATGATGTTGATGCTAAGTGTTTTAAATGAATGCATTCATTAATATAAAGTCAGGAAGCCTTGACACCCTTGATGGTTTCTAGAATTAGAATTCAAACCAAGTGCTTCAGTAAGTTCAGATGTAAGTTACGAGGGTCACCATATCAGGAGCCCACTAAAAACAAACATTTTTCTTTGACTGGGTTATTAGTTTTAATTCACAGCTGTTTAGAAGTTCAATAACCTCAAAATGTTCTGTATTAATACTTTAATATCAGACGTTAGGGTTTGTTTGTATTATTAGCCCCTGAGCTATTTTGATTAGCACACTGTTTGATAGAGACCCCAGGGTACTTCTGTTATTTTCTCTGGATCAGGATATTTTCTAAATGCAGACAATAGCACTTTCTTCCCAAATCCACCATCTGGTGCACTATACACAACAGGAAAGGTGTGATCTGGATGACCATGGGCTCAGTGGTTAAAGTGTTGGCCTACGGATTGCAAGATCGCAGGTTCAAACCCCATCACCACCAAGCTGCCACTAGTGGGCCCTTGAGAAAGGCCTTTAACCCTCAATTGCTCAGTTGTAAGTCTCTCTGGATAAGGGTGTGTGCCAAATGCCACAAATGTAAATAAATAAATATATAATAAAAAAAAAATATATATATATATATATATAAATAAAGCACCTGCCAGCAACACATTTCACCTCGCCTACACAACACATATATTTATAATTGTTCGCTGTGTTCTTAAAAAAGAAAACTGAAGCAGATGAAGAAAATTCGATTTCTTAAAGTGGCGTTAGCTGGGTTAACGGCGTTATGTAATTGAATTACAAAATAAAAGTAACAGTGATTCGTTACAGTTACTGAGAAAACCCATGTAATTAAATTATAAATCCCAAAGCAACCGCCTCCTCCACCCCTCTCAACAAAAAATTGAGAAAAGAAGAAGAAAATTCGAGAAGGGAGATGTTCAGCGAGATCTAAAGTCTAAGTAGTTCTTTGATTTTATCATTAAAACTGTCTTCACCTATCTTTCCACACCCTGTCCAAACAATTCAGTGTAAGCATAGGGCCCATCAATTCAGGCCCCTTAATCCCTCTATTGTCCAAAAACATGAGAGTGAACATGAGAGTGAACACCTGTGTAAGGTGTGGGTAGCCCTGATCCTGATCATCATGAGGTTTTGATATCAGGCCTACAAGGTGGTTTTGCCCTCATAGAATTGGGTTTGATCTCAGCGTGCTTTACATAAGTGACCCACGACCATTACTGTTCTTACACAAGCTTGAGTGCTCTGTATGTTTTCAGTTCACTGCTCCTCCTTTTATAATACATGTGCAGATGTGCAGCGAGTGAGACAGTCCTGCACACATAATTTGTACACGCTGTATATGAAATATGGCATCGGTCCTGCACGTGACTGAGGAAAGAAATGAGATTAGGTGGTTTCACATTATTCATCCATTAGCAGCCTTGTAGACTGACAATGACGCGGCCCAGGGTGGAAGGTGAAAATGGTAAAAAGAAAACAAAAAAAGCGAGTTTCACACTAAATATGTCCATTGAAAACAGATGTGTGTTGTGATTCTTGTGCTAATTTGATGGTTGGTGTATTTTTTTATTATAAAATTGTTTCCCTGTTTCCCATGCTGATGTCCCAGGGGGCTTTGTTAGAGTTACAGTGGCATTAGAATTAATATTATAGCCCACTCAAACATAATGGTGACAATGGTCAGGTTTTGCTGTCAAAAGCAATGCTAGATCATTCTCTTTAGTCAGAGCTGAAGCAAGAGCTAAATCCTTCTACACACTCTGTCAACAGATAACAGCATGACCGGTCATTTTTGCAAGTTAAAAATGATCATTTCATAACTATGTTATATGCTTTTGTATTTTGTGGGGTTTTTTTGTTTAGTATTGAAAAGTAGATTTCGTTCAAGGAAATGCTGCCATCTTGTGGACGGGTTAAAAAATGACGAATTCTAAACGACGAAAGTTTTTGGGCCAAGGGGCTGGGTTTTAAAATGAAAAGTAGTAGTGCCAGGGTTAGTACTGGTTTAATTTTTATATATTTCAAGTACAACTTTTATTCTGTTTTTCCCAGTGTGTAGTCGTGGATTCAACGTGTATCTGGATTTAAGACTTGCAGTCTTTACTATGCATTCTTTCCCAAATTCCCCATTCAAACTAATACATTACTCTCTGAAAACCGGATTGGGTTTGATTGGGCTGTTCGATCCTTACACAAAAAACACAATCATCACCATAGACTTTTGTGCTTATTGTTTTTTTTTTCTCTCTCGATGTGATATCGTGCAGCCCTACTTTAAACCTTTAGCTGAGATCGGGAGTGTTTGGCGCCATCTAATGGAATCAACTGGAAGCGCATGGGGTTTCAGGTAAACTGATTGGGGATGTGTAAATGCTCAGGAAAGTATATATCGGGCGGATTGGGATTAAACAGCCGAACCGGACGCGATGTGGCCGCTACGGAACGTGCAGTCTTTAGCCTTTGTAGTGCACTTAAATAGGGAACACAGTGTGATTGGAATCTTACCCAGTGAGCTTCCTTCTACTGTATTCACTTGCTACTGATTCATACAGGTGATACGTGTTTCCCTACGAAAGGTTGAACAACCAATATAATATTTAGTTGTTGTTGTTTTTTTAACAGTTGTTTGTTTCAGTAATTGAGAGTGAAGGTTATAAAGAAAATGTCAGAACAGGTTTACAAAAACAAAACATCGCCTACTTCCGTTTTCGGCTCTTCTAAGAAAACGTAGGCAGGTCTTTCCAGTAAATGCAGGTATATTTGCATAAAACCAGGAAGTTTTGGCGTATTTTATTCCACTACACGACAAAACAACGAGCGCTCCGAAGTTGGACCTGTCAGTAATAAGTAATAAGTGCAGGACTGAAGGTCTACCATGAGATAAACATGAAGTGCGTTACTGCTGCTGTGCTGTTCCTCTGTTTCGCGGAGGTTTCGAGCCTGGCCGTTGTAAACAAGTCCTCTCTGATCTGCGATCAGCCGGTGAGTAAACACCAGCGTTCAGTAATGGAGAAATATACAGACTGCAGTATAAAAATCTAATGGTTTAGGTTGTATAGAGTATATAATGTTAGGTCATATAGACTGCATGTTTACAACATTAATACAACATGGTGAATATATCTGTATTTATACAGTTTTTTTCTGATATATACAGGCTTTTTAAAATTTGTTTCTGATTTATACAGGCTTATTTATATCAATCATTATTAAAAACACACAAAGTTGGCAATTACTCTTAGGGTAGGGAAAGTGCATATTACTGCATGTTACTATTCATTATAAGCACTTACTTACGGTACATAAACCCATATTGTACAATATGGGTTATACACACACACACACACACACACACACACACACACACACACACACACACACACACACACACACACACACACACACACACACACACAAATCAATAACCCATATTGTAGTGTTTTATGGCCCTAATTTTTTTTCTCTTTTTTTTTTTTCAAGGTGCCATGTACAATTCAAATGAGTAAGTGTATACACACACACACACACACACACACACCACACACACACACACACACATTTACTGACCTTATAAGGACCTTCCAGAAAATACTACTACTAATAGTACTACTACTAATATTTTAAGTAATTTTGATTATATTTTAATTTTGATTAAGTAATTTTTGATTTATATTGATAAATAAAATAATACATGTGTACACATTTGTACATATTTGTGTTGTGTATATATATATATATATATATATATATATATATATATATATATATATATATATATATATGTATATATTATATCTATATATATATATATATATATATTTTTTTTTTTCTAAATGTAATAATAACAATAATAATAACTAATGTTGTTATTTTTGTTGTTCCTATTTATTAGTCATTATTTTTATTTATTGACTAATGGCAAAATATTCCCACATGCTCTAAACTGTCAGTATGAAATATATTAAAGTCAGTATAAAAATATTAATAATCCTGCAGTACTTTTCAACCTCTGTGTGTATGTCTTCTCCCCTCAGATCACTGTATGTATGAAGAATGGATGAAACCTCAGGCTTGGACTCCAACCAGTCCAGTAGATCTGAAGGTTCATGTAGAAGTCACGACAGATCAGAACGGAGATTTGGTGCCTGTAATTGTAGCAGAATGGAAAGCGAGCGATGACGGTTAGTATATGTATATTCACCTCACTGATTGTAGGAGGGCACTCAATCATGTGCTGAATGGATTCCTGTCTTCCTTCAGCCAGTGTTGCATAAGATTTGCTTTCATATCCTGTACATTTTCGACAATATATATTTCAAGCATATACACAGATGTACGTGATTGCAGTGTAATGACTCTAGTATTGTGTATGAAAGAAAAGAAAGATGATTCTATGATACCATCTAGGCCATGATTGACAACCTTGACTAATCTACATGCTTTTCTGTTGTTGGTGTGTTTTCAAGTAGACTTCATCTTTTAAAGTATCGGTTTCTTTCAGGAAGTATTATGCACATTAAAGGAATTGAGTTTCACGTAACAGAGTTCGGCATCGGTGAGCATTTCTGTGTCCATATCAGATTTCAGGAGATGATTAAATCAATGAGAAATCCATCAGGTGAACAGGTAAGATGTTAACACTTTCTTTACACCTAAAGGCCTTCCTCTAATTATTATTATTATTATTATTATTATTATTATTATTATTATTATTATTATTATTATTAGTAGTAGTAGTAGTAGTAGTATAACTGTTAACTCAATCTGTAATGTTTATTTGCAGTGGACTTTTTCTCTGGACAGTGTGATTGTTGACCCAGGTGTGACGTATTTGGTTTCGGTTTCGAACCTTCCCAAACCAAACCTAGCGCACACCTCGTACTACATCAACAAAACGATCCAGGTCTCAGGTAAATTAATGCGAAAAATGTAACTGAAATTTAGGCTTATTAGTATTAAAACCGTTTGTATTTTTATTCTTTTTCTTTGATTAAAATGCATATGATAATTAAAAATTGTCATTAAAAAAATGATTAAGGTTACATATTAGATTAGATTAGATTAGATTAGGTTACATGTATTATAACCAGTAAAAAGCAATGGACAAATCATGACAAAACGTATGTTGTGGGACAAAGAAGTCGTCAAATCTGAGGGGGAAAAAAATCTTTACCTGTTTAAAGACAGAATTATAAATGTTGGTGTTCACTATAAACTTTCAGGACCAAAAACTTTGAGGAATTAATTTTTGATTGCCCTATCTTAAACCCATCTGGACTTTTCATGTGTGTCTATACTTTTAAAAGTCATATATACATTTTTGTCCTCCTGAACACAAACACTTGCTAAGAATGGTTGCTCAGTGATTAAGACTTCTGGTTGAAAGGTTGTAAGTTCAAATCCCAGAACGGGCAAGTCACTGAAATTAAAGGTATCTGCCAAATGTCATGAATGTAAAAATTTTATCCAAATTCTCAACTTTAGTTCTTAATGCTATTATAAAAGTATCTCTTATAACAGGATGTGACAGTCCTGCTATGCAGTTGACTCGTGTCTGTATTGAAAGAGGTGAGTGAACATCTGACTGCCTTCAAAGAACAAATACTCACATCACACCGCTTTGTTTCACTTAATTATTCACACTTCACTCCCTATCAGTGTAATCATTACTTTTGTCCTTGTGCCACAGGAGAAAACTGGAATCCTAATATTTCCATGATGAGGTCAGGGCCTCAGAACAGGACCCTGTTTGTTACCTTCAACACTGATGAGTATTCTGAAGATTATAAAGTGCATGTGAAATGTAAAGATCATAAAGAAACCAAAGATCTCAGTAAGGTAAGGAATGTATTTAGACACTTTGCGCCATAATTATCCAGATATTTTTTGGATTTGGTGTCTTTCGGCTGAGCTAAGAATGAGATAAAATGAGAATGAGTGATGGACACTTAACAATATCAACTTTTTTAAGGTGATCATTTTTAATGGATCTTTTCACAGGAAAACAACTCATCCCTCAATGTCACATATAATCTTGAATCCTGGCCGCACACATGTTGCGATTTCACTGTTGAGGTACGTTCCCATATGTTTCAATACAGTTTATATTTTAAACTGGATACTACCAATTATGGTATACAATTTCATATAATTTATTGTAGGTATGTTGGTATGCATGTATCAATATTAATTTTATCATTTATATATATATAATATATATATATATATATATATATATATATATATATATATATATATATATATATATATATATATATTATTATTTATAATACATATATAATGCCTCCACATATAGATCCAGCCCTTCTTTAAGTGTGGAAATGACTGCGTACGAAAGAAAAAGTTTTTTAATATATGTCCAGGTACGACACTGATAAAATCCTAGAGTTTCCTTCGCTCTTATTTTTTTTCTTATTTTTAAAAATGTATTTTGTTTCTGGCTGTATTGGTTATGTTCGTTTTTTTCTAAACAGATCTACGTAATAAACCACCCAAAGCTACAGATAATTTGTGGAAGATTTTTACTGGGTTGTTTGTCCTACTCTGTGGTCTTTGCACCATTTGTGGCATTTGTTTTCACTACAGGAAGCATCAGAAAAGTAAGAAATACAATCTTTTTAAAAAAAAATCTTCTATTGGAAACTTAGATGTCTTTTAAGGAAGTTTGCTTATAGTGAATGAAACATTTTATCTGTTGATATAAAAAAAAAAAAAGAAATCACACAAAATGATATTTTCGTCCACAGGTCCAGCAACAAACCCAACTGAGCACCCTACTCCAGATCTTCCAGATGTTGAGCATTCGGTGTTGATCTTCTATTCAAAAGACCATCCAAAATACACCGACATTGTGCTGAAGCTCTGTGCCTTCTTGAGGGCAAAATGCGGTACGGAGGTATACTTGGACCTCCTGGACACGGCGTCTGTTGGAGCCATGGGCCGCTTGCAGTGGACCGAATTGCAGATACGTCGTATAGAGAAATCCTCTGGCAAAGTGCTGCTCCTGTGCTCGCGAGGAGTGCAGGCGAAGTGGGGGGCCATGTGTGGTGAGCCTCGAGTCCTCTTACGTGAAGATGTTTGCTCACCAATGGGGGACATGCTGACACTTGCCCTGCAGCTCATTACACCAGACATGCAGCGGCCCGCCTCTTACGACAAGTACTTGGTAGCTTATTTTGAAGACCTAAGTGATGAAAATGACGTGCCTTCCATGTTCGATGTGGCAGTCAAATACAAGTTGATGAAGCATTTCGAAGAGCTTTTCTTTCGCATTTTGGAACTGGAGAAATATCAGAAGGGGAGAGTGCACACAATTAAGGGCCTTAGTATTGATGAGTATATCGACTGCCCTTCAGGCAAAGCTTTGAGGGATGCCATAGAAGCCTTCCAGGTTTACCAGTTAGAGAATCCCGACTGGTTTGAAAAGGAGTGCTTAGACAGTGAAGATGAGGTACCGGGAGATGAGAGGAGCCCTTTTCTTAATGGTTGTTCCACGCCGGTTCTTATGTGCGAGCCTGTGCTCAACACCGGACCCTCTGTATGCACGTATGAGGTGGAGGTACATCAAATGGACCAGACCCATAGTGTATGGTCCAGTGAAATTCCACACCTTAACCAGGAATTCGAGGAGCCTTCTGTATTACATGTCCAACCTGCACTCCAGGTATATTCCCTCCATCCAGCCGTGGAAGCTCCTCTTGGTATCCATAAGGCTGGGGTGTGCCTTGCAGCTTCAGAGGATCATCCCTGCATTTTAGTGGAACCTGCAATAGTGGAACCTTTGCCATCAAGTAAGAACGAGGTATTTGTGAACAGGGGGCCACCTCCGGAAGACATTCCTGCGGTAGATGAAGATGAGGCCCTAAAAAAGCTGTTAAATCTCCAGGTTTCACTAGTGTCCTTCGACATTACAGCTCCTCCGCCTTCAGTGGATGATGAGTTCCGGTCATCTTGGGATATGGAATTGTCCCAGCCAACGGAGATGGATGAGAGTCAGGTGGAAGAGGCTTCAGGAAAGAGACAATCAAGATGGTCAGATCAAGGATATAGTTCAAGAGACTCGGTGGGAAGAGAGGAGCCCCCGCAGTCCTCTCTTACTGCATTAGCTAAACTGCAGGAAGCCCTGTACCTAAACAGTCCCATCTCATCCGGGTTCTGCACAGAGACAATGGAGAGTTGATATTTAGGTGACCATGGACTTCAAGTACACACTAGATACAGACCAGTTATAAAAGCCATGAATGAAAAGCCGCCCCATGAAAAGCCATGGTGGAGGTGTTGCTCAGTGGCGTAAGACGCTGGGCTACTGATCAGAAGGTCAGGGGTTCAAGCCCCGATATCGCCCAAGCTGCCACTATTGGGTCCTTGAGCAAGGCCCTTAACCCTCTTTACTCCAGAGGCGCCGTAACATGGCTGACCCTGCGCTCTTCACCCCAGCTAACACAAAAAAATGGGATATGCGAAGAAACAATTTCACTGTGCTATAATGTATATGTGTCAAATAAAGGCAATTCGAATTCTAGTTGCATTTGTCGTGCTCAGGCAGAGGTCTTTTTTTTCATGAACTCTGAGTGTGAAGCAGGAATTCAACCTAGTGCAAGTTCATCACAGAGTTCCATGTACACAGCTGTGAGCAATTTAGCTTGGCCAATCCACCTATTAGGGTTATTTTTTTATTGTTCTCGTATTGTCAACAGGAAATCAATGTAATTCGACAGATGTTGTCGGAGATGTGTTTTATTGTTTACTTATGTACATCAAGTGACAAATATCTGAAAACTGTGAACTGTTGTTTGCTTATATGAGTTCGATAATGTGAAAACCAAATTTGACATTTTCAATGACACATTTTAACAGACACAGACAAATGTGTACAGTTTTACATTTAATATTGCACATAAACATTTTGTTTAAAATGTTTGTTTCTTTTATCACTAAATCTACAAGCTGTAATTTACAATATATTGATTTTCTTTTTCTTTTTTTTAACCATTGCATGCATTGCACTATAGTCATGTCAAAACAAATATGTATGAAGATGAATTGTTACTCGGTCTTCTCACAGGTAATATTTGTTTAATCAAACGAATGAATCTCCATCACATGGGGCTTTGAAAGTAATACTATAATAGTACTTTATATTAATAACTGCAAATGAAAAACTGCATTCTTTGGTTGTTTTTGTTCTGTGCTTCTTTTTTTTTTTAAGCTGTAAACATATAAAACAAAATGACCTGTTTCCACGGTTGATTTCCTATTCCAGACTTGCAAATAAAATGTGGATTTTATAGTGCAAAAATAAGACCCATAAAAACTTGCCAGAAAATGCTTGTCACGACAACTGTACATGCGTGTTATGTTTTTCTGACATACACATATTCAAACATTTTGTAATAGAAACATATTCACACTGCATGGTGAGGCACAACAAATCCCATTTTTCGATAATGCACTTTCGGCCTGCATCTTTGACTTTCCTTTAATCCTGCTCTTAGTAATTACTGGCACCACTTTTGATACAGCTAGTACAACTCCTTGCCGTTGAAATGCTTGCTATTCAAATCGTAGCCAAACAGGTTTTCAAAGCAACGTATTTGACTTCTGTGGAAAGAACGTGAAAATATGGGGTTTTCCATTTCTTTCATCAGATCTACTCATACTTCCTGCCTCTGACCTACATCTCGAACTGAACATTTTGTATGTTGTCAGCATTTTGAAGTCATGCAGAGAGGTAGCCTAGCTCCGAGCGGAGACTAATGGGAAGCCGCTACTGTGACGAGGTCAAAAAAAGGGGCTCGGGTTAACCCAAGGTTAGCACTCTTTCTCGCATTCGCAAAGTGTTATGCCGAGTATTATGACCGAACGTATCTTCGATCATTTCCAGCCCGTACTCAAAAAATGCAGTATTTCATCCACATCTATAGCCAGAAGCCATAACGTAACTTTCCACTGACAGTGTGTTAAAAAGAATACATTATTGTATCAAACTTGAAACATACACCGAGTCCTTAACACATAGACAGCTTTTTCACAAGTGCATTTAAATACATCCAATGTGTCTGAACTGCGCAATGACTGGGACACAATATCGACGCCATATTTATTTAATGATAGCTATTCAATGTATATAAATTAGACCGTTAATTGCATAGCACCTATTACCGACAGTTAGTTCCTTTGAGTCAAAATGCGATGTCTCTCGCATTACCTTCATTTTTAAACCTTGTGATCCTGCTGTGCTGTGTCAAGAAATGCTTAACCTAATTTCTTTTTCTTAATACACGATTAGCTAGTCAGTGTATTAGCTAGTCAGATCCCTAGCCAGCTATTTTTTTTTTACCTTTTTTGTGGTCAATAAATGTTTAAAATCTTAAAGTAAGTGCCCTAATGTTGCGATATAAAAAAAAAATGATGTGACTGACATATTGAGAAATTGTTTATTTTCTATGTATATATATATATATATATATATATATATATATATATATATATATATATATATATTCTTAATATATATATATATTCTTAATGCAACACACTACAGGTAGAAATTACTATTTTGGCAACAACAGTCAACAGTCAAGTTTTCAAAGTTGTAAAAAATATGTTTTGTCCATGTTATCTGTAGTTGATGAATGCTCTGTAAACCGTATAGACTAGAGTAGAAACATACAAATCATTTTTAAAAAACTTGCCAGTCTTAAGTAGAAGGAGTTTTACCTTCTGAACTTACTTTCAGGGAAAAAAATAAGTCTAAATACATTGTAACATTAAGGCTGTAATTTGGATGCCAAACTATGCATATTTATTTATAGAATGCCTGCTTTAAATTAAAAAAAATGTACATTTCTGAAAAAGGGCCAATGGAAAAATACAGGTAACAATTCCTTGAAAAACCACCTATTTACCTGTAGTGTTTTGCCTTAACTGTTATGAAAAACATATTTTTACATACAGAAAGCCTGCGTTATTAAGTTTTAGCCTGCAGCTAGTGATCATCTACAGTACACCCTGTCAGTAGTGTTGTGTCGGTAATAGATGCATTTTATGCCTTTTAACAGCACGTGTGTGATGTTCCATTATTAATATTAATATTTAGTTTCATTAAAGTGCCTCATGATACAAGTGCAAATCAAAAACATCACGATTCACGCATCATTAATGACCATCGGGATCATGATCACACACAACGGAGGGTTTAGAACTGGTGAATTCGGTGAGTCAATAAAGGTTCTTGTCTAATGATATAAAATTTGCTTGATATTTGATCCAAAAAGGAATTTTCTTTTGTTGGGGGGGGAGAGGATGAATGTCATAAATGAATAAGATGATGAAATCATTCAGTCTTTTCCCCTAATATGTAAATTGTATAGTCAGGTAATGATAAACCACCATTGTACTTTTGGGTGTAGAATAATGCTTATTTGATATTTAATCTACAGCCCATTTTTTACACTCGCTGTATTGTTTGAACTGCTTGACATACAATGTCGAAACTAACTATAAAGAGGGCAACTAGGTTGGACACAGATATATAAATATATAGAATATATAAAAAAAAACATTTTGATTCATTCCCCCCTAATCTACAGTTTCGGTGCTTCTTTCCCTATGATAAGAGTTCTTGGGTGACAGGAATAAAACATAACATGAACGTCTTTCTGTTGTAGATCATGCTAGTTGTTTGTGTGCCGTTATTCAGATCAAAATAAATGACATCCAGATTTTATATGTCTCACTTTTCAATGGGGGGGGCTACGACGACTAATCTGTCCATTTTACTGTCGCCTTTCTAATCAATAAGATAAAACTTTTGTGTGTGCAAATCCAAAGAGGCTTGAAAGAAAAAGCAAACTCAAAAAGCCTTCAAAAATATGCTATACACCCTTTACAGTTTGGTTTAGAATTGTATGTCAGGCGGTTCAAAAGCAAATGATTTGAAATATTTTCCGGCCTGAACGCCGTGTTTATGGGGTAAAGAGTAGAATCTGTCTGCAGCTCTCAGAAGGGACTTTTAGGCTGTGAAAGACACACTACAAAAGAATGCTACACACAAGAATATTAATAAATCCCCTCAGAAACCACGGCAGGGTGGGAAATCCTTTCCGCTCATCTTACGTTACTCAGCAAAGCATGTGATGTTTATATGCCAAATATGATTTTTAGCATTTTTTTTAGCAATCCCTATTCATGTCGAATTCGATTCTATCCCCAAATCTTCACTTTTAATGCTAAATGGTGAAAATCTTTCATGTGTTTCAGGATGGAAGTTTTCTTTCATGATGCTTTCGAGTTCGAAATCCTCTCTGGATCGGGTTCAGAGTAACATTGCCAATGCCAAGCTCACACACACACACACACACACACACACACACACACACCACTGCTAACATTCCAATCAAACACTGAAATACTCTCCTTCTGTGAGCTGGAGATAGACCCTGGTGTGTTTCTAGCCATTATGACACATTAGGAAGTGTGAAAGCCATTATTTCAGATATTTTTCAGTTTGTTTGTTTTGTTTATTTTTCCCAACTGGCACGTCGATGTGTTTTGGTTGTAGCACCTGTTAAGGATGTTGGTCTTGCGACGGCGTTTCGTAAGGCTGGTTAAGACGGTGTGTTCATGGGAATTCCGTGTAAATGCGCGTCCCGGGTGAGTTTCCTTAGCAGCAGCAGCAGTGTGTGTGTGTGTGTGTGTGTGTGTGTGTGTGTGTGTGTGTGTGTGTGTGTGTGTGTGTGTGTGTGTGTGTGTGTGTGTGTGTGTGTGTTTTATTTAGGGCTGCGTGTTCACAGCCAGTGTGTTAACGTAGCCCCTCGGGCACATGTCGTTCTCCGAGACGCAGTGGGAGAACTGGGCCGGGTCTCCACCTCGCGCCAGCCTGCGCACGCTTCTCAGGCCGGCGCACTGCTCCACCAGCTCCAGGCACTTGCACGCCAAGAAAAAGACGTTCTTAAACATAAAAAGCGACACGGGAGCGTCGTAGAGCAGCACGAGCAGGCACCGGGCGGCGAGCAGGGGCGCGTCGAGGAGCACGCCGCTGACGAAGCGCGCGCACATCCAGCTGCAGCGCATTCGCGAGGCGGCCGAGAGCTCGTAGAGCCACAGCACGGGCACGGCCAGCGCCACGAAGTACGCCGCCATCACGCCGTAGCGCAGGTAGTGCGCGTTGCCGGGGACCTCGTCGCGGACGAGCAGCGCGTCCACGAGCGTGAAGCTGTCCAGCACGTCGACGCACGTGCTGACGAAGCAGGCCTGCGAGTGGTAGCGCGGCGCGCCGTGCGGGTCCTCGACCAGCGAGTTGACGAGGCAGAAGAGCAGCGGCGCGGCGAGCAGCGCGGTGGCCTCGAAGCCGGCGGCGCCCAGCGGCACCTCGCGCGCCACCAGCTCCAGGATCGACGTCTGCAGCACGAGCGCCACCTTCGGCGCGCACGCGATCACGTAGACGAGCCACGCGAGGTGCGCGAACGCGAACTCGCCCAGGTGGCAGCCGAAGAGCGAGCTCTTCTGCCGGAAGCCGCACGCGCGCTCGCGCTTGCTCCGAGCGTTGCGGACGAAGAAGATGGCCCAGCCGGAGACCACCACAAGGTCCGTGGCGATCCAGGAGCACCAGTACAGGTCGGTGAACGCGATGAGGTAGAAGTCCAGGATGCCGCCCTGCAGCACGAGCAAGGCGAAGCACAGCAGCTTGTAAAAGAGGTTCTTGGCAGAACGCGGGACGAAGGGCGGCGCGGACGGCGCGAATTCGCAGCCGGAGGTCATGGCGCGGGCCGCCGCGGAGGCGCTGGTGTCCGTGCTGCCTCGGTCCGCGTTGGCGCTGGACGCGCTCGTGCTCGTGGCCCGCGTGCACGCGCCGCTGCGGAGGAGAAGCTGGCCGTTCTCCGGCGCCGAGGACACGGGGGAGTCCGGGTAGATCACCGCTTCGGTTCGAACACAGCTGGCCACGGAGTTCGCTTTACGGATGTCCGCGATCATCGTACTCCTGCCCTGTTCTGCCTCCGCGCCCGTCTCTCTCTCTCTCTCTCCTCACCGGCCCTGCGCAGTCACTCTCGCCCCGATTGGCGCAGAAAACCCGTTATGGAGCGCGTCGGAACGGATTGCGCGTGTTTTTGCAGAGGCATCTCGGCGTTTTCTGGGCCTGTGCTCCACATTTGAGAATTTCCTCAATTGACATCACATTGTGTTTTTCTATTAGCTAATTACAGAGTGTAAACACATCTGTCAAATTTATAAGATCGAGCTACTAGATTACTAGATAGATAGATAGGCTAGAGATTTACTCAAATCTTAGGCTGCCACATTAGTCACATTTATAGACACTTCATTTTTAAATGTACAACTCGGCATCATGTCTATCTTTAATTGTTCTAATTTTTTAGAATGAATCCACTAAATAATCCCAAGATGAAAGCACATAAAACATCTTACAGGAATATAAAATAGAATGTCCTCATTCACATGAATAAACAAGCAAATCCAGGAACACTGCAAGATGAAGAGCTGTATCTGAGAATTTGGGATGTAGTAAGAAGATTCCAAATATTTGTCAATGGAACCAGGTGTATGGGAAATGCAGGGCATATCAATAAATATTTATTATTCATAGCTATTATTTCCAATCTAATATTTAGCAATAATTACAATATTGAAATTACAGTATTGGTCAGAACATCAGATTCGTAGTCAGAAGCACAAAAGTAGATTTGAATGGAACTGAATAAACATGTTTATAGCACTGAAAGCTAATCCAGAATTTTGAGTCTCTCCGTTACATGGATGTTGGGAGTTCTTTTAAATTAAACTAACTTAAATACAGGGCATATTCAAGGAATTGTGTTCTCTTGTAGGGGTTACAAACTAATAATAATAATAATAATAATAATAAATATGTAAGCAACTTTAAATAGACAAAGCGATCCGGCAAATTAATGTGCCAATTAACTGTTCTACAAGAGAGAGGTGCTATAATGAAAATATCTAAACCAGGCTTCATTATGCCAGAAACATTCATGATGATTAATGTGAACACACATTATGCTTATCCTCTAAACAAAGACCAGAAGAGGGGGAAAAATAAGAGAGACAGACAATACAACATCACTACTGTGATAATAAACTTTAATTTTCAAGTTATGTTGGATGGTTCTGGACCATAGAAAACAAGCACATATCAGTATAAACATATGCAATTTTAATTAAGTTCAACAAGAACCGAATAACAACTGGGTGTTTGTGGATTGGCTACTGACAGCCGAGCTTAATATGCAATACTGAAGCAAAAAAACAAACCTACCATTACTAGACAGTTAAAGTGATGAAACACTCGGCTTCGTATTTGAATGCATTTAAGTCTGCTTTCGGGAGTCCAATTACACTCAGTTCTTAGGAGAGACTGTATTTGATACCACAGGTGATTATAACCTGTACACTTCAGGTAGGTTAAAAACTGACCCGACTAGGCCAATTAGAGAGATTTGGAAAAGAAGAAATGGAAAGAAAGGGAGTGTGCGAGTGAAAGAGCAAGAGAGACAGAAATCGAGAGAGCATGAGAGAGAGAGAGAGAGAGACAGAACAATGTTCAGTGACGAGTTGTTTTACAAACGTTAAGAGTGCATGTGTGCATTTGACATCAAGGAAGCTCACCACCACCACCCCAGAATCAGTGCATGATAGGAGAGAATATTCCAGAAAAGCATCACAGCCACCACCAGTTACAGTAAAGTCTTATAAAGCTGCTGTATGCTCCGAGTCCCGTTTAATCAGGACTATACCTGGGTAGATAAGTCAAACCTAGACTTCAGAATAAAATCATTAAGATTTATTTGCAATATCATTCCAATTTGTACACGTATAATTTAGTGTCTTTTTGTCTGTTTTTGAGCTTTAACATTTTTTTTCTGTTTTTCTGATTTTTTTTTTCTTTTAGTACATAATGTACACACAAACACACGGAACTGAAGAGGTTTTCTAGCAAGGGTTCAGCACGAGTGCAGAGCCCCGTTTTTCCTTTTTATATTTCATTTTTATATAGATATATATAGAATAATTCATTTTACTTCGGACTGAATTCATAAGTTTAACGGCCTGCTGAAAGGCACTGCCACAACACAGGGAGAATTAGAAGCTACTGTCCATCACTCACACAGTCTAAATTCTAATAAGGGGAAGGGGTGAGGAGTAATTGATGGTGGTGGGAAAGATTAGTGAGGGTGAGAGGGGAAGGAGGGTGTAACGAGGGTGTAACGATGGGGGGGGGGGGGGGGGGGGGGGGGGCTATAGGTACAGCTCATAGTAATCGTCCAGCTCCTCGTGAAATAAGTCCCACTCGTCTTCGGAGTCGGTGATGTCATCGTCGGTTCCTGCCGCCAGAAGCATGAGGAGCATCTCGCTCAGCTCGAACGTTACCATCTCTTCGTCGTCGTTGTCCAAGGAGTCGCTGCTTTCCCGCTCGTCAAACAGATCCCAGAGCGGCGTGCGCCTCGAGCCCTGTGAAACGGCGACGGAAAGGTTACGTCACATGTCTCAATTTAACAAATATTTTTACGCATTTGTTTCCTTTGTGAAGCTGTTCAAGATTGACGGCAGATATCTATCTATCTATCTATCTATCTATCTATCTATCTATCTATCTATCTATCTATCTATCTCTATCTCATATATATCTATATATATATATATATATATCTATATATATATATATATATATATATATATATATATATATATATATATATATATATATATATATATATGATCTATCTATATATATATATATGTGATGACCCCAACGCGCCTGCGCTGTTATAATTGGCAAAAGAGAAACGAGAGCCTATACACTGAACAGAGAGGACCTCGATGCATCCGAGAAATTTTTTTCTCACTGATATAAAAGCAGACAGCAACAAGTCAAGCCAAGAGCAAGAAGGTGGCGTGTGTTCAGATGCCATCAACATTGAAGCAGACGCTGATAAAGATATAAAAAGCAATAACATGTCCCATTAGAATTCTTAAGGACTGGCATAAATATTCCCAATAAATAGGTTACCATTGTGTGTGAGAGACAATTGGGGCATGTGCAAGTTAATATTTTCTAATAACTGATAAGCTAAAAATCTTATTCAAATGTTATTCTTATTATTTCAGTTAAACAAGATGGAGAAATAATTGAGATTACACCTGGAAAATTCATATATTGGCAAGAAATGTACCAATCGAAGGGTGTTCTACTCTAACAGAACAAACCAACAACCTAATTAGTAGAGTGGATGAGTTAATGAGACTTAATTATGTCCTAACAAAATACGAGAACCCCACTGTACAAGACTCATTTCCTCTAAAGGACTTACCCTGTTTCGTGCATTAGAGCCATTCTGCCTCCGCTGACTTTGGGACTGAGGCTGAGGTTCCTCGAGTCGTCCGTCTGGGAAGGCGTGCTTGTAGAAGCAATTAGCTCCAAATGGACAAGTTCCACGGCCCTCGTCAAAATATCGACAGGGTTTACTCCTGAGGATGAAAACAAATATCAAAATGGTTGAGTTAAAATAAATAAATAAAATCACACCACCAACAAAATGAGATTATGTACTTATTAAAAAAAAATAATAAGTAAAATCTGTACCCCATGCCATCCTTGTACTTCTGAATGAGATTCTGCTTTTCCTCCTTGTCCTCCACCCAGTACTCGCTTGGGATGACGAAGTTGGATGTGATTCGACACTCTGGGCAGGACCTGAAACGGGAACAAGCGAATGTTAATCAGAGAAAGAATACACGCCATGGCACGGACTGTACTCTCCATTGGAAAAACGCACTTTATGATCTTGCTCTCAAACTGCTTGGCGCTCCTCCACTTGCGGATGCATTTAAGGCAGTAGCAGTGGCTGCAGTTGGAGAGGATGCCAAAGCGCCGCTCGCTGGGATTAGCTTTCTCAAACACCACCTCCATGCATACGCCGCACATCATGTCTTTGCTGCGCTGGATGGCGAACGAGATCTCCATGTCCTTCTCGTGGGCCTCAATGCACGCCTGTCACGCACAACAGCACAGTCTTTAACCTCACTGTATTGGTGTTCATCACCAATGCTTAGAAATCGTATTCGGCAGCTAAATTGCCAGTAAGCATCAGAAGAGCAATCAATACAGACAAGAGTACATGATCATGTACTACATTGTGTTTCAGCATGCGTCTCAATCATCCATCTATATAGATGACAGAGTGAGAGAGATATACATGTACTAGATAGAGTTACTGTCCTTACATTGTATATAAAGAACTTTTCATATCCTCTTATTTTTTTACATTTAACAGCCAGATGAGTGGGTTGTGCTTGCAGTGGTGTTTTAATGACCACTAGGGTGCAAACGACACTTCTCAAGCCACATGTTCATCGTTCTGTCAGCTGTCCTGTCGGACATGCAAACGGATGAAAACACCCGACTTGCTTTGCGTCAGCATTAACCGCACTGCATTGAAAATATAGGTTTCCTAATACTAATTATTCCAAGTATCTTGGATGTGCAACATGTGCTACAGATAAGGCTACCGTTGCTCGATAATAATGGAAAAAACAACACGCACTCACTTTGATGTGCTGAGAGCGCTGAGCGGTGTCGGACGGATGGAGCGCCTGCAGGCCACACATGTCGCACACGTCACCGTGCAGATAGGCGCAGTTAAGGCCGTAGCGACACTCACCAACAGCTGCGTATGGGCACAGCTGCTTCTTCAGTTCCTTGTTGGATTGTTCCTTTTCATACTCATCCTCAATTAAAGGCCCTGGACCATCCACAATCTCAGCATCTGCTGCAAGAGAGGAGGAGAAAGTTGCATGTATAACAGATTCAGACTTCTGACCAATCATTCATGAACTCTAGGACTGGAAATTATGGTGAATTTACATAGGAGAAGTAAAAGATTTGAAGAAACAAACCTTGTCCTTAAATATAATACAAAAAGAGCTTTGCAGAGCAAGCTCAGAATAAATAACTGCTTTGTAATGATGACTATTTAAGATACTATTAAACTGATCCTTTTGTAAGAAACAATTAAATTTAAATAGACGGTGACAGGAGGGATACAATATGTACAATCTGCCTTTTATCACAAGACCACAGGTACATTATATAAGATTAAGTAAAATGAGTGGGGTATAATAGATTTGTTATTGAAAACACATCATGTAACGGACACATGATCCACAACTTGCAGTCACCACTTTAACCTAGGCTGAAACCCACCCACACACACACACAGGTCAAAATGAAATCGATAAGAGGGTCAGTGACAGCATAATAAAACAGTAAAAGTAACAGTAAAGAGGAGAATATGTTCTGACAAATCTAGCAGCCTGTGGTTAGTACAAGGCAAATTATAGTGTGTGGGGGGGAAAAAAAATAAACTTTAGAAAGTGAAATATTGAGGCAAATTTCAGGCACTACACCTGAGCACAGAGTATCAGCTTCTCTTGGTGCATCTGCTCATGGCAGTAAGAACGCTTACACAGTCAACACAAGCTAGAGTATGATTTAAGGTGCCAAGCTTGTATACACCTCACTGGGGAAGCAATTAGTGGGATCGCATCCCTCATAAAAAGGTCTCTGCCTTTTTAGAAAAACTGTTATGGTGTTCCTAGTAATTTTTGACCTAATAATATACAGTGATTAGATGAAGGAAAAATACAAACTAAGCAGAAAACTGTCCGGTTACTAGTCGGGAGACATTCAATAGACTAAATGGAGTTAATAGAAGATTTCATGCGACAGCTATTTTAAATGTAAGGAGGGGGGGGTTGATTTTTCATCTATAGCTACATTGGAACAAAAACAGAAGCAATAATAATAATAACGTCTCAGTCCCAAAACACACAATACTCATTTGAACAGACAAAGTGACTTCAAACTATGAGTGCCAGAGGGAAAGTACACATCTCTGCGTCATTTTTATAAAAATGGTTACGAGAAGCCAAAACCACTTTCATAAGCGCATCTATTCCTTGCAGTTTCATTTTGGTCTTTGCGGGCCCTAACCTTTGTTACGTATCGTGTTTATCTGCAGTTCAGCACGCTGCCAGGTGTGCGACACGATGAGAGGAGCCTCTGCATACATATACGCATGTTACTCTATGTTACTGTATTTTATACAGTATATACTACTCCCCATTAATGCAGTGACGTCAATGTATAAAATTCCACCGAAATGCATCAACGCACCTCTTCCGCAGTAGGGCTGGCCTGGCACAAACTCGGCAGCATTGACCCAGTCCACTCCCCCGGAGCTGTGGGGCCTTTCCTGGGCGTTGGATATGCCAGCTGGTCCACTGGGCATGGACCCAGGGTCACCAGCAAGGGTGGGAGGGGCAGCGGGAAGCAGCACAGAGGGCACGGGTCCAGGCAGGTCCTCTTGCTTGGCTGGTTTGGTGTGTTCATACCTAGAACAAACATCATAATCAACGTACAGCATACTTGTAGGTTGCATGTCCTAAATTAACATGAAATACGACACGAATAACAAGGTCCCAAGCAGATGACAAGCTTTTCAGGGGGTAAGTCAAGGGTTTACATAAAGATGGACATATAGACTCCTGGGTCTAACATCTATATATCTATCTATATCTATATATCCATCACACACACACAAAATAATGCAAACCGTGAGAATGAGGCAAGTTTGAGAGGTGGGGAAGTCACAAACACGGGGAGAACAAGGAGCACGGGATCAAAGCTGGGGCCCTGAAGCAGCGAGGAGGCTGTGTAATCTGCTCTCGTACTTCAAACTTTGCCTTAACCATATCTTTGTTTGCCAGGGAGTACACCATACTTCACAGCCACAGAGAGAACAGTTTACACTGGTGATCAGTGGAAACAAAATACTTTGCATCTCGGATCAGAAATTGCCTGCACAGGAGTATGTGCAACAACTACATAAATACAACTAACCTAAACTAAACAGAGGATCTGCCTCACAGACATGGATTACATACAATATACATATCCAGTACAGAAAGCAAGAAAGATTACTAAATATACAAGCCGTGAGAAATCGGAGACCGAGTGAAGTGGTTTTAGCATCATCACCTGCGTGTAGAAAATATGCAGCCAGAGTCTTCAGTGCATGAGCTTGACATCCCCCCCCCCGCGCTCACTTCAGCATCACTTTCTGGTTGCTCCATGCTTAATATAGCACCACATGCCAGGTAAATCATGACACAACCCAAGTCCTCGCTTGCTCAGAAATCCCTTCTCTGCATCAGATATTCACAGGCATTAACACAAAGGCACAAATATGCCTTTAGCTTGCTTTCCCCCCCTACAGGCCGAGTAAAGAAAGCAACTTTTAGTTGTGTGACGCAACACACACACACACCGAGATTTTGTTTATTCTATTGCCAGACAATGCCTTAATTCAAAGTTATGACGCAGGTAGATAAATTCACAAATAGCCGTATTAAACCACCAGATGGCCTAGGCTTTTATCAGGTAAGTATTACTTTCTTTGTGCTAAATTTACTCAAACATTTCAATAAACAGCGGAAACAAGCTTAAAAAAAAAAAGCACATTAGGAACATTTCCTGCTTACAAAGTGCACCAATCCAAAACATACACACTAAATTTCTTTGCTCTCTAAACAATAACTTAAAATATTTACATTTATTTTAAAAGCCAAGAGAGTGAAATTATAATAGACATAATAATACAAACTATAAATTATAATACAAACACCAACATGCAAAGGAGAGGTCCTACACCTGGTTTACACTGCAGATGAGGAGTTAATTTAAACAGTATTAGTTTAGACCTTAGTCAGAGAAGCAGAACCATATGGAAAGTGTCATTTAAGGTCTGGATGGTTCGGTGATCACATAAAACTGACCGTTTGACACTTCTTTAAATGTCCCAGATAATGTCAAATTCTGAAGAAGACATCTTTATTTACTTAACTTATTATGACTATTGGATTAGACTACAACAGATACATACAGTTTCAGTTGTAAATGTATTAAGTATTGTATTAAGTGTGACCATCATGCATGAATCATGCTCTGAAATGTTTATTTTTTTAAATAACCAAACTGGAGGAACAACAATTGTTGCATGACTTTCTACACACACCTGAAAGAACACATCTTAAAGTAGATTTCCTCCAGACAGTCTGAGCAAAGTGCCAACAATAAATCCTAAACTTTATTTACTCTACGTTACCTGGTACTGCGTGTGCCAAGCAGGGATACGCAAGTAGACAATTACCTCATAGGAGTCTCATAGGGACTATGCACTACAATTGTTGTACATACACTTACATATTTATTTTACAAGCTGTAAATATACATACACATAGCTACCATTTGCTCTTCTGGTAGATGATGAAACTGCATTTCAATGCTGTGTACCTGTTCTATGCAATGACAAAAGTTGTATGTTTGTATCTCTCTATTAATTAATTAATTAATGGACACATTCACACAATGGAATTTCATCCCAGATAAAGGGACATCTCTGATCTGGTCTTGTCTCGACGCAAGCATTGTACAAAAAAAAAACAACATGCTGAGCACCATTTCCTTAACACTCAGGAGAAGCTAAACAAACAACGTTGCCGCAAACTCTATACGAAAGGAAGGGGGAGGGGTCTACTCCCAGATAATCAATTTCTGTCCGTAACAAAGAGAAGACAATTATTCTGTGCTGATAGCTACCAAAACATACTCAGCCTCGAACAAGAAGGCAAATATGCATCCCTAGAAAGCTGCAGTCACATTTTCACAAGTGATTTCTCATGCAACAATAAAGCGAATGCAGACAGAGAGGAACTGACATTATGAAATGTGCATGCTGACAACTAACCAACAAAAACAACACAATGCAGAACAAAACACTTCCTTTTAATTTTTTATGTAACACTAGCTCAGGGGAGTGTAAAAATAAGTGACATGATTGTATTAAAAAGCTACCGCATCGGGGTGGTGTTGAACTGTGTGAACCCGAGAGCAGCAGTGTTGAAGAATGGGAGAGGAGAATAAACAGAGACGGAATGGATGCATTAAACATGTCTGGGTTATGTAATCATGATGCAGACTGCAGTATGCTCTGCTTTGTCTGGCCCCAAGGGATTAAAGAAGAAAATGTGTGTGTGTGTGTGGGGGGGGGGGGGGGGGGGGGGGGTGGGGGGGGGGGGGGGGGGGGGGGGGGGGGGGGGGGGGGGGGTGGGGGGGGGGGCGTTGAGGACAGCAGACACAAAAAGAAACAAAACAAGGGCAATAAAAAAGGCAGACTCCTCATTCATAATGAACTAATGCATGCAAGGTTTCCGCCACTGCATGCTAGTCTCACACAGCCTGGTGGTGAAATCCCTGCCTACCTACCATGACAACAAAGCCATGTCACATACATCCAGACACTGCTCCCTGAACACAGCCAAAACACAAACTCCAAGACCTCATGAAGAAGGAAGGAGGAGGAGGAGGAGCGAGCGTGTAAGGCGAGAAAGAGAATGGGTTGACGTCGAGTGACGCTGTCACCGAGCAAGCCGCCGAACACAAAAGCATTCCCGTGCTGCAGCAGTTACTATGGGGATGCACTTGACCGCAGACACTGTCTGGCTAGCGTTATTCTCACACTCCAATGATCCGTTCAGATTCAAAGCAGCCATGTGGCAAGATATAATTAATTTTCAGTACACCAGGTCGACGTGGTGGATGAATTTCTAGGCACACCGAGAATTTGTTAAACACCTATTTACCGCATGCTCCATGGCCGAGCTGGCGTTTAATGATAAACAGTCTACAGTGTATCTAAGCACCATGTTGTTGACATCACAGCCAGCACCATTGAACATTACAAGACACAATCCGTCATCTGGACTAAACATTCATCCAAATAAATAAATAAGCATTGTGCTAATCCAAATAATAGGCTCAGTGTTTATTATGCGATTTTCTTGATTCCATTGTCAGAATGCACCAGATGTTAAGCTTTTGATTTGAATTAAACCTGTGCTGCAAGTGTCCAGACATCTATGCACCGTAAACATGACTGCTAAAAATGTACTCAGTGACCCTAAAAATTCAAGCCGAAACCCTGCCATATGTCTGTATATCTATGAATCCATTTTTTTGTCTATAAACACAGACTACTAGGTAGTAAGAGCATTACCAAGCAAACAAAAGGAAAAAAAATCATTTACTGAGACATTTTTTGTTTGCTATTTCTACGAAATAACAATTCAGTTAATGAATAAATACATATAAATAGTCAAATCAGATATCCTGAAATCCAGATCCAGTCCTACTACACAAAAAATTCGTGATCTAAATCCGCTCCCACCTGCAGCGGTCTCCAAACGCGCAGCATCCTTTCTGAAAGAACTTGCAGATCATGGCTGGCTGGCTGCTGCTTTGGTCATGCGAGTATCGGCAGTTGTCCCCTTCTTTACAAAGGCCGTGCATGAAATACCTTGAAATGAAACAGAGAGACACTGTGTTTGAGATAACGTCCGACACAAACGCCCTTATCACCAATACTCAAAGCAGTATTTACACAATTCATGACGGTCATGATAACAAAAATGTGCGCCAATCTGTACCCATGCTGCAAGTCAAACATGGCTTTCTAAATGAGGGTGATTAAAAATGACCGACAGGGGGTTAATTCATTCATATGGTGAGAAAGATATTGGATTTTATTCCACCACTGTTTCTTATCTTATAATAATCAATCAATAATTACTTTCCTCTCTCTGTAGATGCAATAATCGGCCCCAAACAGATCCCACAGTGTGTCCCTTACATTGTCATGATGCATCATTTCCTCTGTTACACACGTGGAATGAGAAAAATCTATTTAAATCAAAAGATTCGTTCTTCACCAGGATCACCTTTAACATTGACAGAACACTGATACATGATTATATCCAAATGTGCTTCAGGTTGAAAACAAAAGGAATGAATCCAGGATGGCTCTTGAAATGATTGAAACGAGACCAGGACACTGCATTCAGGTGTTGTTACACGTGTTATCATTTACCTACAAGTTGTAATGAGGAATACATTAGAAGCAAACCCATAACTATCCACTGATGGATGACTCCTGGAGCACTTGTTACAATTCGGATTATGAGTATATTTGTGCAACACGAGGTTTCCCTAAACACTTAAAATAAAAAAATTAAATAAAAAAAAAGACTTGGCAATTCTTTGTAAACCGCATTGTGTCCATTGTTGTCTGATGTGTAACAATGGCGGCTGTAAGAAACTTAGCAAAGGGTCAGGCAGTTCAGAAAAAGGAACTGACGCCGAGCACCACACCAGGCTTTCACTACACGGCGGACATTAAAACTGATAGTGAAAGTCAGTTTGTTTTCGAGTGCATTTCTGTGCAAATTAAACTCAAAGCAGTTGCCTTTATTAGTGTAGACAGACTGGCTAAGTGTTGTTTACTCTCATCGTTGCTCGCTATCGAGTATCACAACAAACACATCTAGCCGCCGTTAGTCACCGCTCCAGAGCAGGAACTCACTCACCAACGTCCTTCAGCTGTGGTCTACACATTTACAAAGAGACTCCACCAAGCCCGCTTTAAAACACGGTCTTAACCCCGTGTCATCGGTGACCCGGACTAACCTGCAGGTAACGTGTTTCGTCCAGCCTCCCGTCGTTATCGCCGGAGCCGCGATAGACGCCGCCGCCGATGCTGCCTCCGCCATTGCTGTTTATGTTGAAGGCCAGCAGCACCCGGATCTTCCGGCGGAGCCCGAGGGTCGCTTCGGCAATTTCCGGAAAAAAACCACCCGAAGATTCACTCATTTCGGAATTCCACTAGAGGGCGCTCGAACGATATCGTAGTACCAACTTGACGAATCAGATATTTAACTCGCGATTAATCGCACATATTTATCGGTTCTAAATGTACCTTAAATGAATGATTTTCAAGTTTTGAATATTGAACAAATAAGGAATATATTCATGCACTTAATATGCAAATGTATGCTTGATATCAGTGAAGCCATACTCAGCAATGAGCATGAAGACAAAATATACTTGTAAACGATTAAAATAAATACGGTTGTTGAAATGACGTAACTTTTGTAATGTTTACACATGAACGATTTTAATTGCCATGTCTGGTGCTTGATGGAGAATAGTAATTAAATCTAATTGCTTGTGCATGTTCTACAAGATGGAAAGTGCAATAGTATAAATGGTTCGTGCCAAGCTAAACAAGCTAAACAACTGTTTTGGTGGACTTTTCCTAACGATGTCCAGCTTTTACTGAAACGTCTATTTAGGCATTGTGAGAGGAAAATCAGTTTCATCTCCTCATTGTGGAATGAAAAAAAAAACAGCTATTAAGTGTAAACAAACATTTTTGAGCTTGTACACTTTGCTATAGATGTTGGTTGCAAGTTGACTATCCAATCAAAAGACCAGAAAATGCAGATGTTAGTGTACACCTGACAGATAAGTCAGGTGTCTGTAAGTCTGTTTAATAAGAAAACAGTTTATTAGTAGTAAATAATATATTATCAAAGACGTAATGTTGGTCTTTTCAGATGAAAATACACTGACTTCAGAGCTATACATATGGACAATACAAGCTACGGAGCTATACATATTTAACAACACAACATATTTATGGCAAGAATGAAACACCAACTAGTAAACAGAGCTCAATGTGAGACACAACTGTGCAAATGAGTAAATTGACCATTTAACAATACATATTGTGCATGTAAACATTTGTTGCTGATTGAACAGCTTTTTCTAATGCAAAGAATTGCAGTTATATTGTTTAAATATCTGCCAGAGTCCAGTCACTTATTAAGGATGACTTGTAGGAAGGCTGGGAATGATTCAGCACCTTTTTACAAAACAGCGAAATAAAAAATGACAACGTTCATATTTTGATATTCAGCGGTAAATAAGGTATCGAATATTTACATGAGGTGATATTAAACTCACAAAAAGCACTTTATACGCCCAAACGAGGTTCATATTATAATTAATATGCAACTGTAACACATCGTTTAACATGCGACTAAAAAATAAACATGCAGTTCAAGATCTACTAAAAGAGCTTGTGAGCGTTTGAACATAGATGTAACAGACATAAGACTTAACCCACATGCAGAAGTAAAAGTGAAAACAGATGCTTGAGAAATTTCCAAAATTGATCTGCAGAAAACCTGACAAAAGTCCTCACAGCTGAAATCTCCATATCTCATTCAGACATATTTGATGTTATAACATTTTTAACTTTTTTTTGTCAATATGGCAGTCAGTTCAGAGCCACAAGAACAGAAGAACAGATTTTAGAGGATTCTGCCTTGACTGGATTAAAAACAATGATGGATTGAGATGGACTCAAAGAACACAGTCATGCTAAATAAAACAATCATGCACCTAGGAACTGTACCATATTATAGACTTCAGATCATGTGTTTAAAACTGCTGATTCCGCAAGTGAAATAAACAGCTTCTGGAACAGGGTTGCATCAAAATCATGTAGCTCATAACTAACATCTGAAAGGTTTAATGAATAATATGCTGGAAAACAGTAAATCCTCCCTACGTCCCTATAAACAGATCATTCATGTAATGTTTCTACATCAGTCATGCATGTCTGCAAACTGGAAAAGGTACAGGCCAAACTCTTACGCCTGGGTACATAATCATGTGAACACATGACAACAGAGGCAATGTGACATTATGACAGGGGAAGTCAATAACCCTGATTATCTTTTCATCATGACACATGTTAGTGTTTGGGATGTATTATGCAGCAGTGAGCAATATACTCTTAAAGTTGATGTGTTGGAAGCAGTGAAAATGCGCAAGTGTAAGGATTTGAGTGGACGAGTTGTGATGGCTAGACGACTGGATCGCTCTTGTGTGCTGTTTCCCGGCTGCATTGGTCAGAATCTATTAAAAATGGTCCATGGAAGGGATTGCGTTGAACCAGTGACAGGGACAACAGCCGCCAAGGCCCACCAATGTATATAGCTTCTGTATCTCACATTGCTGAATAATATCAGCCTTTTAAAACTCAATGGGTCGTTTTAGCAAAAAGGGGGATTTAACACATCATTAGGTCAGGTGGTTCTAATGTTCTAAAGTTGGTGTATGTTCTGAAGAATTCAATAGATTTAGACAATACAGAAATAAGATTAGGATAAAACATTGCGTAATGTTCGCTGTATGATGACAATACAAAGCATACAATAGTTTCAGGTGTATAAAATCTTTCAAATAAGCTTTGTGTTTTATTATTATTATTATCATTATTATTATTATTATTATTAATTTATTTTTTAGGTTATATATCTTCACAGGTCTCACAGCATCCTTTATTTCACAGATTTGCAATCTAGCACTGGATTAGCCATATGGGTATATTTTGTGTATAGCGTATTGTATAGGGGGCACGGTGGATTAGTGGTTAGCACGTTCGCCTCACACCGCCAGAGTCCGGGTTTGATTCCCGTCTCGGCCATGTGTGTGTGGAGTTCATGGTCCAAAAACATGCATGGTAGGTTGATTGGCACCTTGGAAAATTGTCCCTAGTGTGTGATTGTGTGTGAGTGTCCTGCGATGGGTTGGCATTCCATCCAGGGTGTATCCTGCCTTAATGCCCATAGACGCCTGATATAGGCACAGGCTCCCCGTGACCCGAGGGAAGATCGGATATAGCGGTAGAAGATGAATGAATGAATAAATGAACCATTTCTATTTTCTTTTCCCTTTTTATACTCCTATATCTGTGTTCACTCGAGCATGAAGGCATGGACTCCAGTTTGCATACAAATCGGATTATCCATTTTAGATGGAAACAGCAGTATATCACTTCAAGGGAAGATTTAATGTAAAAATCTGATCTTGTATTGCACTTTTCATTTAGCTCTTGTACTGTGCTCAGCGGCAGCAATGTTGAATATATTTTAATCTCAAAAATAATCAAATCTACACTGTTTTTGTTCCTAAGAGATAAAAAGGTTGATACATTTACTTATTTGGTGTTTTTGTTTTAGAATGAGGGGAAAAAAAAGAGATTTACAATGAGGTCTCAAACTTTTCGGACCTGTTGGTGTACCTAGTTTATTATGTACCCGGCCATTTCATGAGATTTATACTTAGTTCCTTATTTCTGCCCTGCTTGCCATCATCACTCACTATGAATGTTTATAAGTTCCGCCTTTGTCATTTGACATATAAAAAAAGGTTATCATTTGTTTTCTTTTTTTTTTTACTGTATTTTTTTTTTGTCTTCACATACTTACATTGCTTGACTAATTGCCATCGTGTAATATTTGGTCATGTTTGTTAGTCCATAATATTAGTGTGGGTGATAGGAAGCTACAGCATGGATAAATGTATAAAAACACGGTGGGTGAACTTCCTGATTTTATTACTTCGGACCACTGCAAAGGAACGCAACACTCGTACCAGCACACATAAACATGTGGCTTTTTTTTTCCCACAAAGGAAGTTGCAATACTGGACAATTTATCATTTATAAGGACATCTGAAATGAGGAATATTCAGACGCAGAAAACGAAGAACAGAGGGAACAACTTAATCTGCTTTTGTGTTTGATAAATACATCAAGGTAAATTTTAGAGTTTTTTTTTATACCACACACACACACACACACACACACACACACACATTTAACTTATAAATACCATGCACTGAAAAATGTTTTGTCGGACTGGAAAAAATTAAGCAGAAGATTAAATGTTACTGAAGCGAAAGTAAATCTGTCATTATGTTTCAGTATACTAAAGCTTTAAAGAGTTCACATTTTTCAGGGTTCAATGCACTTGATCATCTAAAACTGTCAAAAAGAAGATGATTATTATTCTGCCTGAAACCATGGTTCCGTTTTTGTATTATTTATATTTATCATTTGATATAATATTAATAGCTGGAATTTTAGGTGCCGCTTTGATTTAATTATTAGATTGATTAGAACACCTACTGCAATCAACACACAGTCATATTTCTGTAACCAGGTAACGTAACATATATTTAATGAGGGCATTCCTAGTTAAATATATGATTTTGTTTATGTTGGCAAATTATTTTAGCAGAGTCTTCAAACAAAAACGGAGAAATACTTCACCGGGTCACTGCTGCTGAATAAATGAATGATGTAATGGCCACTAATTTTAATTATCTGTCGTCTAGTGATATGTTAAACGAGAGAGTAGGAGACTTTTGAAGCTCTAAATATTTTTTTTTTTAGAAATGCAAATAAGAGTACAAGTACAGTATGAGGGAGGTTGATGGTTAATGGTTAGGACTGTCGGTCCAAAGTTGAAATCCAAGCTACACAAGGCTAGAACTCCTGGGCCCCTGAGTGAGGCCCTTTACTCCTTAGGTTCTCAGTTGAACAATTACAAGTCGCTCTGATAAATGAGCCTGACAAATTCCATAAATGTAAACGTAAGTATACAATTCCAAAAGCATGTAGCCATGATCGAAATACATCAACAGAATACTCCAAGCACTACCATGTAATTTAACCCACTCACCTATGCCAAATCAAAAAATGCAATTCCTTAATTTTCTATAAAAAAAAAAAACAATTGCATGTGGGGCATGGTGGTTTAGTGATTAGCGCGTTCACCTCACACCGCCAGGGTCCGGGTTCGATTCCCGTCTCGGCCATGTGTGTGTGGAGTTTGCATGTTCTCCCCGTGTCTCAGGGGGTCCAAAAACAGGGGGTCCTGTGAAGGGGTTGCATTCCATTCAGGGTGTATCCTGCCTTAATGCCCATAGATGCCTGAGATAGGCACAGGCTCCCTGTGACCCGAGGGAAGATATAGCGGATAGAAGATAGATGAATGAATGAAAACAATTGCAAAACAAATCAATGAAAACTAATGCATTATGATTTCTGTGTTGTACAGAATGCCACCCACCGTCTGGGCGATTGCAGTGGCGTCATTGCTTCTAATGGTCGGATGTGGGGTTTTAATACATGCAGACGGAAAACTGCAGCTCTGCCCTTTTAGTGAGGAGAATTCGAAAGACCTCACCAATAGCAACTTGAACAGGATACCATCAGATCTTCCAGCTGACACTGAATACTTAGACATATCTGAAAACAATATCTCTAGTATCACGAATGATGACCTGTACAGATTCTCTCGCCTATGTTTCCTCAAGATCACCCGCTGTGGACTGCGATTCATCTCCTATGATGCCTTTCACAAGAACACGGAGCTCAAGGTTCTCAACATCTCGTTCAACCCACTGACCATTATTCCGTACTTTCCTCTGCCGCAGCTTAGGATCCTAGACCTTTCTGGCAACGATTATGACAACTATACCCTGCCTGCTTATTTCAGTAACCTGACGCGCCTGACTGCGTTCGCAATAGGAAGTTCGAAAGCAACGACCGTTCGAATGAGTGATCTGGAACCACTCCGATATACACGGTTAAAGCAATTCACATTCGGAGGTGGCGCTGAGATGCAAAAGTATGAGGCTGGTTCTTTTGCCCAGCTCAGATCGCTGGAGGAAGTGTCGCTTCGAGTGAGCTTCTGTGACAACTTTGATCTTTTCCAAACCATGCTAACGGACCTCGACCAAACGCATACGAAGAAAATCCGGCTAATCAAGCTCTTCCCAGATCAGTGTACAATTACAAGCGATCCTTTCAAAAGCTTCGAGAACTTCCGCGTATTGTCCAACTTAACCATCGCGGACACTTTAATCAACAGCTCGGTCATGGTGAAACTCCTGCAAAATGTCTGGAAATCACCGTTTGAAGAGCTTGAATTTCTCAACATGACTTACAATGAAGATACTCCTCAGGGCTTCCAATTCCCCAGTCAGAACCATACGCTGGATTTACGAGCAATCGTTTTTGACGGAATAAACCACTATCAATACCAGTATCCGACGATCAACATGAGCATGGACTTGATTTCTCAGCTGACTTACTTGAAGTTCTCCGGTTCTGGAATGAATATTCTCCCGTGCAATCTCATCTCGGTAATCCCGTCGCTGCAGGTTTTGGATCTGTCCAACAACCTTCTGGACGATACCGGATTCTGGTGGTATTTGTGCTCATATGAAGGTGTGTTTCCGGCGTTGAGACACCTTTCACTAAGCAAGAATCGTTTCTCCGACCTGGCCTACATTTCTAAAAGGACTCATGAAATGAAAGCTTTAACGTCCCTCGATTTAAGTTTCAACTCCGTTCAGATCGGGAGTCCATGCTCTTGGCCGTCACACCTCATTAACCTAAACCTCAGCCATAACAACCTGGGCGATGCTGTATTCCTCTACCTGTCCCCTCATTTTGAAACGATTGACCTCTCCAAAACAGGCATAAGTGTTATTTCAAAACACATTCTTTCACAGTTCCCTAAACTCACACATCTCATCCTGAGCTTTAACAGCATACAGTTCATTCCCTCAGATCTCCATGTGCCTGCACTGCGAACCCTTTACATCGACCAGAATGCCATCACATCTATTGACCAGTCTGCCCTAGAGGGCCTCTCGAACCTGCAGTCTTTAAAAGCAGGCAACAATCCGTTTGTCTGCGATTGTGACTCTTTTTGGTTTGTTATCATGTCGAACAAATCTCTCCTTCCTGACTGGCCATACAACTACACGTGCAGTTCTCCACCATCACTAGCAGGGAAGAA
Source organism: Kryptopterus vitreolus (assembly GCA_030449085.1). Classification (NCBI taxonomy): domain Eukaryota; kingdom Metazoa; phylum Chordata; class Actinopteri; order Siluriformes; family Siluridae; genus Kryptopterus; species Kryptopterus vitreolus. Next base: position 7,249,700 of record JACRUU010000008.1, on the reverse strand, counting down.
GCTAGACGCGTACAAACCAGGAAAACTTTCCTGTCTGCCGGGACTCCAGGCAGCAGTGGCTCTACCAGTAGTTATTGCTATTACAGGTGCTTTAGGCATCGTTTTCTTTGCATGTGATGGCGTCTGGTACAGCAAAATGCTCTGGGTGTGGATCAGAGTGAAGCGTCGGAGCACCAAAAACGCAAATAAACCAACGGACAGCAGCTTTGTTTACCATGCATTCATTTCCTACAGCCAGCACGATTACACATGGGTGAACTCCGAACTAGTCCCGACTTTGGAGGGCGCGGGTTTGTCTATTTGCATTCACGAGCGAGACTTTGTACCTGGCCGGTGGATTCTGGACAATATCATTGAGTGTGTGGAGAGGAGCTACAAAACCATCTTCATTCTGTCAAAGCACTTTGTTCGGAGTGAATGGTGCAACTATGAGCTATTTTTCGCCCAGCACAGAGCGGTCAGTGTGGATGACGACTCTCTGGTGTTCGTTCTGTTGGAGCCCATCCCGTCGGACTCTCTGCCTAAGAAGTTCCTGCGACTGAGAACCTTGCTAAGGCAGAAAACATATCTCGAGTGGCCAACAGATGAAACAAAGAAAAAGCTTTTCTGGTCTAGTCTCAGGTCCATCCTGAAGACTGCAGACAAAAGTATGGTGTTGAAAGAGATTGCTTTTGACCTAGCTGAAAATGCGCTTTTATTAAATGAGCAAAGGTGAAAAGTTTCCTACAAAATGTTATTTCACTAGGGGGGCACGGTGGTTTAGTGGTTAGCACGTTCGCCTCACACCGCCAGTTTTTCTCCGGGTTCTCCGGTTTCCTCCCGGTCACAAAAACATGCACGGTAGGTTGATTGGCACCTTGGAAAATTGTCCCTAGTGTATGAATGTGTGTGTGAATGTGAGTGTGTGTGCCCTGCGATGGGTTGGCATTCAGTCCAGGGTGTATCCTGCCTTAATGCCCATAGACGCCTGAGATAGGCACAGGCTCCCCGTGACCCGAGAAGATCGGATATAGCGGTAGAAGATGAATGAATGAATGAATGTTATTTCACTAAAAATGCCTATGTTTCAATGGCAGCTGCAGGAGAATTAAAACAATAACAGCGTGTCCCATGGTGTTTTTATTCCTTTTATACAACTCTTATTTGGATATAATTTTTAATTCATTTAATATATTGAAAGAAAGACAAGCATTTTAGTTCACTTATTGCAGATAAACTACCAAGTAAGAACTTCTGAAAGAAAAGTTTCTGATAATATAATGGAAAATGTATGTATGTGTGTCATATATGATATAATAATATATATATATATATATATATATATATATATATATATATATATATATATATATATAGATATATATATATATATATATATATATATATATATATATATATATATATATATATATATATAATAGATATATATATATATATATATATATAGTAATATATATATATATATATATATATATATATATATATATACTTATATATATATATATATATATATATATATATATATATATATATATATATATATATATATATACAGACGTGGACAAAATTGTTGGTACCCTTTGGTCAATGAAAGAAAAAGTCACAATGGTCACAGAAATAACTTTAATCTGACAAAAGTAATAATAAATAAAAATTCTATAAATGTTAACCAATGAAAGTCAGACATTGTTTTTCAACCATGCTTCAACAGAATTATGTAAAAAAATAAACTCATGAAACAGGCATGGACAAAAATGATGGTACCCCTAACTTAATATTTTGTTGCGCAACCTTTTGAGGCAATCACTGCAATCAAACGCTTCCTGTAACTGTCAATGAGACATCTGCACCTCTCAGCAGGTATTTTGGCCCACTCCTCATGAGCAAACTGCTCCAGTTGTGTCCGGTTTGAAGGGTGCCTTTTCCAGACTGCATGTTTCAGCTCCTTCCAAAGATGCTCAATAGGATTGAGGTCAGGGCTCATAGACGGCCACTTTAGAATAGTCCAATTTTTTCCTCTTAGCCATTCTTGGGTGTTTTTAGCTGTGTGTTTTGGGTCATTGTCCTGTTGCAAGACCCATGACCTGCGACTGAGACCAAGCTTTCTGACACTGGCTAGTACATTTCTCTCTAGAATTCCTTGATAGTCTTGAGATTTCATTGTACCCTGCACAGATTCAAGACACCCTGTGCCAGACGCAGCAAAGCAGCCCCAGAACATAACAGAGCCTCCTCCATGTTTCACAGTAGGGACAGTGTTCTTTTCTTGATATGCTTCATTTTTTCGTCTGTGAACATACAGCTGATGTGCCTTGGCAAAAACTTCGATTTTTGTCTCATCTGTCCACAGGACATTCTCCCAGAAGCTTTGTGGCTTGTCAACATGTAGTTTGGCATATTCCAGTCTTGCTTTTTTATGATTCGTTTTCAACAATGGTGTCCTCCTTGGTCGTCTCCCATGTAGTCCACTTTGGCTCAACCAACGACGGATGGTGCGATCTGACACTGATGTTCCTTGAGCATGAAGTTCACCTTGAATCTCTTTAGAAGTCTTTCTAGGCTCTTTTGTTACCATTCGGATTATCCGTCTCTTAGATTTGTCATCAATTTTCCTCCTGCGGCCACGTCCAGGGAGGTTGGCTACAGTCCCATGGATCTTAAACTTCTGAATAATATGTGCAACTGTACTCACAGGAACATCTAGTTGCTTGGAGATGGTCTTATAGCCTTTACCTTTAACATGCTTGTCTATAATTTTCTTTCTGATCTCTTGAGACAGCTCTTTCCTTTGCTTCCTCTGGTCCATGTCGAGTGTGGTACACACCATATCACCAAACAACACAGTGATTACCTGGAGCCATATATATAGGCCCAATGGCTGATTACAAGGTTGTAGACACCTGTGATGCTAATTAGTGGACACACACCTTCAATTAACATGTCCCTTTGGTCACATTATTTTCTGTGTTTTCTAGGGGTACCATCATTTTTGTCCATGCCTGTTTCATGAGTTTATTTTTTTACATAATTCTGTTGAAGCATGGTTGAAAAACAATGTCTGACTTTCATTGGTTAACATTTATAGAATTTTTATTTATTATTACTTTTGTCAGATTAAAGTTATTTCTGTGACCATTGTGACTTTTTCTTTCATTGACCAAAGGGTACCAACAATTTTGTCCACGTCTGTATATATATATATATTGGGGCACGGTGGGTGGGGGGCTTAGTGGTTAGCACGTTTGCCTCACACCGCCAGGATCCGGGTTCGATTCCCGTCTTGGCCATGTGTGTGTGGAGTTTGCATGTTCTCCCCGTGCCTCAGGGGGTTTTGCTCCGGGTTCTCCGGTTTTCCCCCCGGTCCAAAAACATGCACGGTAGGTTGATTGGCACCTTGGAAAAAATGTCCCTAGTGTATGAATGTGTGCGTGAATGTGAGTGTGTGTGTGTGTGTGTGTGCCCTGCGATGGGTTGGCATTCCATCCAGGGTGTATCCTGCCTTAATGCCCATAGACGCCTGAGATAGGCACAGGCTCCCCGTGACCCGAGGGAAGATCGGATATAGTGGTAGAAGATGAATGAATGAATGAAAAATGAATATATATAATAACATATATATATATAGATATATATATATATATATATATATATTATATATATATATATATATATGTGTGTGTGTGTGTGTGTGTGTGTGTGTGTGTGTGTGTGTGTGTGTGTGTGTGTGTGTTGTGTGTGTGTGTGAATTACTGAATTAGTGTTATAAAAAGATATTAATCAACAACTTCTGACCAAGTTCAGAATTTTACATTACCGTGATATAAATAGGGATACAGTTGCTGTTTGAGGACATAAATGGCTTCAATTGGACGAATAATGTTTATTTTATTAAACATTAGTGTTAGAAGTGACTTTGTCTCCACCTACTGTTAAAGAAATATTTGCTTTTAGATTTCAGTATATGATATGCATGATGTCATCTTTTTTTTATGTATTTTATTTTGTAGTAATATATTACATGTATGCATAAATTTGAGCTCTACGGAGATGCCTGTGATAACTGTTTGATGTTACTGCTCAAAAAGTCCCTTCTGTTTATGTGAATTTCCCATATTTCCCATATCCCATATCAAGGAAATATGCCAGTGTTGATCTAATCAACTGGATAAAAAGAATATCATGATCCAGAGGCATTACCGCACATGACGTTCACAATTATATATTTCATTGTTCAGTAAATGCTCGTCAAACCATATTGAATAACCAATATGATGACTAAAAACCACAGGGTAGCCTGTAGCTATTATTCTAACATGGAGATATTGTTGTGACATGTTTTTGGAGCACCCATTCTTTCTGCCATGCTTTTTCTTTTACACATATTTAAGATTTTTCGAACTAAGCAAATGTAAATGTAAACTCTATACTATAAACTATACTATAAACGTGGGACAAAATAACTAGCACAGTCTGCATGTTTTTCTCTTTCATAATGGATCACTATGAATATGTTTAACCTAAAAATGTTTCCACTAAAATAAAACAGTTTACACAATAGAAATAGATTAATGTGTGGTTTGTGAGTAATCCGGTTCATTGAGTTTGTCTGCTTCGTTGTATCGTTGTGACACTTTTCTGTAGAGAAAATTATTCCAAGGGAATCTTTAAAACATCTAAGACATTTCGCCTTAGGTTGTGTTATTAAATTGTGTTATTAAACAAGAGCATTAGTCATAGTTTGACAAAGAATATTATAGTGTCCATAAATAAATGAACGTTAAGATCTGTGAAGCCACTGAACTGAAAAATTAGAATGTATTTGGAATGTAATTAGGGATCAACATTCAAGGTCATGTAGAAACAAAAACAAAAACAAAAACAGAACAAAACACACAAAAAACAGAACTAAGGAAAACGACCTATAGTGTTATACTTAAAGCTACCTAAGGATAGTATGAGAAAACGCATGCGCAGTAAGGTGTAACGAGGCGCCCCCGCCCCTCACTCTCCCTCCTCCCATTTCACGTAAGATGGAGGTTTGAAGGTGCAGCCGCTGTACATGGTTATAGAGGCTATCAAAACGCCTTGGTGCAGCGCAGTAAACGAGTAATCCAAAAGAAAAGAAAAGATAAGAAAAGAAAGAAAAAAAGTCCCGGTTTTTCTTTAAAAACAGAATTCCGGAGTTCAGAAAGATTCCTTAGATCACCCGCCCAACTGCTGTGAATAAATCTTGAGAAGAACACATTTAGACAGGGTGAGTATCCCTCCAGCGTAGCCGCGTTAGCTTCAGCCTCATCTCGCCTTCAACCGGGGACCAGAGTTTTGGTGCACACATTAAGAGTTTATAACAAACCAGACTGAACAAACACACCACTGGTAATGCGTCTACTTTAATTCGTTTTATCGCAAATAAATCTGGTGGGCTTTTTCATAAGAATATACTCAGATGGGAGAGACTTCCCGAAACAGGCCCGGATCGCTGCTAATATGGCTAATATATACATGTATATATATACACACTCATTCTATTAGATAGCTCTTATTCACGTATTACTGGTTTATTTTCTGTTTCAAGTGTATTTTTATTAAACGTGAAATCCCGCTCTTTTGTTTCCAAGTATTCTTCTAAAAAAATCGCGTTATTCTCCTTATGTAGACGTGTACTTGGCGGTCTAGCTGTACTGTCAACAAACTAGCCAACGAGCTAACTGTCAGTAGCTAATGTTGTTAGCTAACTCTCATTCTATACCTAACCGGTTTATTAGAGACAAGGGAGAATTAGAGAAGATGTTTAAAATTTATTTGCAGTGTAACCGAGTAATAGTTCGCGTAACTGGTGGATATTGTTTGAGTCCCCCCCCCTTGTTTTTGGTAGCTTGCTAGCTGCGGGAGCTAACACACAGCTATACTGTAACAGTAGGTCAGTAGGTTCAGGAAATAAATATTTGACTGCGTGTTTTTAATGAATAGAACTGCCTTTAAGTTTATGGGTTTAGTTAGATTTATATGTTTATAAGTGTACATTCCAACAATACCATAAGTTGTGTCCTATATCGCTATACAGTCTTGTATACACTGTTTAGAACTTATTGAACAGTTGTACATACAGTGTACATCATTCATGCTATCAATTTAAATGATACTGTTTCTCTACATATTATATTGTTTGTGTATATATATATATATATATATATATATATATATATATATATATATATATATATATAATGTATAGTTACTGTACTCTTTCAACAGACGCTACACACTCATCTCGGCCATGTGCCTTTCTAATCATTTGTTAATTAACAATGTCTATGTATATTCAAATATTTTGGGCAGTGCTACTATTTGCGCTTCTAGTAATTTGCGCATCTGTCTGTCTTGTGTCTCACAGAAAGGAGTACATTTTATTACATTTTTTTCATTTGACAACACTAAAGAAATTTGCTCAGTGTAACAGTGTAAATCTGCTCAAAATAGCTCAACACACAAAGACGTGAAAATGTCCAAATTGGGCCCAAAGTATCAATATTTTGTTTGGCTACCATTATTTTCCAGCACTGCCTTAACCTTCTTTGGGCATTCACCAGAGCTTCACAGGTTGCCACTTGAGTCCTCTTCTACTCCTTCATGAGGACATTTTGGAGCTGGTGGATATTAGAGGCCTTCCGTTTGAGGATGGCCTACAGATACTCAATAGGGATTAAGTCTGGAGACATGCTTGTTCAGTCCGTCACCTTTACTCTCAACTTCTTTAGCATGGCACTGATCGTCTTGGAGGTGTCCTTGCGGTGGTTGTCATGTTGGAATACTGCCCAAGTCTCTGAAGGAAGGAAGATCATGCTCTGCTTCAGTAAATCACAGTACATGTTGGCATCCATGGTTTCCTCAGTGAACTGTAGCTTCCCAGTGCCAGCAAGACTCGTGCAGCTCCCCACCATGCATGATACTGAAGGATAGACACACTTGTCTTTGTATTCCTCACCTGGTTGCCGCTGCACACGCCTAACACCATCTGAACCAAATAAGTTGAGCTTGGTCTCATCGTACGATCTCATGGTTCTAGTAATCCATGTTAGTCAGCTTGTCTTCAACAAACTGTAAGCGGGCTTTCTTGTGCATCATTCTAATTTGATTCAGTGTGAGGTGTATGAGCTTAGCACTAACAGGAACACCCCTTCAACCTCTGCAGCAATGCTGGCAGCACTCATACATCTATTTCCAATCTCTGATATGACGCAGAGCATGTGCACTCAACTTCTTTGGTCGGCCATGGCGAGGCCTGTTCTGAGTGAGTAGTGACTGTTGTGTAGTCTTAACCACGATGCTGGAGCTCCGTTTCAGGGTCTTGGCATTCGTCTTGTGCTATCTTTATGTAGAGGAACAATTCTTTTTTCAGATCCTCAGAGTTCTTTGCCATGAGGTGCCATGTTGAACTTCCACTGACCAATATGAGTGAGTGACAGCGATAAGACCACATTTTAACACACCTGAGACCTTGTAACACTAACGGGCGTGACACTGCAGAGGATTTTCCCTTAGGGGCGTACTCACTTTTGTGGCCAGCGTTTTAGACATGAATGGTTACGAGTTGAGTTGTTTTGAGGTGACAGCTAATTTATAGTGTTCTACAAACTGATTAGAGGCAGCCTGCGCTCTTGCACAATTATATTTCATTTTAATTGTTTACAATCACAGTTTGATCCTGCACATGAATTGGTCATGTTGCTGTTTGTCAAATAACGTTGTGTATACTCCGTACACCAGAAATCCGTTGATCATGAGTCCAGATCGGTGGATCTTGGAATGCACGCAGCCAATCATGTGCTACTTTGAGGCGGAATGTTTTTGCTGGTAATATCATGACAAAAGCATCTGTGCTGCTTTACTGCACTTGTGTAATAGAAAATTGTTGTAACAGGCTTCATAGAATTATATGGCATGTGAAAAACAAGTTATTTCACAGTATGTAATAGAACTCCTGCTTGTATAAGGTAATTGTACTAATAAGCTACAATTATGAGACGGTTGGTTTTGCACAATCTATAGACAGTCTTTGGTCACAGTGTCAAAGTTCATTGTTGGTATCTGAAATATGTACTCACCGCTGCAACATTTGTCTGAAAAGAGAGCAAAGGCTTATGTGAACCTGGCCAAAGTTAGGTGAGCTTGTTTTCAGATGCAGCGGTTTTTTTTTTTTTTTTTTTTTTTTTTTGTTTCAAACACGGGATGGTTTTGGTTGCACAGGCTGACAGGGATTTGTGCATTCGGTGTGTATTGTTTCATTCACTGTGATGAAATAATGCTGAAAGTTCATCCAGTTTAATTAGAGAGATTAATTTTCTATGCATGCGTGAGATCTGCAGAAGACATTCTCCTGCAAACAGCATGGATCATATTTCTGGAAACAGACAGAATCCATTGATTAAACAATATAAATGTGTATTTAACAACCTTGCATTAATAAAGCAGATATGATCAGCAAGCAGCTTGCTGACAGAAGAACGGTGATGAAGTATTCTAACAGTAGTCTGATTTTAGATTAGCTTTTTATATCTGCTGCTTGCAGATTTAATATAGTGCCCTGATTAAAGTACACCCTGCGTGTGTAATCCTCCTGTAAAAGTACATGTAGACTTTATAAATGCAACTAAGTATGAATTTCTCAAAAGCAACTATATATTTTTTTATGGCGCATCTGATCAGTTTCATAGATCGATTTTTTTTTTTCCCCTGAAAATGTGGATATTATTGGTCAGTTTTTACACTGCAGTTACGCCTCTGAAAGTAGCGAAGGTCACCACATGAAGTCAGTCTTTTACACGTATTCAAACTTCTGCTGCATCATGGGGCAGTGTAATACAATTTCTGCCCACTGCTATATGCAACTACTCACTACTTACTGTGACTAGCTAGTTTTTCAGTGATTTTTTTTCAGATGATTTTCCTCTAATGGCTGTGGCATCATCAGGATTTAAATTCATGATTTCTAGAGAACATGACCCACTATTGCACCCCAAACCATTTCATCGCTTACATTACATACAGTAGCAGTAATGCGAGTTATACTGCAGTAACATGACTTGCTTTTGTTTTGTTTTTTAAGGAATTTTATAGCCGTTATATAGATGCATTTGATGTACTTATGTACTCCCCTAACTGATGTACTACTAATTATTAGTTCTTGAATGTGTGTTTCCAGATGTTTGCTTGGTCTGCTCTCTGTTAGAGCATATAGCTTCTAATGTTTAGATTAATAAATGTTTCTTAGGATATGACTGAGCAAGGCTCAAGAAACATAGAGAAAAGGCCTTGGGTCCATATGTTTTTACAGTTCTGACTTTTGACAGTTAAGGATCAGCTCTCTGTGTGAATTCTGAAAGAGTTCATGGCGGGTTTTTTTTAGTTGAAAGGAGACCTTTTGTATGAAAACAAGTTTGCTAAATAAGTCCTGTTTTGCTTGTTTGAGGTTTGCGGTCTGTTTTCCACACACACTGTTTGTACTGTTTCTTTAAAGTGTCCACGTTTTGGGCTCTTACATCCTCGTATAGGAAAAGTATTCATTTGTTTTTCATGTATTTGAGGCTGGATAAATCTTCATAAAAAAAACTTGCTATACCTTGAGGACATATGTAATATTGAGGTCAAAAGTTGAATGAGATGATTCGTCAACTGTAAATGTGTGACCTTGAGAAGTGTTGTTTTATGGAAATGGGGTGAAACCCGTGTCAGGCGTCCTAAATGTCCGCACAATTTAGTGAAGGATAAATCGGGCTACTACTGTAACAAGAAACATGTTATATCATGACGCTTTTGTTAGGTGACATGTAGCACTTCCTCTTTGTTTACACATTAAGCAAAAAAAGAGAAGTTGCGCAGACTGTTTTTTTTCCCTACATTTCATTTCCTGTCTGCATTCATACTCCTAGGCCTTTATTTATTATTTACAATTGTTTGTTACGTAGGTGCTTTTGTTTCTTGGTCTGTTCTATTTGGTCTGACAGTGATATAGGAATTAGTGTATTAGATATATGGGCCTTCTAGAAGCATTCACAGCTAATGTCAAATCTCATTTCCAGTCACTTTACCCCACCCCGATCCATTTGTGATACTCAGAATGAGTGGTGTTGAGGTAGGCTGGTTTGTGTCTTTTCACACACAACTAGGAGAAATTAGAGATTAGTATTAGTATGCCACCAATGAGCAGGGGTGAAAAGGAATAACGTGTTTATACCTATAATTTCTTACTTATAATAATTTCCCACAGGGTCGGACTCTCGGAACAGCTTCAGTTTGTGTTTTAATGGCTTCTACAAGGCGCAGCACGTATTCTTTTTCATGATGCTGTTCGTGCAGTTACTGCATACTTCAGATTATTATCCTATTTTACAGCAAAGGTGCTTTTCAGCATTCATGTATGATGAATGGGCAGGTGAGGAAATGGTCAGCAGTGATACTCAGGTATTTTGGAGCACTTAAATGATGCCTGAATGATTGCGGATTCTTCGTATTGGCCCGTTCACAATCTGTAATTGAGATCCGGTGGGGTTTTTCCAATATGTTTCATTTTAGTGTATCTATACCTGCTGTAGCATCCTGTTCTTGGCTGTCAAGAGGGTGAACCTGCTCTGCTGATCAACTGTTGTAACTGATTCCCCCTCCCGTGTTAAGATCTCACTACTGGTGTAAAGAGTGGTTGTTTGAGATTCTGTAGATTTCCAGTCAGATCGTACAGGTCTAGCTTCTCAGATCTGTCATCAACCAGACATGTCATTTCCCCATTTTGATCTTTGATTAGAACAATAGACACTTTTTGACCTGTATATGCAAGACTTATAAGCATGTTGTACGTGATCCCCCGACTGAACAGTAGTTTAGGTGTTTTAGTATCTTTTCCACATACAAAATTCACATTTGTAAGAGAATCTTTTGTAAACGCAATCCAAATAGCGACCCGGCTTCTGTTTGATAATCAGAGTGAGGCCAAAGGTGTCGGGTGCATGCGCTGTGAAATGCGATCCGAAATGTCCATATGTAATCATTTGATAGTGAAAATAGTTTACATTGCACAACTGTTCGTTCCCAGAACAGTTTTCCCTTAACAAAAGACATTTTCTCATTCATGCATTTTCCAGATAACAGAAGAATGTGCTTCCTCTTGGTTTTATACAATGCAATGGCTTTACGAAAAATTGCATCTTTGGAAAAGTAAAATTTTCTCTGAAATTCTGACCCTGGATAAAAAGGTCATATTGATCCCATTTCAGGAGAGTGTAAATGCTCATCAATAACTACTTGTGTTAATGGAGTAATAGAGTCTGGAACGCTATCAATGATCAGCATGAGAAAAATGTGTTGTTGCATTGATGCTGTGAGTGATGCTCATTGTCTCATTGCTCTCTTTATGTTGATTAATAAGCCCCCCCCCTCCCCGATTACACGTGTTATTATGATAAGCTCCAGTAAAACCAGCTTTACTGGAGAGCTGAGGATAATTTTTTGCGGGAAAGAATATTTGTATTCAAATGGTATGAAAGTCACCCCAAAATTTCCCCATAAGTTTATTTATTTAGTTATCACGATTTAGTGACCGTGAAGGCCATCAGTTGTTTTTTTTTTAACATCCTTTTCACCCTCAGTCAGTTGTTCGGTGAGCTCTTATACCCTGTGGATGGAGATGGGGTCATTTTGTAACAGACCATTCCAACCAAGATAGGAATTTGTATCGATTTACAATGACCCTTGTGTGTAAAGGGGGGGAAAAAATCTCCTGCTTCTCCTCCAAAATGACTGGCATGTTTGATTGTGTTTATCTGCACCGAGGGGGGAAAATATTTTCTTGTAGTTTATGTCTGATAATTGACAGCCGAGATCTCAAGATTTTTAGAGGTGATGGAAAAAGGAAACTGAATAGAAGCTGTGAGTTCAGTTAGCCAGTAGCTAGGGCTGGATTATAGTCCAAAATCCTTTAGTCTAGTGGTAATGGAGCACGTTTGCTAGAACGGCAAAAAAAAAAACCCCACTACACTGAAATATCCATACGTGTGACCTGGACATGGACCGCCATGAAAACACAGCAAAAGTGCTGTCCGAGAGCCTGAAGCAGCCTTTTGTCGGGTTGTGCACATTATTTTCCTTGAAGGTAAATGTATTCATCGTAGTTGCTATCAGCTTTTATCGTCTTAGTAGTTTAGTTTAAAATGCAGACTTGCACATGCTGCTGTTGACACATGACTAACCTTCATTTCTGTCTGCTTATTGTTTCTTTGCTGATGTTAGTTAAATCCGGTAATTGGTTGAATGCTTTGGTTTAGTTATTGACTCAATTCTGCTTTGCCTTGGTATCTCATAATAAGATTTTGTACACATTTGGGGTTTATGTGTGGCAAGTTTGTTTCTCAAGCACTTTCAAGATTCATTGAATATTAGGATGTGAAATCCTGGACATTTGATGGGGTAACAACCCCCGACACACACACACACACACACAAACCCTGGTCAGTGTTGCTAATTCCATCCAGGCATGCTCTGGACATGGTACGATTGAACCATTGACTGCTCGGGACATGGGCTCGAGGAAGAGCCGATGACCCTACATGTAGAGCGGCATGGTTAGAGGAGGGGCCGTGTGTGTCCTGCCCGGGGTCTCAATCTTTACTGTCCTTTTTAAGAGACCCGAGGCGTTGCGACTGTCTTCAACAGCTGGTGTGCATTGGACACGGTATTTTTAGCTCCCTTTTCTGTTTCCCACCTCTACTCATTCTCCTCCTGCCGTCACACTACCCGCACCTTCCACCGATTATAGCAAAGTGTATTAAATGCATATATTGTGGGAGGAGGCAATGATGAGTAGGTCCAAATGTCATGTTGATATGGCAGTCAAAGTGACCTGGAATTTGTCCACCAGCCCATTTATCAGTACTTTGGCAGGCCTGAGTCAGAGTGTTCTTGCTAATGCAATGATACAGTGTGACTTAAGAGAAACCACTAAACTGACTGACTGGGCTCACCAAGTTCTGTAATAATTACTGGGGTTTTTTTTTTCTCGTGTCTTAAATGTCTGCAGTTTTTAGGATGTGAAATGACGGTATTCATCAGGAGGTATTGGCGGAGCTTGGCATCAGACGTTGGGTTAGCTAAAATAAAAACCAGAAGGAAACCTTTTCACTCAATCAGCATTAGTAAGAGTATTGAGGATTCTTAGAGTGCACGGGCAAGTTCTTCAAAAGTTGAGTGAAGAGAGGAATGCTACAGAGTAAAGATAAATTTTTAAATATATTAGAAACGTACAGTAATTATTGATTTTTTTAATACATTTTTATGCAATTAAAATATTTTGCTTTTTATTTGGTTTGCTTTAGAGCTGGGCAATATGTCATATAAATTGAATTTCTTATTTTTTTTTTAATTTTTAGACAAAATTGGATTTGGGATATAGTGTGAAAATGTCTCCGTCATTTTTTATTTATTTTTGGTTGTTTTTAGCTGGTGTTTTGGGGCTTCCACTGTCATGTTTATAACGCACGCCTCCCCCGTCAACAGCGTGATTCTCTTTGAGGCGAAATTAATAGTGGGCTTTGGCTTGTTGAACGTCTATGGAACGTTTCCATACGACTGATGAAACTGCATCCCTTTTGGATTCATCAGAGCTCGCCGCCATGTTTCATTTCATATTTCCCAAATGTAATGTGGGTCGGGAGGAGGAGAACTATGGAAGCTCTCTGGGCCAAACCAAGGTGAAATCGTAAAATCGATTTTCCACATCACCACACACTCGAATCGATCGATCATGATGGTTAATCTCCCAGCTCTAGTCTGCTTATGTTTTATGTTTTTTGTTTCCTCACACTCAGAGATTATGTGAGGCATTTATTCTGTTTATTGTTACTTGGTCTAAGAGTGAATGTTGAAAAGAGCCTACTATATCCAAAGTTATTTTAGAATGAAAACATCAAAAACATTTCATAGCCTCAGGAGGAGTGACTCTTGTACGCGTATTAACTGTTCTTGTCATAAGCTTATTTAAGCTTTATTTGCTTTTAGCACCGCCCAAAGACATTTTAGCTAAAATCCTAATGTCAGTATGTAAGTGCCTTTTGTTTGTAGGGTCAGCTGTCCTCCTTTCTGTCAAGATTAATCTATGCTCATCTCATCTCATCTCTCTCTCTCTCTCTCGTTTACGTTCCTGTCCAGTGTCACGCACAGACTTTCTTCTGCAGCGAAACAACGCCTCCGTTTGCCACATTGCGCAATAGGATGTCCCGTAGCCCTGAACTGAAAGAGGATCCAATGGAGTGCCCTCTCTGCATGGAGCCCTTGGAAATCGACGACGTGAACTTCTTTCCATGCACTTGCGGCTACCAAATCTGCCGTTTCTGCTGGCATCGTATCCGCACAGATGAGAACGGCCTCTGTCCTGCTTGCAGGAAGGTACTGCTATGTGTGTCAAACAAGAGACTTGAGGGATTTCTCCCGCAGAAGATGACATTAGGAACCTTATTTGCACAACAGAGTGGATTAGTAGAAAAATGCCTTTATTAGAAGAGAGAAATTGCTAATTAGCCTGTCCACATTAATGGTGTGCTTTGTCACTTAGACTGTTGTGCTAATTTGCTTAAACCCCCTCTGCCCCTTTACTTTGAATTTCATTTAATTTATTGCTGGGATACACAAAAAATCAAACTTTTTTCCATTGCCTCACTTTGGAAAAAGTCTAATATTTTCTTAGCTATAAGAGCTTCTTAAGATGTTTTCTGTATAGCACTTTGTTTGTCGGGGAAGTGCTCCACAGGGGCTGGTAGAGTAAAGTGTTTTTTGATAGCTGGTGTTCAACATCCCAGCAAGCTTTGATAGAATCATTTGTGCTCTGGTTCCTCAGGCTTCCAGTCATTTTATAATTTTAGTGCGCTGGAGCTCTCTAGGAAAAAAAAAGGTGGCAGTTCCACCAGTCTCTTTATCACCATCCAGTGATTATGCAGTAGTTAATAAATGACATTTGCAGTTTGTCCACACCCTAACATCTGACTACACTACATAAGGCTGTTCTGAATATAAAGAACTCCAGGTTTTGTGCCTTTTATGTTGTTGTTGTTGCAAGTTGTACAGGTTAAAATGATTGTCATATGGCAAACCGCACTATCTCTGCTCTAGCCCTATCCAGAAGACCCAGCTGTATACAAACCCTTGTCTCAGGAAGAGCTGCAGAGGATAAAGAACGAGAAGAAGCAGAAGCAGAACGAGCGCAAGCAGAAGATCACAGAGAACCGTAAACACTTGGCCAGTGTACGCGTCGTCCAGAGGAACCTGGTGTTTGTAGTGGGGCTATCACAGAGGCTCGCTGACCCAGAGGTGATTTTTACACCCGCACATGCACATGTGTGTGTGTGTGTGTGTGTGTGTGTGTGTGTGTGTATGTGTATATCTATGTATCAGGGGATTATTATCTATCATATATATATATATATATATATATATATATATATATATATATATATATAGATAGATAGATATAGATATATATATCTCATACGCATACATACGTATACATATACACACATAAACATAAATCGCATTTTCCCCCTTACATATTAATGTGAATTTAACTGGGACTGTTTTTGGCTGTAAGTTGCCATAGGAAGATTTGTTAGGAAGCTTATATTTATTTTGATATTATTGATAGTTCCTTAGACAATTTTGGGAGAATTTGCAAAAGATCCTTTGTAGAAAAGTATCCTCTATTTCACAACAAGAACATTTTGTAGCTACTTTCAGCCCCCATTTTCAGTCTGCATTCTCATTCATTCTCTCTCTCTCTCACTTGTTTCGCGCTCTCACTCGCTCATTTGTTTTGCTCTCTCACTCTTGCGTGTTCTTTCATTCTGTCTCCCAATTGCCATCGCTGCTGACATCATGCACCCTGAATAGCTCCCAGCACAGAACAAATTATGCAGAGTGAGAAGTGGAGAGGCAGAGTGCTAACATGTCTGCCTGTACATAGACCGTCTGAACGAGATTAGGAGCGTACATCTCGGTAAACATTCAGACTGGAGCAATGTGTTCGTGCTGTTACAGTTTAACCTTCAAACTGCACGGTGCATTTTTGTTAAAAACAGCTCAAGGCTCCTTCAAATCTCCTTAAAAAAACCCTCCCTGCAAATAAAAAGTCCCAATACCTGCCTAACTGCTGCCTAACAAAGCACCGAAGAGATACAGAAACTGATGGGTTGATATGCTAATGCATCCGAGTGATAAGAAATCTCACCTGAATGAAAGTTTCGCCGAATGAAATATTTCCCTGTGAAGCTGCCGTCGCATCGATTTCTCTCTGGTCAAAGCAATATATATCTTCCATATTTAACAGGTCTCGTTTTAAACTACTTTTCCTGTACTTTATTTTTTATCCTTGTTCTCATTTAGCCTTGTTCTGTTTTCTCGGTCTACCGTATTAGCATTTGTACTAAGCCCTCTATGTGCAAATTGACAGACAGACTTGCATATGCTCTGTCTTGCCACATTTAGCTCTTTGGTATATCTGATGCATTTGTGATGGCTTGGGATGTGCAATTGCTTTTCATCTTCCACAGTATTAAAATTTGTTTAAGTTTATTTAGTTCATATTTTCGGGTATTTGATAGAGGAGTTTACTAAAAAAAAAGTGTGTGTGTGGGGGCAGTCTTGAGAGAGCCAAAGCCACAAAGAAACATCTGGGCTGTAGTTTAAGGTTACAGAGTGACTGCAGTGTTGAAAGCATCCATCAGACTGCATCTGTCTATAAAATGACTTTCAAGCATGAGGGGTCCTGATCGATTGTGTCTCTGGGCTCCGCCTGACGTTTACTTTATTAGTTTACTTTTTTTTTTTTTTTACTTTCATTTGCTCCCACAAAATGCTTACAATCCCTCTTGCTTATCACATAATGACTAGGCTGTGCTTCCTATGGGAGACATGAACCCAGCAACCGCATCTTCACCAACTGCTGCGATGTCATACTGAATTCTCTGAGAAGTGTTAATAGCTTGCATATGAATGAGTTCACAGACGCCTACAATTGATTAGTATTGCACTGATTGATTGGACGGGGCATCACAATCCCTCTCATCCAGAAAATACAGACATGTTTTCTTTCATGGCCTCCAGACACGGAGATGATTGTATCCTTGCGATTGCTTGACAAGAGGGCAAACTTTTTTTTCTTGTGCTCCTAAGGAGTGCTCTTTTTACCCGCCTTTTTTTCTGACAAACTTAATGAGCTAATTTTTTTTTCACGTATTCACTTTCAGGTCTTAAGGAGGCCTGAATATTTTGGGAAGTTTGGGAAGATCCATAAAGTGGTCATCAACAACAGCACCTCATATGCTGGCTCACAGGTGATCTTTATTACTGTTTAGATTTGTTTAGCTAAATATCTAACTTATGATTGCTCTGTAAATAACAACGTAGGAATGGAATAGATGAATAAACATTTTGGTGAGAAAATTAAATTTCCCCCAAACTGAACGACTCATTTTGCCATATCTCCCTCAGGGTCCTAGCGCAAGTGCCTATGTCACTTATATTCGGTCAGAAGACGCCCTTAGAGCCATACAGTGTGTCAACAACGTAGTAGTAGATGGCAGAACTCTAAAGGTAACTCGATGGAAAAACACTAAATGGCATTAAATGTCTACTTTTCTTACATTATATTGTTCAAATCACCTCTTTTTTTTAAACAATGCAGGCATCTTTAGGTACAACAAAGTACTGCAGTTACTTTCTAAAAAGCATGCAGTGTCCCAAACCAGACTGCATGTATCTACACGAGCTAGGTGACGAGGCAGCCAGTTTCACAAAAGAGGAAATGCAGGTAAAGTTCGTACCCTTTTTGAAACTCTGCATTGTTAAAAGGGAAACCTGTATCTGAAGTGGATTGTTTGTGTAACGCAGGCAGGAAAGCATCAGGAATACGAACAGAAGCTTTTACAAGAGCTGTACAAAATGAACCCGAACTTCTTGCAGACTTCCACTGGGACTGGGGAAAAGGCAAAAAACAAATCCGGCTCCGCACAGAGGTTTGGGCCAGATCTTTAAATTCTTCCATTTAATCTAGGTGTGGGATTTTGTGCTATGTATTGGGGTCTAACACTGTCCTTTTTCTTTCCCCCCACCCCGAACCTAATTATGCGTATCCTTCATAACATGCTTGTTCGCTCTGTTTTGGTTTGCAGTTCTAATAATGTCAATAAAGATGCATGGCCATCGTTACAGCCCATGGGAAAGACGCCCAATGGTCTTCCAGAACTCGATAAGAGCCCGCCTCTGGACAGCGGCTCAGACTGTGAGCACCTGACTCCTGATGGGCCGGACTCTGAGCTGGGCCTCGGAGCTCTCCCAGCCCTCTCGCCTTTCTCTTCAAGTTGTGAACCTGCTAGGTACAAATTATAGAACATGAATATAATCGGGGTGATCACAAATGATATGAATGTACTACTTTCTTTTTTTTAATTGTTTAGAAGGATGTATTACTTATTCATATCTCATGAACATAGGGCACTTTGTATATCTCTTTGGCATGGCTAATAAAATGCCATAGGTGCCAAATTTGCCATAGGTTTAATCAGAATCAATCAATAGGGCCATTTGGCATCATAAAAGCAAAAATAAGTTTCTTTGTGCATAAATAAGTTTAAATAAATAAGTTTTGCAAGAGGTAAAACTTCTATATTGATGACACTTGTATGATGCTTGTGTCCTGTTTCTTCATGTAGTGAGATTATATAGTTTTGTATTGCATCACATTTGTATGGGTGCTATTCATTCATTTCTGTTGCCTAGTTTTTCCACTCACTTGATTAACTCTCTGTAAATCTCTCTCTCTCTCCCTCTCTCTATAGTCCAACTGAAAAACCAACAGAAGCCATCAGTATAGGAAATGGAGAGATCCCACAGGTAATTTCTAGATCAGAAGTTCCCAAGTTTATTTTATTATTAACATTGTAATCTATTTCTTATGTGTAGAATTTCCAGTGTTTGACACTTTTTTTTTTTTTTTGCCAAGCGCTGCTTTTGGTTCCTTATTTCCTTCCTGTGTGATGTAAGTCATGTTTGACACACACTTTCTCTCCACCCAGATTCCCTCCAGTGACTCCCCATCGCCCCCTCCAGGCTTGACCAAGCCATGTTTGGTAGTGCCTCCTAATGTAGCTGGGTTAACCGTGCGGTCACCCTTCGAAGGGGCAGGAACCGAGTCCCAGTCGCTGTTCTCTGACAACAGCAACTTTAGACATCCAAACCCTATCCCTAGTAGCAGCAGTGTTCCTGGGTTCCCAAGTTCCACACAAAGTAATACAGACTGGCCTACTGCTCCAGAACCACAGAGTCTGTTTACATCAGGTTAGCAAGGCACTCACATTGAAATACCATTTGCTTTCCCTGTACAGATCCAGAGTGTGTGTCATCTATGCAATAGAATTTTCTAATAATAAAATGGGTAATGTGGTGAAGTTTTTAAATGTATTTATTTTTTCTGCTAAAGTATTTTGACTAATACAGTTGTAGACTTACAGTGGTTCTTTACTGACTGTTCATGTATTCAGCCAACTGTTGGACGCTGTCATAGGTACAAGCCTATAGAGACTGTATTGTGAAAGACTGGACAAAGACGGGTAATTAATTTCTAGTGTTTCCCTGCTCTCTGTACGCCTGTGCTCAGGATAGCTTTAGACTCCTGACAGAAATGGAAAGCTACATCAAGCTACAAAAAAACAAAAAAAACCTGCCATTTCATATCATGTACACAAGATGCCATATTGGACAGTCCTGACTCACACACGCCTTCCTGCTAAATGGAGAAGAAACCCCAACCTGTGACCATATGAATAATCAACATGACTCAAACAAATCTTAGTGGACTGTAGTGTACTCAGCACATGACGGCGTTTTTAATCAGAAAGAGCATATGTTTCAACATGTATGACTAAAAATATTGAAATTCTTGTGTAGTGGTAAAATAAATGAGCATGCGTTTATGCTACAGACTGACTCTGTCATAATGTCCTGTTTTACATAGCCTGCCATTAAAAAGCCATTGATGCTGGCATGGCATTAAAAGAACAATAAACCAACTGACGGGAATAGAACCTGCTGTTGTAGCATATTCGCCTCAAAGTTTGTGTTGTGCATTATGATTTGTTGGTTGCTTGCTTAAATAATGCATTTTTCCTTACAGCGGCCAGTATATTTGTAACAAGTGTTTTTTGTGCATATTTTCTATATTAAAATGCTTTATTTGCATGCATTTTAAAATGGGAATTTATTGTTAATGGTTTATTAATAAAACACTGACAAGACAAGCCTTAAATCTTGTACTACCCAGTCTGCCATTCTGTTTTCAAATGGTCTGAAAGAGATTTAATACATCACAACTTTGTGAATAAAGCATCCGTAATCAGTAAATGTATTATCGTTATTTCCTCAGACACCATGCCAGTCGCGTCCTCTACAGACTGGCAAGCGGCCTTCGGCTTTGGATCTGCCACCAAGCAGCAGGAGGACGACCTTGGCTTTGACCCGTTCGACATCACGAGCAAGGCTTTAGCTGACCTCATTGAGAAAGAGCTTTCAGTACAGGACAAATCTCCATTGCCCATGAGCCATGTGACCCCAGCGCTGGGGTTCCCTCCTCATTTTCTCGGCTCGCTTCACAGTGCCAAGGGCCCCTTGTTGCCTCCTGCCTCGGCCACACACCTCCCCCCGAACTGTGGGCTGGCCCCGCGAGCCTTTCCCCACCACCTCCAACATCCCCAGCTTTCCCAGCGCCCTGGCTACGCCGCATTCAGCTTGCCCGGACACACACAGACGCTGGCATCTCGTCACAGCTGGCTGTCCATGGCCGCACGTGCCAACTTTCCACACCTGAACCACACAACGCAACACAACAGCAACTTCTTGGACTTGAGTTTGGCCCCACAGCAACAGCAGCACAGCACAGGTCTAGGAGGAATCCCCATAACAGGTACGTTTAGAGGGCCAGCTGAGGATTTTCACGCTTTACTGTGTCCAGCATATGCAAATTAACTATATGCCTAGTTATGCTTAAAGTAAGGTATAAGTAAGAATAAAGCAAGCACTAATCCACAAGGAGGCACTGTAATGCTATGGTGAAAGGAAGAAGCTTTTAGATGGGACTACTTAAACCTATCAAGAATATTCAGGTGCATGCAAGTGATGTCCTTGGGACTGTTTCTCACAATTTATCCAGAAGTGGAAAAGTGGAGTCTTATGTAATAAGGTCTGCACTGATTACACTGTCTGGGTGTTATATTAAGGGACTCAAGTGCTTCATGGAAGAGGGTTTGGCCTTTTTATAAGTACTCTTTGTCTTTAAAAAAAAAAAAAGAAAGAAATCCCAAAAATCAGGTGTGCTTTATGAAGTCTCTCAAGCATTGTTTGCGGGTTTTTCCCATGCAACAGCTTAATCATTAATGGCTAGATAGATATTTTTTTTTTATCATTGCTATAATTAAGTTAACTCATTAATTGCATATTCATCATGTTTTCAATATTATACCCATAGATGTATAGGTGTGTGTGTATGTGTGTGTGTGTGTGTGTGTGTGTGTGTGTGTGTGTGTGTGTGTGTGTGTATGTATGTATATATATATATATATATATATATATATATATATATATATATATATATACACACACATGCATACATGCATACATACATACATTCATCTTCTACCGCTATATCCGATCTTCCCTCGGGTCACGGGGAGTCTGTGCCTATCTCGGGCGTCTATGGGCATTAAGGCAGGATACACCCTGGATGGAATGCCAACCCATCGCAGGACACACACACTCACACACACACATTCACACACTAGGGACAATTTTCCAAGGTGCCAATCAACCTACCGTGCAGGTTTTTTTTCGACCGGGGGAGGAAACCGGAGAACCCCCTAAGGAGAACAACAGAGGCAAGGAGAAAAACCCCCTGAGGCACGGGGAGAACATGCAAACTCCTCACACACATGGCCGAGACGGGAATCGAACCCGGACCCTGGCGGTGTGAGGTGAATGCGCTAACCACTAAACCACCGTGCCTCTATATACATTATAATTCGTCAGTGCACTATATCGGGTTATGTTCAGTGATTCACTTACTCTGTCTGTTCCAGCATCAAATTATATAAGTAAAAATCAAAATACTTATGTTGAAGATGAAGCAATATACAGATACTGTATTTTTTTTTATTTAAAAAAAAAACCTCACACACAACGCTGGCCACTTTAATAGGAAAAAGTTTAATGATGTTTTATACTCATCTGAAGTTCAGTTTGCTTGCCCACTGTAGCTTCAGATTCCTGTTTTTACCTGATAAAGAAACTTACTGTGGTCTTTTGCTGTTATGGCCCATTCACCTGCAGATTTAATGTGCATTCTGAGATGCTTTTCAGCCTAATGCACCCGTCAACAGTGGTCTACAGTGAGTCACTGTAGTGTATAGCGCAATAGACAGATTTTTGATCATTTCTGTCTACAGGACTACCTCTGCCTGGATGTTTGTTTGTTTATTCATTCATTTGCACAATTATGAGTAAGCTAAGACCTTTCTGAGCACTAACATTTATTTTAATTACTTCCCATTTATCGCCTTTCTTATCTTCTTCTCATGAATGAGTTTGTTTTCATTAGTTTTCGAGGTTCAGCAGTAGGGCATGAAATAAAAATGAAACAGGGCATCTTTCACAAAAAATGTAGAAGTTTTCATTTCTTTAATGCCAAAGATCATGGCACTGGTAGTTGGTACAACAATGGCCAACAGCTCTCAAGCCTTCAGTTATCGGAGATTTCTGTTCCTGTTGAATTATTGCTTTGATGCAATAAAACATTAAAGCTTTACTGATGCTGCATTAGAAGTAGCATTAAACTTTTTTTTTTAAGTATTTGCTTTAACTAGTGTTGCATTCTTTTCATGCTCTGAAATAAACACCAACAGCACTACATGATGTGCATGAAACGTGTGATGTGACCATAGCAATCTCTGCAGCCATAACAATTAGAGACTCGGGAGAAATCTTTTAGATGATTCAATAAACCTGAATAACTACACTAAAGTTTATTAATAAATAACAAATTCTGACGAGAGCATATACATAATTAAACGTGACATTTCTTTATTCGTTCATTTAATCATTTGATACTGCAACCTGTAAAGGGCTCTGAAGGGTTTTTTTTTTTTTTTTGGTTTTGTTTTGTTTTTTTCCTGAAGCCAGTACGTGTCATAGCTGTTGTTTTAAAGAAATGTTCCTTTCTTCAGATCTCCTGTATCCCCAGAATACTTGGAAAGCAATTTCATATGCAGTTTATTGACTTTGTTCTCCTAAGCAGTGCTTGCCTTTCCTTTCACTGTTGCTCTAAGGTGTCTTGCATTAAACATGCTAGGACCGCTCACAGTAGATTTAAGATAAAATAGACTTATGATGTTCAGAGCGCTACAAGGAAGCACATTAAACCTGCTACTTTTTCCTCTCATTCACAAAACTATTAAGAAAGGACTCTGATTCGGGGAGATTCTAACAGATATAAAAATGGTGATTTAAAGACTTGCCTGAAACAAAGCTGCCATTGCCATTAATGGTATTCTTTAATTAATAGGTTTGTACTAATATTACATTTAATGCAAAAAAAAAGCACTTCCTTCACATTTCTGCTTTTATTAAAAATGACCTGCATTTTCTCTGCTACCTGAGGAACCTTAGTATAACTGCATTGCTAGCAGCCTTTTTTCTTATTGTAATACAGATGTTGCTTATACAATTCAGGAAAACAAATTGTCTTGCGTCCTGATACGGTTCAAAAAGCATTGCTGGCACATGTAAAGGTCACATAGTCGGTACCAGTAATAGTTTTTGTTAAAGGGCCCGACAATGAAACTAATGCGTATATATTGACAGTGCCGCTCGAGGCATGGAAAATTCAAATTGCCCATCTTCTGAAGCTAGTAACGGTTTAGTTCATTTAGGTCAGCATGTGCTAAATTGTAGAATCAACATTTTACAGTGATGCGGTTGCTTATGCTGACAATTTGATTATTCAGGAAAGTGGTTTTATTGGAGGAAACCTGCTCGATTTCTAAAGTTGCACTTTCCTGAATTTAATATTAGATTCTGTTATCTGGTCCTGTTCTATCGACACTACCAGTCAAAGGTTTGGACATACCTTCCCATTTAATGGTTTTTCTTTACTTTCATCACTCTTTAGACACAAGGCATCGATACTATGAACGAACACACATGGAATTATGTATTAAACAAGTGTGCTGCACCACAGTGCCGCCACAGTCACCTGACCTAAACACGGTCGAGATGATTTGGGAGCGCAAAGTGAAGGCAAAAGGTCCAAGAAGACTGTTGGAAAGCTGTTTCAGATGCTGACCTCATGAAGCTCATCAAAAGAATGCCAAGAGCGTGCGAAGCAGTAATCAAAGCAAAGGCTGCCTATTTTGAGGAATCGAAAATATGAAACGTATTTTGTTTACTACATAATTCCATATGTGTTTATTCATATTTCTAATTCTCACTCAGTGAGAATCTAAAATGTAAGTAGGCATAAATATAAAGAAAACTATCTCCAAAGGCATCTTCAAACCTTTGACTGCTAGTGTATGTTTTAAAATGTATCTAAAAGAATCAGGTGTTGGACTTGTTCCTTTTTGCATAAACTAAATTTATGTTTTTTTTTTCTGTGTCAGTTCTTTACACAAACAAGCTATTTTAATGTAAAGTGTTGCTTTTAATCACTAACAGCGTGACTTTGTAGGCCTACTAGTGTCGGAAGGTCAAAAAGTTCTGCAAGAGAATGAGGAATGGGTCGATGCGAGATCTGATACGGATGTCCTGTGAAGAGGAAGCAACCGGAATCGCACGGAGATTCGAGGAAGCGCATTTTGTCTTAACGTGACGCGATGCAGAGAGAAAGTATTTTATATGGTTCAGTTTATAGAAAGGTTTTATCACAGCAACTTTCCCATTTTCATTCGTTTTTTAGGGTGTTTTTATTCCGAGGTGTTTACGTGGAGCATTTTTAAACAAAGGTTCCTTGAATACATGTCAGAGCCCATATTTCCTTATCTTAACTTGAGTAAAAAGTAAAAAGAGTACTTCATCTTTTACCAGAGTAGTTTAAAATGAGTATTCGTTCTTGTATTTAAGCAAAAGATGTGTGTTTTTGCCACCTTTCTTTTTGCCCATAGCCCATATCTATCTATATATCTATCTATATATCTATATATATATATATATATAAATATATAAATGTTATACACAGCTTGATCCCGTTCCACATTTTTTCCCCCTGTCAATGCAGAAAACAGCAATTCAGTAGAGAGTTTAAATGTCAAAGAGTGGCAAGATGGCCTTCGAGCTCTTTTACCCAACATCAACATCAATTTCGGTGGCTTGCCCAACTCCTCGTCGTCCTCCTCCTCATCATCCTCCTCATCATCCTCCTCCTCCGGCGTGAACCACACAGGGGGCATGACGCACAGCCTGAGCTGGGACGGCACGGCCAGCTGGATGGACCCAGCCATCATCACAGGTACTCCACCATGTCCTCGGTTTGTTTATTTCTCTCCGGAGTTTTACAATAGCGAGTGCACAGAAGTGCTGCAGTCTCATTATCTGGACCAGTGTAGCTTCATTCCTACCAATTTAAAAGTGACATTTAATTCACAGTTTAAACTGACACGTCCTTGAGGGCTTTCGAATGATTAATTGAACTCTCTTTTGCATTATCTTCTGCATTAGCATGAAATGGAAAAAGGGGAATACAGAAGCATTTGGTTATTTATTTATTTTTTTATATAGTGGCAAGTGCCGAGTCATGGCAGGGCTTTGAATAAATCGCAGTTAACTGTTTATCAAAGCCACTTTAGACAAAAAGCCAAAAACATAATTCTGTCTGTATTTATGAGGGAGGATTCAACACAAAAAGGAGCTGATAAAATAGAATTAACCAGTGCCACTGCAGAATCGATCTTCTTAGATTGATGATATTTAATTTTTTTTTCTCTCTCTATAACTTCTTGTCTGATCCTTTTTTTTTTTTAACCTAGCAGTTATTTTTCTAGCTGGAAAACGAATAACATCTATAATGTTAATGGTAAGGTATGTCATGCAATCCTTTAGGCCTTATAGACAGAAATGTGTCCTAGCAACATCAGTTGTTAAAACACTTCTGTAAAACAGTTGAATTCCATCATATAGACTAACTAAGACTTTAGGCTATAAATACAGGCTTTTTGACATGTACACTAAGGCTAGTAGCAGAAGTATGATATCTGAGGTTCAACAATTTCATTTTAGTGATGCCTTTGGGGTGCTGGAGGGTTGAGTGAGCACATACTGGGAAGCTTAAAACACAGGAAATGTCCAGTCACGCACACTTTTTGCTCCGAACAATAGGTCTGACAGAAGAGCACATTAGTCACTTTAAACAGCATAAAATGAATACACAATACAAATTCCAATGTAAGAGTATTGATGGCAAAAAAAGACTTTTTGTCAGCCTAATTGGGCGGAATATTCCCAAAAGCAGTCGGATAACTGGAGTTGTCTGTTCTAGCGTGTTACCTTTTAGAAATAAAAATACAAAAATTACAAAAGCATAGGGGTACTTTTCAGGTAAAAGTACAGCAGAAGTTACATTTTGTACGATAAAAACACAATTGGCACATCCTTTGGCTTATTTATTTATTTGTGTTGAGCATTATTTTATTAAGCATGGTACAATTTTGCATTCTACTGATGACTCTAAAAATGAACGATCAAGTAATCTGCCTGTTTCCTGCACGTCCACAATGTGTGAACATGTGACCGATTAAAATATTTTTGTACAAATTATGACTCATCATTTGAGTTCTGACATTTGATTTAATTATTAATACTAGAAGTAAATCTGCAGAAGTGACCGAGCCATGTAAATACTGTAAAAACCTGCAGGCTTATCCACCAATTTGAAGATCCTCCAAACTCCTCTGGGTGACCCCCCCCCCCCACACACACACACACACATCATAAGCATTATTCTTATCTCAGCCATCTCCTGAAGTTGTTTATTTGATTTTATCCAAGATGTCTTTCTTAAGAGAGAATTATAAGCTGGGAGCAGGCAGTGATTTAAGAGTGTTTGTGCTGCTTGCTTTTCTAAAGCGGATGATCAGCATGAAAGTCACGTCTGTTGCCTGAGTGTTGGTGGGTGCTGCTGGGCATCATCTATCAACCAGAAGAGGTTTAAAATTAATGATTCGGAGCCAAACCTCGGCGTGTGAAATGTTTCAAGTTTTTCTACACCGAAGAAAAAAAAAAATATATAGATATATATAAATAAAAAAAAAAAAAAAAAAAAAATATATATATATATATATATATATATATATATATATATATATATATATATATATCCTGTTTCCATGGCAATTAATCCTTTAATAGCTTCGCCGTATGTCCAAGTGCTTTACACGGTGACTTGCATTCTGAATAGTTTTAGAAATGTTTAAACACCAAAGATATTATGTTGCTGTCTTATCTCCTGTTCTGTAGGTATCCCAGCATCCTCAGCCAACTGCCTGGACTCTCTTCAGGACGACAGTCCTCCACATTGGCTAAAATCCCTGCAGACCCTGACAGAGATGGACGTGCCCTCCGGCTCCACAGTACACCCTCAGCCCTCACACAGTACACCCTTTAGTGCCCAGATGTCTCTGCACAGAGCAAGCTGGGCACCCTACCTGCCCCCAGGCACTGCCAGTGCTGCTAGCCAGTTCCACTCACCCCCGCCAGGCTTTCAGACAGCATTCAGAGCTTCAGCTCAGCCCCCCACAGACCTGCTGCAGAGTGCCGGACTGGACCGCCACTAAGGGACTGGGACAATAACACCCCCTTCCTTTACTCAAAGAAAACCCAACACGCACAGAAAGAAGAATAAATATGAAAATACAATCCTGTTAACAAAGTCATTATTGAATGATGTATTCTTATTGTTCCCCGTTTCACTTTTTTTTTTTTTTTTTTTTTTTTTTTTTTTGGCCTTTTAAGTTCAGTTTAACTCTGGATTTCACTTAGTTTAGTGTTCGGGTCCCTGTTGCCCAAGTGCTCTTATCCCAGCACGAGCAAGACAGCTCTTGAACAAGGTATTATTATTATTATTATTATTATTATTATTATTATTGAGAGTGTTGAGAGAAACGTGTGCCTGTGTGGAAAGGATTTAGACACTACAGTGTTCCACTGAAGAAGTCGTGTGTCGATCAAGTCTGCCTTTAAGTCTATACAAGAAGAAGTCCCCTTTTCTCTCTTGGTGCACCCATGTTTCTAATGATCTTATTAAAAAAAATCACAAAGCAAATCATTCAAACCAATCTGGATTAGTTTTGTGTAGTTTTAACTTCCCCGGAAAAAAAAACAAAGGCCTGGATGTAGAGTAACGGAGAAGTCTTGGTGCTTTTTTTTTTTTCTTTCTTTTTTCTTCAATGAATGTTGAGCCTATAACTCTTATTTGCTTTATTACTACAGAGGCCTTTTAGATGTTAACTCTTGAGCGTAGTTACAGCTTACGCATCATGCCTTAAACAAAACATCCAGGATGTGTCCTCAGTTACACTCCCCCCTTTTCTACATGTGGTCTCTCAGGTACTTGTTCATGACCCTCCTTACCAGCTTGACTGCTACAAGGATGGGCACGAGACTTTCCAGCTGCAACACTGGCCGTAACCTCTGTATCAGAGTGCAGTGCGTTGCAAAGTGAAAAGCCAAGAGTCGTCCATTTTAAAGAACAAGCAAGCTGTCAGACGCCTTTTAAAAAGGGTGGAGCACCACTGTGTGGTGATTTTCATGGCTGATACTATTAGAAAGGACACAAGGAAAGCCATGTGTGTTTTTAGAATATAATATATATATATATATATATATATATATATATATATATATATATATATATATATATCTATTCTCCTTTGAAGCAACATGTCTCCAGATGTGTTTTATGCAAACTCTGATGGGAGTTAGCTTCAAGGCAATATCATAATCCATCTCCATTGCTCACTGAGAAAAGCATTTGTGTGTTTTTGTTTTTTTTGTTTTTGTTTTTTTCCTTTTGCACTGATGGGTGTCAGACGGAGGAAAACCTATTAATGGTGCAAGCAGCATTTCATTGATGCAACGCAAAAGAATGTTCAGATGTTAATTCGACTTGCTCTGAAGTCCATTTTAACATCATCAAGGAAAGATAACAGCAAAGTGATTGTTTTTCCGCACAGCCGACAGATAATCTGGCCACTTTGTGGTTGAGAGCTGGGATAGAAGCACTGGTAAGGCAACAGGGTCCCCCACTTTTATGCCCCTCAACACAGGGCTTCAGCAGAGGCCACACAAATGCATTCTCCTTCTACTTCTGCCTCATTTAATGTTCTTTTAATGGTCTTAATTTTGTATCACTTGTGTTAGTTCTTGCCACTGTGCAGTATTCAGCAGTATTCAAAAGTGGCGATTAAATTAAGTCAAGATTAAAACAAATCCAGTACAATTTAACTATGGGTTTTACTCCGTGCTAAAGATTTCCGAGGGAACGACGAGGAATTGTGTATCTGCAGGTCTGCAAGAAAAAGAAAACAATCTTTAATAAAAGGTTCATTATGAAGCTGATATTGAAATGTTTTCTTTTTAATCATACAGAATACACACCAGGTTTAAAGAAGGAAAGTGTGTGTGTGTGTGTGTGTGTGTGTGTGAGAGAGAGAGAAGGTCTTGGACTCCACTGTGTTGTTAGTATCTGGCAGCAAGACTTTAGCTACAGATCCTTTAAGTCCTTGTTATTTGGGGACTCCAGGGATTCAGATAGTTTTTTTTGGGAGGCGGTAGCTCAGTGGTTAAGGCATTGGCCTCTGGACTGGAAGGTCGCAAGTTCAAATCCCACCACCTGCTACTAGTGGGCCTTTAACCCTAAAGCACTCAGTTGTAAGTCGCTCTGGATAAATGTAAATGTCCCACAGTTGTTTGCTTTTGGATGCAGAGTCAAGAACACGACTTGGTGTGGATTG
>JACRUU010000008.1:7187123-7214623 GCA_030449085.1 Kryptopterus vitreolus | reverse complement strand
CTTCCGATGTTGGATTGATGAAAACAGCTCCGATGGAAATGTCCTGTAAATGTATCACATTGTTCTTTGCAGTAAAATAGTTTGCTCCTATGTGGAAGAATCAGAAATATTAGTCTGTACCTACATGTGGGTTTGGACTGTTTTGGGGTTATTGAAATAATGCTTCAATGATCTTGATATCTTAAACCGATAATGCATATTAAACCCCATGTCAATACTGACCTCGTGCTTTTAAAAAAATGTAAATCAACAATGTTGAGGGAAAAATAAATAAATAAATAAAAAGTACTTTTTATCTGATGTCTGATGGTGAAATGTTTGTCTCCTAGCTTTGGAAAAGCACATGCTGGCCTGCAGCCTCCGGATAAGAAATGATGGGAAAGCGCTCATCTGCTTTTCACCAGTGAGGAATGGATGCGACCCCGTTTATATCAATGCCTGGTTGCATAATCCTCCCAGACTGAAATAGACTAAATATTTTTTTTTTCCTTTTAAGTGTGTCCAGGAACACCATCTTATATAAGACCAGATAGGCTTATACAATCCCCCCCCAAACCCAACCCCCCCCCCCCCCCCCCCCCCCCCCCCCCTTTGAAACCAGATTTCCATACACGTCTTTGGGAGAATAGCATGTTCAGGGACACACGTTTCCATCTGACTTCTATAGGCTAATAGAGCTAATGTCATTTCATAGCATGTTGCACCCAAACTTCCTTACGCTCCAGACCGCGGAGCGCAGCTGG
The DNA here is from genome assembly GCA_030449085.1 of Kryptopterus vitreolus. Taxonomy (NCBI): domain Eukaryota; kingdom Metazoa; phylum Chordata; class Actinopteri; order Siluriformes; family Siluridae; genus Kryptopterus; species Kryptopterus vitreolus. The sequence goes on along the minus strand of JACRUU010000008.1, from coordinate 7,213,880 downwards.
ATGAAGACCCAAGACGATCTATCAAATTGTGCTCTACCACTTTTGCAGACCCGCCAACTTTTACCTATAGGTATTTCGCACAGAATTAACCGATGTCATTAAAAATAAATAAATAAAAACATGGCAAAAGATCAGTCTTTTTCCTCCCATATTAATCTGGAATGGTTGACAGTTGTGTAAATGCTCTGGATCGTATTATTGTGAACTGATTGAAGCCCCTCCCTCCCCCCACAATATCTCACATTAGCAATATTTTGACCGATGTTCTTTTGTGGTTTAAAACTGATCAAGCAACGATGAAAGAGTTTTATAGAAATTTAGAAATTTGGAAATTAACATTCTGGTGTCACTTGGATCGTGTTGGAATGTTTAGTAGGATAAAGAAATAAACAATGAACATTTCCGTTGGATGTTTTGGGCTGGATATTGTATAAAAACATTTGATATCTCAGATTTTTGTATGTTATTATACATTATATATAGATACATATATGTATCTTTAATTTGAAATTATTTTCTATTTCCCCATTAAAAACCAACATTGACTCGTCATTTCCTCCCACTCCTGTGCTTTTGTGTACAAAAAAACAAAAACAAAACAAACCTCATGTGCAGTAGTACGTAAAGGAATTCTTTTGGGGGAAATTCTGGTTGAATGCGAAATATTCCTCCGATATCGTCCAATATATCGTATATCGAATATTCTCATTAATAATCCATATATCGTCCGGCCCTAAATGATGATCAAACATTTTATGCTTTCGCCCCGCAGGAAAAAAAAGAAACAAATGCATTGAAAATAGAATTATTTCATAGACTTTACAACAGTTTTTGCTCCTCCCTCATTGTGAAACTATAAATAATTCCTCACGGCTGGCAGGTCTGCATTAGTCCTCTATATATGCAGGGAGAACATGGTCCAGAATTTCTGATTGACTGTGGACATGAGAGACTCCACAAACAGTGGCACAGATTTTAAAATACAATTAAGCCCAATGTAGACTGAGAACAACTTCTCTGAGATGAGAGTGAGCTTTTTAGAATGATTCTCAGGACATTAATAATTGATACTGAGGAAAATGAAATTAAATGCAAAGCGATCAGACGTGTAGGAGACACAGAGTTTTGATCTGGGCCCAACAGTGTTCAGGCTTTATAGGTCGCATTAAGCTTGTGCTTTATTTGGATGGCCGCCTTCGTCCCCTATTCTAAAGCTCTTTTGGCAAAGTTGCCACGATTTCTCGGTCACTAATGTCGCTTAGAATTAAGAAGCATGCAAACACTGGGTCCTTTTAATGCGCCCATTAAAATGGGGTGCCACAATACCCAGAGCAGTCGGGGCCTTTTTTTCCTGTCTTTCACAGACGTCTATGAAAACTGTGCTTTCTGCTTGTCGAACAAAAATATGGCATTTTTTTTCCCATTTCAATTCTACTTTATCCATGAACTAACTAATGACGGTTAAAGTTTCTGCCATTTCCTTGTTTTGTTGTTTTTTTTCCCTCCACCAGACACTGTTGTTTCCTGCCTCAATTGCTCTCTATAGAAACGAAACAGTCATTTTCCGACACAAACATTTATCGATGACCAAAACGGAGGACCGATACAGACATACACGCTCACATCCAATCAAGAAAATGAATGGAAAATAAAAAAATCAAGCAGACAAAAAAAAAAAAAAAAAAAAAAAAAAGGTAAACTACAATGCTAAAAAATGTTCAAATGATCCTGTTGGAGGATGGAAGAAGTGAAACTCTCCCTTGTATCTCCGCATGGTAATGATCTGTTCGGCAATAATCTTTACAATTTGCAGTATATCAGTGTACCGTTTTCTTCCCTGCATAGGCTGAAGGGCCTGCAGCTGTATCGAGTATCCAGTGCTGCTCCAGTTCACTCTAACTATATTGGTCTATTTTGTTTTTATCCATTGCTCCGTTTGCATTGTTCCCGTTCCTTCAGTATAGCTTGGCACCGCCTCCGGTTCAGTAGCTCTTCAAACACAAGACACATATACTATATTGGGATTTTCTTTCTTCTTTTTTTTTTCTTTTTTTTGTTAGTTAGTTTTTTTTTCTCCAACCCCAAAAGCACCAATTTAGCAATAAAAAGACAACTAAAGAACAGCTAGAAACTCTTACACACCTGTCAAGTTTCATGCTGCTGTATTTTTCACATACTGATGTACAAGTCTCCATTAGTCGCCATTTCATGCTTCCTTTCCCAACGGTCTCATGGGAGAGAGATCCTGAAAAGTCTTCCTGTGCAGTATCTCCATTTCTGACCTTCATTTTTTTTTCTTCTGTGTGTGTCATGGAATGATCAGCATACCTATTTTCCAAAGTCACACGAAAATGGCGCCGATTGGCGAGATCAGAAAATGACTAGGGAACAAACGTGTGGTTTTGATAATCAGTCTTATTGTTTGTATGGGTTTTTTTGTATTTTTTTCTTTTCATTTGCTCAGCACATGAGCTGCGCGCTCGGCTTTTCGTGGGAAAGCTCACAAAGCTTAACACACCGTGCCGTTTTCTTGCCGGGATTTGGGGCAGGTGGAGCGCGGGATCGGCTGAACGGAGGGAGCCAGTGTGCAGAAGAAACCGGCGATGAGCGACAGGCCCAGGCCACCCCAGGCACAGAACATGGACCAGCCGTACCCGTGGCTGATGTCGTCCGGGAGGCCGTATAGGTAACGCGGGTAGCGGGAAAGCTCAAAATTAATCCCCGCTACGCAGGTGCACAGAGAGATGATGCAGAAGGTACCTGGCGGGTGAAAAAAAATGCAGGTCAAAAAAAATGCCATTCGCAATGTAAAGCTGAAATCACACACACATTTTTTTATTCCTTTCATTTGGATGCCAACACGTCGAGATTGGAAATGCATCAAAATAAACACATGGTTTCGCTCCTTGGGGCTTTATATATATATATATATATATGTATGTATAAATCACTCCAACTTCCGACCGCGAACACATTTTGTGTATGCTGTGACCGAGCGAGCGATCAACCCCCTGTAATCTGACCCTCAGTACAACCTTCTGTTTTTATGACTTAGCATCTTAATTGGCTTTTTAATTGCCTCCTTATTATTCAAGAGCGGGTGACTACATTAATGCCACCCATTTTAATTGCATCTGTGCTTTTGCTCCCTACAGCTTCAGAGCTGCGTGGTGCATACAGACGAGAGCGGCATGACGTGAAGGGAGGCCGGTGTGTTTACCCGAAAATCAACATCTACACTAAAGCCCTCGTCGTACTTCCTGCAGGGGAGATGTCTGGCCAAGGAATATGATGTAACAGGGTGAAAAAAAGAAATAAATAAACCCCTGAAGACACTGATATGCAAGGTATATTACCTGACAGAATACCTAAACTGAATGGGGGAAAAATACATATCAATAGTATACAGCGATTATAAAGTGCAAAGTAAAAAGATGAAACTCTTTTTAAAAATGTTATTTTGATGGAACGCTAACACAGTTTATTTATTATGGGAATAAGCATATTTACAATCCATTTATAGTTTGGGAAATTGCATTGTGACTAGAATTGTAGCTACCAATCGCTAAAAGGTCACGGTGTGCTCTTTTTACTTAATGAGGTCCACATGAAAAAGCATGGAGGAAGAAAATAGCAACACGTTCTTGTCATTTTCCCGTGTGGATGTGTACTCTGTATTGTCATGAGAGACGAAAGAATTATGAAATTCAAACCCACCTAAGTTCGTTATACAGATTTAAGACCTGTGCGGACAGATTTTTTCAATCCTGAAACCCACACGCCAAAAAAAAAAAAAAAAAAAAAAAAAAAAAAATATATATATATATATAGATCTATATATATATAATATATATATATATATATTAATCTTCTCCTTCCCTCCATCAGATAAAACAGCGTCTGCTAGAATATCAGCCTGTCTATCTGACATCGCTTCGTGGATGAGCGTTCATCAGCTGAAACTCAACCCGAAGAAAACGGAAATGCTGGTGATCCCATGTGATTCATCTCCTGGTCAGGATCTCAGCATAACTCTCCATAACTCCCTACTTTCTCCCTCCACCACTGCTCGTAATCTCGGGGTAACTATAGACAATCAATTATCTTTCTCTTCCCATATTTCTAAACGTTTCTCGCTTTTCTTGTACCGTTCCCTCTACAACATCAGAAGGATTCGACCGTTTTTATCCACACAGGCTGCTCAGGTCCTGGTCCAGTCTCTCGTCATCTCCAGACTGGACTACTGTAACTCTCTGCTGGCAGGTTCTACCTCAGAACACTATTCGTCCACTGCAAATGATTCAAAATGCAGCTGCGCGACTCGTGTTCAACCTGCCTAAATTCTCTCGCACCACCCCACTGCTGCGCTCGCTCCACTGGCTTCCTGTAGCTGCACGCATCAGATTCAAAACACTGACAGCTCGCCTACAAAGCCAAAAATGGATCTGCACCATCTTACCTCCGCAACCTCATCACCTCCCGTACTGCACCTCGCTGCCTGAGAGCGTCCAGCACTGCTCGCCTGGTTCCACCGTCTCTCAGGGTAAAAGGTAAGGCCAGCTCAAGGCTCTTCTCTGTTCTGGCACCGATGTGGTGGAACGAACTTCCACTGGAGATTCGAACAACGGAGACACTGTCTACCTTCAAACGCCGACTGAAGACCTAACTCTTCCAACAACACCTATCCTAACATTCCTTTTATTCTCTTTTACCTCACTGTCCAGAAATCCATTAAAAAAAAAAAAAGGCAACTGTCTATTCTTGTGTACTTGAGTTTGTATTAACCTTTCTTGAATAAATCTTATCCTTGAATTGAGACTTAAAGCACTTTCTGTACGTCGCCCTGGATAAGGGCGTCTGCTAAATACCGCAAATGTAAATGTAAATGTAAATATATATATGATTACATTTTGATTACTTTCAGGTTTACAGACACTTTTTAAGATTACAAATTCCAACGACCATCGGCTAAAAAAAATCACCTACATTTTTTTTGTCCGCATCACCCCTGGCAACCCCCCCAACAATTTAATTCTGAAGCAACGAAAATATATCAAACTTTTTCTGAGTGCCACCTAGTGGACAAATGAAAGTAATCAAAAAGTCATCAAATGTAATCAATTACGTTTATAAAGTAGCTGAAAAGTTACACTACTTATTACATATCCTATATTGAATAGGATCATTTGTAATCTGTAACCTATTACATTTCCAAAGTAACCTTCCCAACACTGTTTACAGTAGTAACTCAACTCTTGTTCACTATTAGAAGTTCAAAATCTTTCGTCACTTGAATTAAGTTTATATTAATTTCATTTTTAAGCAGATGCACAACAAAGCCGGACTTAACATATATATATATATATTATATTATATTAACATAACAAAAATATATTTAATATTATTTTAGAAATCAATTAGAAATTTGCATAGCTATGACAGTCAAACCCCTAAACCTGAACCCTATCCCTGAGACAAACATGCTAACCACTAACCACCATATTATTATTATTATTATTATTTTATTATTATTATTATTATTATTATCCAACATATCCTAGGTTTTTTAACAAAATTGTTCAGATGTAACCCTATTGTGCAATCTTTAACATGTTCACAATTAACTGTAATTTAATTACACATTTTGTCTATATTTTATATTGTCCCGGTGATATTTAAGTTTTGTCCTGCTGTGAAAAGCCTGAAGGTAAAACCTATAAGTAGTGTTCAATGCAGTGACTGCTCCTTCCCAGTACTCTGCTTTTTTCACATGCTTCATATTTCTATATAATGAAAAGAACATGCTTAATTTGGGTTTGACTTTGTGTGGGAATGATGAACGCTGACACGAACAAGGGATTTTTCAAAACATAAAGCATTAACTGAAATGCTATCTTATAAAAATACAGGCTAATATTTTGTTGCATTTTACGTTGTTGTTTTACGTTGATATTTTCTTTAAACTCAAGTAATATCTGTGGCACTGTGTGATTCACGTCTGTCTTGCGCTTCAGACATTTCGCTTTAGTAGTCTTCTGCGCGTGAACCACGTGAGAGTTGTTGCTTTTGTGCAGTAGATATACAACAGTGTATTTGTTTTTGTAATTTGCACTCGTTTGCATTGGACCCCACGGCGGTGCATTTCCATAATATAAGTTACTAATAAGGGGCTTAGTGGTTAGCACGTTCGCCTCACACTGCCAGGGTCCGGGTTCGATTCCCATCTTAACCATGTGTGTGTGGAGTTTGCATGTTCTCCCCGTGGCTCAGGGGGTTTTTCTCCGGGTTCTCCGGTTTCCTCCCGGTCCAAAAACATGCACGGTAGGTTGATTGGCACCTTGGAAAATTGTCCCTAGTGTATGAATGTGTGTGTGGTTGTGAGTGTGTGCCCTGCGATGGGTTGCCATTCCATCCAGGGTGTATCCTGCCTTAATGCCCATAGATGCCTGAGATAGGCACAGACTCCCCGTGACCCGAGGGAAGAGCAGATATAGCGGTAGAAGATGAATGAATGAATGAATGAAAGTTACTAATATAAGACAAGTTATGTTTTCAATCATCGCGACAAAATCGCTCTTACTAGTAACACCTTAAATTTGAAACATAAACTCATGTACACCAGAGCCACATTATTGTGACTAACCTTGTATACCACTAAAGCAGTAGTAATGAACTCCCTCCAGTGCACAGCTCGTGTACAAAAGTGGGCGACATGCTCCAACACTCCGAACTTAAAGAAAGTGAATCTTTTTATGAAATTATCCATGCCACACGCCTACACCAGTCACCAGTCTCTAATGTATAATTCAAGGTCTTCACCATGCAGCAAAAAAGATAAAGACTCACTGAAAGTTTCAATGCTTTCTTTGGCATTTTTTTGCCCAGTGTTTGTATCAGGTTGAGATTTTCTGACACTACAATTGATTAGCAAGACATCACATCCTGACTGGAAGTTGGAAGTGTGTGGTATTTCACTCACCGCCCATGAGGAAGAGCAGACCTGCAACATACTGCATGAGGCCTCGGTCCCAGCAGCAACCGAGCATACCAATGATCCAGCCGAAAAGGATGATGGCCACGGCCATGCCCATGAAGCCCGCCGTCATCCTGCGTAGGTCTATGTGAAAACACACACACACACACACACACAAAAATTACAAAATAATATTCTTACACAAACACTGATCTGTTCAATTATCCCAAAACCTTCTTTTCAATGTCCTAAAAAAACCCTGCAAAAATCCTAAAAATCACGCAAATAAGTGAGTCAGGAGATTCTTCCATCCATTTATTCCTCTCAAAATGTTCTGCTTAGTCGTAGGCAGACATAATGCCAGAGGTCTGATCGAGTGCAACTCGTAGCTCATGACAATTTAGTAAGGACAGGAGTATATTCTCTATATGCTGCTGTTATAATAGTAAAAGACCAGATTTATTTTCACTGATTCTTTTGTGGGGGCACGGTGGCTTAGTGGTTAGCATGTTCACCTCACACCTCCACGGTCCGGGTTCGATTCCCGTCTCGGCCATGTGTGTGTGGATTTTGCATGTTCTCCCCGTACCTCAGGGTTTTTCTCCTGCCTTAATGCCCAAAGGCTGCCTTAAGGCTCTCCGTGACCCGAAGGAAGATCGGATATAGCGGTAGAAGATGAATGAATGAATGTTTCTTTTGTGTATTTCCAAACAGTTGTCATTAGTGCTCTCAATTCTGGTCGGAATACAATAATGCTTGCTAATCATTTACCTCAAAAAACGCAGAGATAAATGAAAGCACCTGTTTGCGACGCTATAGGAACATTGATTTACTTTTTAGCAGGTTCAATTCCATGCTGCTTGTGTGTGTGTGTGTGTGTATACCGTATGTATAGTATGTGTGTTTGTGTGTGCGCGTAAAGCAGAATATAAGCGCATGCTGTGTATTTATTAGAGTCAATTCTGTAAGCCTGAGGCCAGGTCACACAGCTTCAGCGTCGGTGTCCTGTTTTTAATCTCACAGTCGAGTTCTCGCAGTGTGCTGCTCTCTGTATGAGCGGCCCAAAAGCTTCGAGACGGCAACCGGATGTGAAAAGGTTACAAAGGCTGTTCTCAGGGCGAGAAGGACTGGAGATGGTGGAGGAAACCAAGCTGGGGACAGAAAATCTGATTTCAAGACTGATTTCAAGTGTTTTGAGATTTCAGGTTTACACAACTGTCGATATGTACTGTATAACACACACACACATACACACACACACACACACACACATAGAACAAAATACATTTACATCATGTGGCACACACGCTTATCCAGAGAAACTAAGGGTTAAGGGACTTGCTCACGGGCCCACTATACCAGAGTATAATAATGTATGCTATTATTATCATTTTTGTCATGACTCTAATGTTACTTTCAACACACCAATCTATTAACAAAATAATATTCGTACACAAACACTGATCTGTTCAATTATCCCAAAACCTTCTTTTCAACGTCCTAAAAAACACGCAAATAAGCGAGTCAGGAGATTCTTCCATCCATTTATTCCTCTCAATATGTTCTGCTTGCTGTTGAACTGATGTTGAACTGTATATTAAGTAAATATGACTAAGAGACAATCAAAACACATTCATAGCAGTGTGTGTGCTCTCTCCTGATTGGTGGCTTGTTGCACGCTTGACCAGTTACATTTTTATCCACTCACAAATACAAATAATAAGATATTTGACATTAGAATGTGGTGAAGTTCAGGGAAATGGAAATACTTAAGTATAAATTATTCATATATTTATAATGAATGGCACACGAGAACAAAGTGTTTGTGGGAGATGTGTATTTTGTCTTCTTGGAGCCTCCCAAGAACAAACAGAAAGAGTATTCGCCCTCTTGCGTAAGAGATAAATGAATGAGCTTGGACAACCTCAAAATTCGGCGTGTGGTGTAGATCGGAGGGATTGTTTCAGTTATATAGTATATATATGTATATATATATATATATATATATATATATATATATATATATATATATATATATATATATATTTTTTTTTTTTTTTGCAGTCCTGAGCCTCAAATTCATAATCATCTACTCTGGTAGGTTTGTCAGGGAGGACCTATATGCCCGTAAGAGATGGAGTCATGTACAATACCTGGCAGAACAGTTTTGGAGTCGTTGGAAAAGCGGGTACTTGTCAGACATAACAACATGACGACGCTGGCTTACACCAAGACGGAACATGCAAGTTGGAGATCTAGTCTTGGAAAGGGTGGAGGAATTGCCCAGGAACGAATGGCGTGTGGCAGAAGTCATTGAAACTACATTGGATAAGGAAGGCCTAGTGAGAAGAGTTAAGATAGGTAAGTATGGCCAACGTCCGTTTAAACCAGGGGTCTCAAACTCGCGGCCCGCGGGCCAACTGCGGCCCCTGGGACGATAATTTGCGGCCCCCGTTTTAATAAGAAAGATTGACGTCAGTGCGGCCCGCAAGATTGTTGTTACGGCAAGCGGTGAAGAAGCAGAGGTAGCAGAATTGACTTTAGAAGAACAAAGAGCTTTTATTTTAACAGCCCAAGGTGTAACCTAGAAGTACGTCATCTTAAAGACAATACAACGAACTCATACCCCGAACCAGAGCCATGGCTGCGCACATCAGCCTGGCTCATGGTTCCTTCCCTCACACACACAAACATGTCTTGTTGTGTGCGGAGCTGAACGAACCAATCACGGTGAGGTATATGGCTCTGGAGGGCGGGACATCGGCTGGGCTGTCCAGTGCCTCGCTCACTCACTCATTCATTCCTCCAGTAAGGTGGGCGGAGGAAAAGAAGGAGATGCTGTGATCTGTGATCCAGCCTGTGTCTGTGTCTGTAGCCATCTCCATCATAACCGATCCCGCTCATTGAGGTGCTGTGTGTTTGTTCTTCTCACAAACTCCGTCCTACTTATTGTAGGCGCGTTGCGGGTGAAACTGAAACTTAACAGTAAATGCGTTTATATGGCACTTGAGAAATTCGGATAACTGCCGCTATCCGATACGATACCGGAGAACCCGGAGAAAAAACCCCTGAGGCACGTGGAGAACATGGACAAACTCCACACACACATGGCCGAGACGGGAAACGAACCCGGACCCTGGCGGTGTGAGGCGAACTAAGCCACCGTGCCCCCCTATGTTCAGAACAGTTCATGTTTAATGTTCCATTCATGTTCATAAAGTTAAAGGTTAAGGAACTGTTAAATCAGACATTCATTTTTAAATTTATTTATTTAATTCATTATTTTGTGTTAAAAATAAAGATATTTGAGAACATTGGAATGATCATGAGGGGCACGGTGGCGTAGTGGTTAGCACATTCGCCTGGGTTCGATTCCCGTCTCGGTCATGTGTGTGTGGTTTGCATGTTCTCCCTGTGCCTCAGGGGGTTTTTCTCCGGGTTCTCCGGTTTCCCCCCGGTCCAAAAACATGCACGGTAGGTTGATTGGCACCTTGGAAAATTGTCCCTAGTGTATGAATGTGTGTGTGAATGTGTGTGTGTGTGCCCTGCGATGGGTTGGCATCCCATCCAGGGTGTATCCTGCCTTAATGCCCATAGATGCCTGAGATCGGCACAGGCTCCCCGTGACCCGAGGGAAGATCGGATAAAGCGGTAGAAGATGAATGAATGAATGAATGAATGATCATGAACATTGGAAATCCTGATGCGGCCCAGCCTCACCCAGCCTCTGCCTCCAGCGGCCCCCAGGTAAATTGAGTTTGAGACCCCTGGTTTAAACCATCACTAGTTGAACGTCCAGTACAGAAGCTGGTCCTGTTGATGAAGGCGGCTTAAACATCCTGACATATCCTTTAAGTTGACTAGCTATTAGTATTTTATGGTTCTCATGGTTTCAGTTCTTTCTTATGTTACATTTAGTCTGAGTAACAGTTACTTCATTTTAAAAAATCATTGGTGATTTATCCTTAAAGTCACTCGTGATTTTGGTGGGAGTGTAAATAAAGTTAATTTATTTCTATGGTATTAATATATTGTGCTATAATTATATCGTGTATTTTTATTTGAAATGTTATTTTGCCGATTTGATTATTTAACCTAGATACCTGTATATTGAAATTGCGGGTTGACGGAAGCGCATGGCTATTGCGCATGCGCGACAGTCGGGAATAAGGAATTGCCGGCGGACGGAGATAGGCAACCATGTGGTCTCAGAGATAAAGTTTGTTTGTGGATGTCTAGATATGTTTTATTTTGTTTAAGTATCTGGTTGGAAAGGAGCACAAGGTCAGGTATGTATATATGTATTATATGTGGTTTTAAATGCTTTTTTGTGTTTTTCAGATTTCTAGTTAAATGTTAATATTAAATTTGCAATATTGTTTTTTGTTTGGTTTTGGCTCTTACGTTGTTGTAAAAATAAAGAGTACAAAAAAAGGACTACACACCATCAGTGAGGGAGCGTTGTTATTATTTCAACCGGCTGATACTATATATATATATTAGTGGTGTGTGTGTTAACATACAGTTCAACAGCAAGCAGAACATTTTGAGAAGAATAAATGGATGGAAGAATCTCCTGACTCAATTATTCGCGTGATTTTTAGGATTTTTGCGTTTTTTTTGGGACGTTGAAAAGATAATGGGATTATTGAACAGATCAGTGTTTGTGTAATTTAAAAAAAAAAATAATGTATATGTGAGAGATCTCTCTCTCTCTCTCTCTCTACATACATATTTACATACATACATACATAAATACATACACACATACATACAGTGTTGGGGAGTAACTAGTTACATGTAACGCCGTTATGTAATTTACTTACAAAATAAAAGTAACGGTAATCCGTTACAGTTGCCGCGAAAAAACATGTAGACTGAAGCAGATCAGTTTCGTAAAAAATATATCCCACTTTTTCCAAGTGCCACCTAGTGGACAAAAGAAAGTAATAAAGAAGGAATCAAATGTAATCAGTTACTTTACTTTTATAAAGTATTTAAAAACTTACACAACCTATTACATTTTGAATAGGGTCATCTGTAATCTGTAACCTATTACATTTCCAGAGTAACCTTCCCAACACTGTATATATATATATATATATATATATACTTATATATATATATATATATATATATATATATATATATTGTAGAAGAGTATATACAATTTTTCTCTGAACATGTTACTCTGCCTTGTGATGAAACATGAGCATATAGAAGCTTTTTATCTTTCCCAGTCAGTAGCTGTCAGGTTGTAGTTGGCAGGTGAACAAATTGGAGAGGAAGATTGGGAAAAATCCAAAGAAGGAAAACTCTAAACAAAACAATAAGTGCTCGTCGCTTGTACTGTTGAACATGATGTTCCTGACAGCCCCTGCTGCTTACAGCACTTAACCTTAGTGAAGTAAAACGAGCTTTTATGGGATTGGTTTGTTTGGATTACGTCCAGCCAGTTTTGACCTGTTCTTGAAGATTTAATGGCGTTCCCCGACAGGGCACAAACAGCACCCCCGGTACGTCCTGAAAAATTACAATGCACACCAGAAGCCTGCATTGAGACAAGGAGGACGATACAGACAGATTTTTATTAGAAGGTTCTGGAACCAAGGTAATTCATAACCATGGTGCTGTGGTCAGAAACACATTCATACACAAAGTCAAACATCATTTAGCAATTTTCTCCTCCACTCAATATACACCGCTGTGTTTCTAAAATTAGCAGGCACCTGTCTCTGTGCATGTTTTTTTTTTCTTTCCTTTTTTTTCCCCTCTTGGCTTGTCGTGAAAGGGTGAATTTGAGAGTTGACAATAGCTGCTCTCTGGCTCAGGAATGTGCTGTGCTGCTCTCCTGTGCATGAAAGCAGAGGTGTATAATTATGTATGCAGAAAGATCCGGCAATTAGGTCTCGTCTGAGTGCAGATTGAGTGACAGCGAAGATGAGCTGTCATTACGTGATGCATGAGCTTGTTTTGTCGCAGTTGATGCTGTTGACGGCGGTATTTAGCATAAAAGCCGAAACTTGGTGGAAAATAGACCAACATGTAAATCAAAGCCTTTTAAACTAAAAAAAAAAGTCAAGGTTTATTGCAAAACAAACCTTCTGAAACCTTCTGGTCTGTAGATTTTAGATTTTAACTTTAGGTTTGTTTACAATCATGTTCTGCCATTTATCCATTTTTACAGACTATCAGAAGTGTATTTCAGGTACATTTTACTTGCTTGTTGCAGAATCGTTATGAAATCTCACCACTTTATCCTGGCTAGATTTGCAGCGCATATTGAATCCATATACATTCACACACTCATTCACACCTAGAGGCAATTTTGTAGCGGTCATTTTGGAATGAAATGAGCCCCAGAAGCTGTGAAAAGCAATTAACAAACATTTAACATGAGTAAATTACATTTTAATGGCAGATATGTGTTACGCGTTATTTATCTAAGTAGTATACTGTATTATATCTATGGTCTTTAATACAGTCGATTGGTGACATGAGTGTGACCGGTCTGCATTTTTACTCTGCATTGTGTTGGTGAGTGAACGAGACCAGACAACAAAGACTCCTCTGGGCACTTTTAAATATATATATGTGTGTGTGTGTGTGTGTGTGTGTGTGTGTGTATATGTATATATATATATATATATATACACACATATGTATGTATATATATAATATATATATATATATATATATATATATATATAATATATACTGTATGTATGTATGTATCGTTGTATTTACAGCTCATGCGCATTCACACGGCCCATGATAGATTTCTGTCACCCGGGCCTTTTTTTTTTTATAGCAATGTAATGTGCCACTGGGAGAAATTTGGGCTGCGCAACGATATTTTGAGAACACTGTTGAGACCGGTTCTGAAATATTGTTTAGTTTTTCTCTGACCTAGCTTGACAGTTCTGCCTAGTTTTCCAGCATACGACCAGCAACTTTTAGCTCCATGTGGATAACAACCATGTTCATTTATTTACGCATCAGCCCTTGACAGGCTGAAAGCTGCTGCTCAGTCCTATCCGGCTCGTTAGCGCTACATTGTTCAAGCTCATGCCACTGTTTTCTTTTAATTACAGGCTCTCAAAGTTGCCTCTGTAAATGAAAGGCTCTCGGGGAGGAAATGAACATTTCAGAGGCTCGGATAAAATGACTTGGCCTATATTTTTCTTTGGCTGCAAAACACAATAGATGCATAATGACGTGCATAACTGCTCATTGTTCCAAGCTGATTCGAGACCTTCCTATTGTTCTCCATACTTACACTCAATTCCAGAATTACTGGCACCCCTTCAACAGAACTGAACAACAGAAGTATAACATTATAGCAGTGGCAGATTTTTTACCTTCGCTCTTTGTCGGAATAAAGGTTTCTGGTAATCTTTCTTCGGCACTCGCACCATTGGCTTGCTCAGTAGGAATAAATATATGGGGGCAAATTTACTAATTTGTAAATAAGTTGTATATGTACATCAATTAAAAAAAATCTATCTGAATTAATAATTTTTGTCTGTCTCTTCAATAACAATGACAAAAAGTGCTTATATATATATATATATATATATATATATATATATATATATATATATATATATATATATATATATATATATATATATATATATATATATATATATATATATATATATATATATATATACACATACACACAGTTTTGTACTCTGTGGGAGGCTTTAGCAATTGCCAATTCATTTTATCAACATCAATGTGTTGCAGACATTATTTATTTACATATTTTTGTAAAGCTTGTCAAAGCTTGTATTTTTGTTAAAATCACAAATGAAAAGGGCCGACCGTGTGTGAGGAACACCAAAAGTTGAGTTGTAACGATTTGACATGCTCGGAAGTTATTATAGCCTCGCTCTTTGCCCTCCTTGTGTTGAGAACTGCTGACTGTCTTTATGGGTCTGTTTGTTTCTCTTTGCTCCGCTAGTCAGCTCCGCCTCCACTGGCTGGGAGGATAATAGAGATTAATTTCATTACCGCATGTTAAGTGCCGCTAGTGAGAGAACAGCCACAGCCCTGAATCAAATTACACCCAGCAGGGGAGCAGGTAGAGAACGGAGCAGTGTTTCTCTCCGCTGCATTCCCTGATAGAGCGTTGCATCCAGGTGACGTTTTCTCAAAGTGAAAGGCCATGAGTCGGGTCTTCTTACAAATTGAAAAGACCGGCTAGAAAAGGTTTTTGCATCGAAGATTCTTTAAGGCAAAGCTGCTGTTGGAACTTTAGAGTCTTGAGGGATATATCAACCAGACAGTACTGTGCTTTAGTATTCATTAGAGAGGAGAGAGAGAGTTAAGGTCAGGTCTGAAGGTTGGATGAGAAATGTGTGTGTCAATCAAAAGCTGGAGACTTCTCATAAGGATTCTTCCTCAAGTACTTTTGAAAAATTGTCACATTTCTGGTTAAGAGATCTTGATGTCGATCAAGATTTCTGTAACGCTCCAGAGCTTTGTTTGCTGACATGCAGTAATTTATGTCCATTTTTTTTGCCAGAGTCAGATAGCCAGAAATTTACCATGCGTTCCCAGTCAATGTCTGCATGCACTTATTCAAAATATTCAAACCACCAGCATGTTTTAGAATAGCATTTAAACCGGCGTCTTGTTGCCATCAAAAAATCAGGGGATTCTTTAATAATATACAGCAAAAAAACAACATACAATTGAAAAAATATAACACATACAGTGATATATGAATGAGATGATAGAATGAACAGGAACATTCGTGAATGAAACGCTTGGTGACAAAAACCCACTGATTGGAGCACGAGCTAGTGTTGTGTGTGTGTTTTTTTTTTTTTTGACAGTTGCTATGGTGACATTCTGTCCATCAGAGTCATCAGGATAGTGAGCAGGCGTGACGGGCTTCTTCCTGAGGCTGGTGGCTGGTGTGTGCTTCGTCAGATACAGGGGTTAACAATACAGCTGAGTGGAGTCTTGTCATGCTTTTGTCTCGCAGTCAGATTGCAGCGAAGGCAATTAGCCAGCAACACAAATATTTCCGCCACCCATTTAATTAGTCTAAATTGTGATGATTGCAGCTGTGGAGTGCAGTGATTGCATTTGCTGCTAAGTGCCGAGAGTTATTGTTCGCTCTTGTGGATCAGGATATGGCTTTTTTTTTTTTTAATAAAGCGACAGTACTCTTGCTAGGGAAGAGGTGCCAGTAAAACCACGCTGATGAGTGCGGATTCCATGCCCGAACACCATTTGTACAAGAAAAAAAAAAGGAGAGAAAAAAACAATAATCTGTATGAAAAGGCCTGGAAGCACAAACAAATGAGATGCTTTTTTTGTATCACTGTTTGATGAATTTTACAGAGACAAAGGTCATCCTGAGACAAAGAAGACCTTTAATACAAAACCACGTTCTAGTATGTCAATGTATTCATCAACATTCTTTCCTGTTTTTTTTTTTTCTTTGTGAGGGAGCCAGGGCAGTTGTATGTCTTTCTTTTTAGGGTTGTGTTGTGTTTAGGGAAGTAAGGTCGGATAAAAGGTATTTTTTTGTTTGTTGTGTTGGCTTTGGCTCACCCTGAAGCTTACACGGTCATTATACACTTTCCATGAAGATATCCCCGGTGTTTGTGTTCCATTCCTCCATTACGCTACCAAATACATTCACATCCGCCTTCTATCCCCCGCCCAGTGCCTTAACACGCTGTACACCCCAACCCTAGACTGGGACGCAACACATTTTAGCAAAATATTTCTTAAGCATATAAATAATGCAGTTGAAAACCTGCCTTGAGCTTGTTTTGGCTCAAACTTTGGACCTCATTATTTTCAATTCCCAAAAGTTTCAAAGTTCCTTATTATTCCCAGGGTTTACATAAGATGACTTAATGAAATGATGCTGTATTATCCAAGTGAAGCGCAGGTTTCCCTTCCGAGTCTAGACACTCTGAAGGCTTTTTTTCTTCCCGCTGTCACCTAGGGCTTGCTCATTAGTGACTTAAATCTACATCGGTATTTCTGTAAAGCTGGTTTGGGACAATGTCACCTGCTAAAAGTGCTACCCAAATAAAATGATCTGACAAATAAAATGAAAATATTTCGGAGAATAACACAACTAAATGACTTATATTTTGTCTATGGATGCTTGTAGATATTTTTGGTACTCCTGCCCTCTGTGCACTATTCCATCACCTTCAGTCTCCACATAATAGAGGAGAAATTGGATGGGGCGGATTAATAACCATTTTTAATCAAGTGTCATGGTTGAGCAGTTTAATGGAGTCGTGCATGGCTGGCTAAGTGCTGATAGCAATGGTATGAGTGGAGAAAGGTGTTGGTGCTGAGAGTCTATCACTCAAACTGGGCTGTAGCCTCAGTGCATTAAATCATCAGTGTGTCATTTTGATTGACCTGGCAGCTAAACAATTGGATGTATTATTTAAGCGATTTTTTTTTTAGCCAAGAATGACTAAGAAAACTGTGAAAAACCCTAAAAAGTGTTAAAGATTACACATAGGGTTACATCTGAACAATTTCTTTAAAAACCTAGGATATAATAATAATAATAATAATAATAATAATAATGGGGGCACAGTGGCTTAGTGGTTAGCACGTTTGCTCCACACCTTCGATTCCTGCCTCCGCCATGTGTGTGTGTGTGGAGTTTGCATGTTCTCCCCGTGCCTCAGGGGTTTTTCTCAGGGTTCTCCGGTTTCCCCCGGTCCAAAAACATGCATGGTAGGTTGATTGGAACCTTGGAAAATTGTTCCTAGTGTATGAATGTGTGGGTGTGTGTGCCCTGCGATGGATTCGCACCCCGTACAGGGGTCTTGATGCCCCAAGACACCTGAGATAGGCACAGGCTCCCCGTGACCCAAGGGAAGATCAGATAAAGCGGTAGAAGATGAATTAATGAATAATAATAATAATAATAATAATAATAATTTGTTGTGCTCTCGCCAGGGAATGGTGGTTTAGCGGTTATCACGTTCACCTCACACCTCCAGGGTTGGGGGTTTAATTCATGCCTCCGCCATGTTACTTGCCAGTGTGTCCAATCATAGCTATGCAAAGATTTGCTTTCTAAAACAGTATTACATTTTTGAGCTGTGGTAAACAATGAAATCAATAAAAACTTAATTCAAGTGATGAAAGATTTTGAACTTCTAACAGTAAACATGAGTTGAGTAACTACTGTAAGGATATAATATCCATTAGCTACTTATTACATTTTGAATATGGTACTTTAACCTGTAACCTGTTACATTTCCAAAATAACCATCCCAAAACAGTTTATCCAATGATAAACTTGCCTTTATCCACCTTATCTCGATGATCCTCCATGAGAAATTACATGGCAGTGGACTGGCACTTAGCCATGTCAAGTGAGTGTCTGAAACACAGCGATGGCTGTCAGACGTTAATCCCGTTATCTGCCATCGTGCCAAGCAGTGGACGGATCATCCGAGGTGGTCACTATTAGCCATGACAGCCGCGTGACTTTGTTTATTCTGATCTGTTAGTCTGGACCTGATCTAGATGGCCACCTGGAGTCAAATTCTCACAACGTGGGAACGATTTTCTGTCGCTGCGCTTTAAGGCGAGGCAATCGTGATCAACGCCAATCATTCTGTCATTCTCCAACAGCACTGGGCAGTCGGAGGTTGTTGCCGTGGCATCCTGACACGTGTGGGATTACGGGAGCTGCGCGTTTAGGCTCTGCTGTCAGCTAACTTGGTGCTTGAGTGCTCACGCACAGCAGTGGATTTGCATAGTGAGAGGCGGGCTAAGCTGAGAGAGATTTAGAGGCAGCGCAATGGAAAGCGAAAAAAGAATAAGCTGAGGAAAAATCAGGAGAAGAGACGAGAGTACGCTAATAACTCCAAAAGGAATCTGCCGATGAGGACGTGAAGGCTTAACCAGGGAATAAGCCTGAACATGTGGGTCTTGATGGCCACAGAGAAACAACGGACAAATCTGCATCATGCTTTCCTTTCCTCTCCATGTGGGCTCTTGGCATGAAGAAAGAAATACCAAATCATGTATCTGCTTATTAATAATCATTATGCCAATTTCACTGAGAGACCCCCTGGTATATAATGCTTCTAGCTTTCTTATTTATAACACACCTAAAGGTCAGGAATGACGTTCCTTGAGAAACGGCGTGTTTGAAGGAGAGGGAGTTTATTACAAGGTTTTGTATTCGATCGTTGCCTCGGAACCTGGCTGACTGCTGAAGAGCCAAGAGGAACTTTTTTATGGAACCAAAATGAGGACAAGTATTTCGTCAGTGAATTTATTAAAATATATATATTCCCTATTGCCTAATTCTCTGTTCCATCTGTTTCCTACCAATCAACATTTCACCATTCAAGTCAACATGATCTGTCATTGCACTGGAGCATCCTTTCTCGTTCCTGCTCATGACGTACCAATAAAAAAAGAAAACGCAGCACGAACTAGTTCCTAAAATGTAATCATGGAAATCAAGAAGAAAAGAAAAGTGTTTTATGTGTACACCTTGCATATGCCTTTCTTCAATGTCAGTTGATGAACATTATGAGCATGCTATAAACATATAATAATGCCAACAATATTTCGAATTTCATATGCAATCACTGTGGCATATAGACAGATCCCTTATCCAGCTAATAAAGCTGTCTGGTTATTCTTGAGGCGTCCTCAAGAATAAGGAGCGCATATTAGGAGCAATTAAAGAAATAAACACAAGCTCGATTGGTATTTCAGGTTATACTCTATTTCCCCAAATACTGACTCATCTTTGGTCTCACAAAGCTTTCCCTATCTTTTTACCAAGCACTTTAAACCTGAATTTAACCCTATTTGTTTTGCTAGTCATGCTGCCTGTGCCTTTACCCTTTGGATTTTGTCCACTTTTTTGCCAATAAATCTAAACTTGCATCCAACCCCGAAGCATAACCGATTGTCTAGGCCTGTTTTAACTTAATACGATCAGTGGAGAGTAAACAGATCTCATACTAAGGCTGTCAGAATATAAATTCAAATTTTCATTTCCAGCAATGGTGACACAGAGTGTGTCGCACTCAGGAAAAAAAAAATGACGTACTGTCAAGCCCTATCTATTCCAGAAACGATGTGTCTGTATAAAAATCTCATTTCCTTAATCTGAACCCCCCCCAAAAAAAAACGTGTACAAACATCCTCGGCAGATGACACCATCCGGCCTTCCTAAATGAATATTGACTCTGTTTTACCAGCATGGCCTACGGATACGAAGATAAATCAAGTAAGTTGTCTCTCCAAATCGATCAGGTTAGAAACGCACTTTGGAAGAATCGCTGTAGATTGCCTACACAGATCACACTTCCTCACCCTATACACATAAATGGAGGTGGTAGCTCAGGGGTTAAGGCATTGGACTCTGGCCGGGAAGATCGCAGTTTCTTGTGCAAGGCCCTTAACCTTCAATTGCTCAGTTGTAAGTAGCTCGGAATAAGGGCGTCTGCCAATCGGTGCAAGACTTACGAATGTGGGAATCATCGACAACTTGAAAGACGTATCTACCTGAATATCCAAGTATAAAACTGAGATTCATTTTTCTTTCTTAAGAGATTATAGGCTCATCTATACTTTTCTATACTTTATATACTAATTTTGTGTTTAATTCAAACAACGACAAATAATCAACTCCTGCTTTTTGTATTACTAGTAACCCGTGTTGGGGAGGAACGAATTAAATGTAACGGCATTACGTAATTTAATTACAAAATAAATGTATCAATAATAAGGCACGGTGGTTTAGTGGTTAGCATGTTCGCCTCACACCGCCAGGATCCGGGTTCGATTCCCGTCTCGGCCATGTGTGTGTGTGGAGTTTGCATGTTCTCCCCGTGCCTCAGGGTTTTGTTCTCCAGGTTCTCCAGTTTCCTACCAGTCCAAAAACATGCACGATAGGTTGAGTGGCACCTTGGAAAATTGTCCCTAGTGTGTGAATGTGTGTGTGTGTGTGTGTGTGTGTGTGGCCTGCGATGGGTCGGCATTCCATCCAGGGTGTATCCTGAGATAGCCTGAGATAGGCATAGACTCCCTGTGACCCGAGGGAAGATCGGATAAAGCGGTAGAAGATGAATGAATAAATGAATGAATGTATCAATAATTCATTACAGTTACTGAGATAAAATGTGTTACTTGTGAAAATGTTAAAGATTGCAAACAGGGTTACATCCAAACATTCATTCATTCATTCATCTTCTACCGCTTTATCCGATCTTCCTCAGGTCACGGGGAGCCTGTGCCTATCTCAGGCGTCTATGGGCATTAAGGCAGGATACACCCTGGATGGAATGCCAACCCATCGCAGGACACACACACACACACACACATTCACGCACACATTCATACACTAGGGCCAATTTTCCAACGTGCCAATCAACCTACCGTGCATGTTTTTGGACCGGAGGAAACCGGAGAACCCGGGGAAAAACCCCCTGAGGCACGGGGAGAACATGCAAACTCCACACACACATGGCCGAGACGGGAATCGAACCCGGATCCTGGCGGTGTGAGGCGAACGTGCTAACCACTAAGCCACCGTGCCCCTTTACATCCAAACAATTTCATGTAAAATCAGTGCTTTAGACGACGGCATGATTTTCAACTGAAACGTGATGGTGATTTGAAGGATGACAATCTGCTGCAGTTTCATTTCTAAAAATGTTTTTTTGTTTTTGTTTTTTTTAATAAGGGTTTGAAACTATTTTGCTTAGAATGTTAACTTAAAGTCCCACCAAATAAAAAGTATTCAAACTTACTTTTATAAAGTAATTGAAAAGTTACAACTGCTTATTATTTTGAATAGGGTCATTTGTAATCTGTAACCTATTCCATTTCCAACACTGCTAGTAACTGCAAACTTCTGAAGTGAAGGTGCTGCTGGCTTGGTTAGACCTGTCTCGTGTACGGAGTGACGATGATAAACTGATGAGATCTCATGGGAAACGATTTCCTTTAATACCCGCATACCGCAGACAAAAATAGATCCTAAAAAGCCTGAGAAATTTCACCACATAAGTTCAGTCTGACAGCATGAACAAGTCTCTAAATGATGCTTGAGCACTAGTGCCTTTCCCAGAACAGCAGATTTCTGTCATTAAGGCTTATGGCAGTGCGTGAAACACACCCACGCTGTGTAGCTGAAGTAATAGTGCACCGGTGCCTCGGTCCTACATTTGGTGTTTGCTTGTGGAATTGAAGACTTCTTTATCAGACAGGCCCCTGTGGTTGCTTCAGGGCGAGCTGAGGAAAGAAAGACACTTTTTGGAAGAGTGAGACAGTGGCTCTTTTACAGCCCCCCGATCCTTCACACAGTTTTGGCGTAGACTTTGGCCTCCGAGTCTGCACATTGACTGCCTGGTTGAAAGCACCGAGTGTTTGTGCTTCGCTGCCCATCTGTCAGGTGGCGCATCTCTTTAACAGAACAGCTTAGCAAACACACCTGCAACATTATTGATAACGCACGTGATGAAGAAATTCCTACTTTAAATGATCCAAAAAGAGGGTATTTTCCTGTTTCACATTCAAAGGAATACAATTCCTGACTGTGACACACTTCTTCTGCTGTGCTTCCTTTCACCTTTCCGCCTGATTCCTCCTGATGCTCTGCTACCGCCTGGAGCTTTTCTGCACTTGTGACTCATTTTCCGAAGCCGTGGACATTTCCACATGGATACCCTTAAGATTTGCACTTCCCAAAGGAAAAAAAAAACAATATCCATTCAAGACAAAGCCTTGCTTCAGTGAGTTTTGTTCACCTAGATACCGTACATAAAAACGCTGCTTTAATCATAAAACTGTCCTGCGCTCAACCCGGGATGCTTACTCACAGTATTCTCATCCATGCAACACACTGTTTGACATTATAGTGCAGTCAAGAGATCTATGACTTTTAATCTCGCTGCCCCTATAGTACAAAAGACAGGAGCCAGAGGTAAGGTAAACATGCTGTAAAGAACAACCCAGTGTCACGCTTTATTCCTTGCGTTTTCCTGGCGTGTTCGTTTAGCTAATCTATCTCCTCTTAGTGACGATATCTACAGCTAAATGTGCTATACAAATAAAATTGATTTGAATTAAATCAAAGGCTCCTGCATGTGCCCTGCCACAGTCAATAGGTTTGATTAAACGGAGCTCCCACTTTTCACGAGGCTTCCCTCGCCACATTCAATTACCGTTTCCTTCCTCTTCCATTAATCCAGCTCACCCTGCCTTTGTAGAGCTCAGGCTTCAAATGACCAGCCATGCCTGCTGCCAACCCGGGGAAGAAAGTAATTATGTCCCGTCCTTGTCCTGGTTTCCGAACTTAACTTTTGACATGTCTTAAGTTCAAATACAGACAGATAAACATCGCTCGGCATTGGAACGCAACGCGCTTTGCGGCGCGCTGATAAATACAAAGCGAAGATCCCACGGCTGCGCTTTGATAAAATGATTCATCACCTTTCCCCACACTTACACCTTTCCTCTATCCTTATCTCCGTCCATGGCTCATTTTTAGTGGGCATCTTATCTTTTGCATAGCTCCCACATGGGCAAGCATAAATCTTCTTCCGCCCTTGTCGCACATAGGTGTAACTCAAGTCGTTCCCTCATATACACTTCCATTGGCTGGATCGTTTAGTCAAAGAAAAAGTCTTCTGAAGTTTCCTGTGATATCAGTAGATATGTTTGTATTCTTGATATAATTTTAATAACATACTATCCGCATCTAGTTACACACTGAACTCTGCAATGTCGCCCCACTTTAATCATTTTAGAAGGTTCGAGAAAGCCTAGTTCGCTTTCATATACGAACATTGTTGTACTTGCTTCTATATGTACATGATAGAGCCCTAAATGAACTCCATCAGAAGACGCCACTTTGGCGTCGGTGATCAAAACAGAGTTACAGAGTTTGAATCGAGCAGAAACTGTCCAACTCTGTCGGCAAAAAAAAGAGCAATTCCAACAGCCACTGTAGCCGCTGTATACTTTCCTTAAAGCGTCAAACTTTATATTCCTTAATATTATAATATTATTATAGAATTAAGCCTGAATAATTATCATGTTCCCAACCAGTTTTAGACATTATAAACACACACTTCACCTACGTGCAGGACAAGGGTTAGTCTTGGATCAGAGCTGGTAATCTGTGCCTAATGGTGTTGGTTATTTTATGGCAGTGAAGGATTGCTCATGAGGTAAAATATGGAAGCGGGGGAATGAAGAGAGACTTTCTATTTGCTGAGTCCATGTCTTCTATATTTGCTCTATCTCTCTCTCTCTCTCTCTCTCTCTCCCTCTCTAATCCACCTGAAGCCAAACAGTTGCTCAAAGAAGATAAAGAAATTGCTTCTAGCAAAAAAAGCAAAGCCAAAGAAACACTAAAAGCGCTTATGCTTACACAGCCTTTAATACCCAAATAACCAAGGGTTTTTTCAAAGACTGGACATTTAAAAAAAAAAAAAAAAAGAAATAGAAAAAACTGTGACAGATGAATATGCAAACAATGTGCATGGTTTAAGCACTATAAAAGTTCATTAGAACAAAGACAAAAGCCATTTCCAAAAATGAAAATGATCATTTTCTCACATAGCAGAGATTTTACTGTATAATTGCTTCAATTACTCGTTTTACTAGCAATCGCATCAAATTACTGCAATAGAGGCTTTAAAAATGTGTGATAACTATTTCATCAGACAGTGCTCACCTATAATGTTTTATTTAATGGCCTTGGTTTTAATAGGTAGTTATTCTGAACAAAAAACAGCAGCTGATGAGTGCTTATGCTCCAGCCACAGTAGGGGAACAAACTCGCACCATATTCTCTCGTCTCACGCGCTAGACATTACACATGGCTTACGTAGTACTATCAGTTAAAGGCAGATATAATAGAACTAGCATCATCTGGATTATGCTGAGGTGGGTATTTTATTTGTTGACAGTAGCAGGACTAAGGTATTTGCATAAGGCACAAACTGTTTTATCACGCACTCATGAAATTTATTTTGAATGTAATATTTTACATTCAGTCGTATAATTAAATTTACATTAATCAACAGCAGAATAGCACTGAAAAATTATGGGGGGAACCCAATATGTTCTCAGTATGGTTGGGAATGTGACTTGAAATGATATTTCATAGGGTTATAATTGTGTGATTGTAAATAAAAGTGCACATTTCTGATAATTTATAATACACCCCATGTAGACAATGATGTAGACTTCATTGCAGTAATGCAAAATCAACGTGACTTTTGAAGTATTTTGGTGTAATATTATAATATATTCATGATAATATAGTGGATTAAGTGCTGCATTTGTACAGTTATGGATCTGGATACCTGAGTTTATTTTTATTTTTATTTCTTTAACGCTTTTTACAATCAACATTGTCACGAAGCAGCTTCACAGCATTTAATAAAATAAGTATTTGGGCTGCCAATCAATTCAAATATTTAATCCCGATTAATCGTCTGACTGCCGCGAGTTAACTCATGTTTTTAAACGTACCATAAATTAATACTTTTCCTGTTTCTGATACTAACAGATCTGGTAACAGATGTTATAATTATATACATTTCTCTCAAAATCTCTCCCTTTAATATACTTATTAATTATTTAATATTTTTTTCACTCTGGAAAAGATTATTTTAATATTAATTTCTTGTTAATTCATTAATTTTTTATTAATTCCATTGATAATAGTTTAGTGCTTGTTTTCAGTGTAAAATATGGGACGTGGCTCCTTTAAGAATTCTGTTCCGGTTGCTTTCCATATTAACTGGTGATGCGTTTAGGTTATACGGAAGCGCGTCGCATTCCCGAAAGAAAAAAGCACTTCCGTAATACGGATTTGTTAATGCGATGCACTTCCGTAAGGTTCCATATGGTCATATACGCTAATATCGTGAGGAGCTGTTGTAAACGCGCAGCTAGTAAGCGTTATTCGGGGAAATTTAGGACGCACGAATGGATGCACTGAAGTTTCTTTATTCATTTGTTCTCTATTGTCCAGGTTTATCAGAGCATAGTGAAGGAGCACATCACTCGCATAGTAGTACACACTGTATATCGCGAGTTAATAAAAGTAGTTCCGTTAAAGCGAATTTGCCTTAACGCGTCAATAAGAATATCAAATTTCAAATTGGAAAGTTCATGAGCAAGTGATGATGGTTAGGAGATGATATAAGAAACCTTCAAAAGCACCAGGAGTCTCATATAGGAGACACTGACTAGTGCAATGTAATAAATTCTTCAATAACTGTGTACTATCTGTGGTCAGAAGTGTAGTATTAACGAGGTTTGAGCTATTTTGCTGTACGTGGTAACTGCAGTCGTCAGCCATAGTAGCAAACGCGAGCATATCAGTTGCAGTCCCAAGCCATCTTCATGGTTATGCTTTCTACATGTTCCTACGAAGAGTGTCAGGGCCTTTAATAGCAATGACAGCGCATTTCACTGTTAATGTAGAGAGGGGGGGAGAGAGAGAGAGAAACACTCGGGGTGCATTCAGAGGGCAGAAGATATCTCCACTTGTCACGTGTCACAACAGCGAGAACAGACATTAGCACTATCAATTTATCACCAGCTGAGCTTGTGGAAACGCTGTACCGCTCGCAGCCATTCTGCAGCTCTCTCTTCTGTAACTCGTCAAACCCTGCTGCTTTCATCCTCCCAACGCCCGACAGAGCGCCCTCGCCTTTTAATTTTAACGCTTTCTGCTGTAGTTAAGCATACTAACTGGGACAGTAACGCTGATCCTAATTCAG
>JACRUU010000008.1:6927123-7182123 GCA_030449085.1 Kryptopterus vitreolus | reverse complement strand
CAAGATGGCACTCTTTGGCTTTTGAGCAAGGCCCTTAACCCTCTGTTCTCCAGGGGGCGCTGTATCACGGCTGACCCTGCACTCAGGCCCCCATGTTCCAAACTGCAATATGCGAAGAAAGAATTTCAGTGTGCTGTAACATATATGTGACAAATAAAGGCTATTCTATTTAGTCAATGGTAATGTGTTACATACAATGAAATAAAACAAACATGATCTAATTTAAAGAGTTTTGTAAGACATATCATTATGAGGGTGTAAAAAGGCTCGTTTATTAGCAGACTGATAACAGAATTTACCCTGATTACACTCATCTGCTATTTTATTCTCTTATTATTTATAATAATAAGTGTTGTCTATTAAACTGAATAAATAAAATGGTGAGTGCTTACAAAGGAACCTAAAAAGTTTCAGGGAAAGGAAAGAAGATAGATGAGAACAAAACAACATGAATAAGTAAATGTGCACAGAAAGGCGGAAATAAAAGGTGAGAGGAGGAAAAAAAACAGAAAAAGAAAAAAGAAGTAAACAAAATACAGGAATCGAATGGGGGGGGGTTTACAGAGAAAAGAGAAGAGGAAATGAGGCATTGTATAAGTAGCGAGTGAGATATATGGGTCTCTATATTGTGTGCATGTATCGTGTTGTTGGGGATCACAAAAGGTTATTTGGCAATTGGAATAGTTTTTTTTTGTTATTGCAAAATAAAAACGTGTTTAAAAAGCGAGGTAAACATAAATCTCAGCAGGAAAAATCTGACACCTTAAAGTCACATGACCATCAGAGACATCACATGACAAACAATTGCATTGTTGATCTCTTTAAATACAAACAAAACGGGTCTATGCTGTTTTTGTTTTGACTTTTGTTAGTTTTGTTTGCTGCGTTTATCATATTTGTCTGTTGATCACACAAATTTTTGGATCTGACTGCTAAAAAAAAGCCCCACTAAGCCTGAAACCAAATACTAAAACTGTGCACTGTTTTTTTAAGCACCAGAATCAGAGTATAAGCCCTTCACAGTTACCTCTCTGGGAAACTCTCAATCACAAATTAAGGTGACTTCATTTCTCTTCAGTAATCCTCTTAGCGCCTGAGAGGCCATGACGGATACATGTAGCATGTTTGAAATACATTTTCGGCAAAGCAATTTCTTTTTTTTTTGGATCCGGATGACCAGGACCTTCCAATGTCACTATTTACCTAGAGAACGTTTTCTGTCTGATAGACGGGAATTAACCTCCTGGACCTCTCCCTGAGTGGACATTATGTATCACCGAGCGTTAGCGATTACAGTTGTTCATGCAGAAAGTACACTGATTTTGAACAATGAGTAAGCCCTCCTTATTAATATTCATGAAGCATGTGCATGCCTTGATTACACAGCGAGTGCCTCTCGCTGTGTAGGTTTCCGAATTTTAATCAGCATTAATGTCAGATTAAAGTGTAGTCTTGATGTGGCTTCTCGGTGTACACGTTAAAACCCCGATGTCGGTAAACAGAAGGAAATTACAGAATCGTGCGCTTCCGCGGTGTGAAATTCTATATGGCAGGCGAGCAACGTGCTGCTAAACTACTTTCCCCTCTTTAAAGTCCAAATTAGTTTGGGATTTGGCCAGCAGTGGACAGGCTCTGCAATGTGACTAACTAGATTACTGCTGCACTTTTGGGAAGAGGAAGGAAGTGGCTCTGAAAATGGTGGCAGTGCGGCAGAGGGGGAACTGTTTGGTTCGCTGAGCTTTACTTGATAATAGCACCACGAGGGAATCCACTCGGAGTGCTCTAAATGCTTTGTTTTTCTTTCGCAGAATACTAACGGAATGGACCAATCAGTAGCCCAGGCACACAGGATGAGCAGGTGAGCAAAGTTTGTTGTCTGGGTTCTAAGAATGCAAGCTACGGCATCCTACATGCAGAGAGGGGGAAAAAAAAAGCAGTACGGTTTGTAGGATCAGTGTTATTAATGGCACATATCCGCCAAACACGGTGACAAAAATGCATAAGAGAAATATCTATCCCTGGGAGATGAGCCCCATTTCTCAGCATACGGACAATAG
The DNA here is from genome assembly GCA_030449085.1 of Kryptopterus vitreolus. Taxonomy (NCBI): domain Eukaryota; kingdom Metazoa; phylum Chordata; class Actinopteri; order Siluriformes; family Siluridae; genus Kryptopterus; species Kryptopterus vitreolus. Next base: position 7,180,066 of record JACRUU010000008.1, on the reverse strand, counting down.
CATTATTGCTTGAGTATTCAAACCAACCACAATGCAGATTCTCAAACCCATTAACGCATACTGTTGGCGTTAAAACACGAAGCTCTACTCCACTTCCCAACGTAAAACTAATAAGGCTAATAGGACTGTAGAGACCTTTCCTGCTTTTAAATCTTAAATCCTTGGAAACACCTAGGGAGATGCATCATCGGATTCTCTTTGCAGCGCCAATTAAAGCATCGCTGCAATGGCTTCAGGCAGGAATAAGTCTGACCATGTGGTCTGTTTCCAGATCATCTGGCAAGAGATCAATATTAACAGAGTTATGCTCAATGTTATGTCTAAGCTTCTATGAACGCTCGTATCATTTTTTTTTTTTTTTACCTGCTTTCAGTACCTGCCAAGCCGGATGAGTTATTAATAGCAACGGCTTATTTAGTCGCCGGACCCTTGAAGGATTTTATTTTATACGTTACAAATGTCCGACATATAGAGTATATTTAAAAATGCTCGGGTCAGGCTTGGCTTTGCTATCGAGTTTTAAAAAAAGACGACACATTTACAGGAGATGATGACCTGGAGTTCCCAAGGCCCTGATCTCTAAAGGGCTTTGTATTGACTGAATGCTCGAGCAAGTGAGTCACTGTCACTGGATGTATCCTGAGGTGAAGCTGTCACCGAGTTCATCACTGTCCACCCAAAACAAGGACTAAGTGAAGCAACGACTAGAGACAGACAGAAAGAGAAGCTGTCTTTTTTTTAAGAAAAAAGCCTAAGTGCTGTAGAAAAGAGATTATCCATACGGACAAATATAGTACCGCATCCGCCGGATTAACAAAAGCCATTATGTTCAAAATGTCTCACAGTGCTGCCGTGCCTATTCAGTGAGGCGCCCCAACCTTCTTGCAAATGAATCCTTTTCTGTTATGTTTTGCCAGCACATTTCCAATAGCCGGTATTATTTAGTTTGTTGGTATAATTACTGTTTCCATTAAACGAGCGTGATTCAGCAGAAAGGCGGGATGTTTTCATTAACATATTTCCCCCAGATCAGATTGTTAATAAATAAATAAATAAATAAATAAATGGCCATGGAACACTTGCAAGGGCAGAGTAGGACATGGTGAGTGATTATGCATAGCCCTGATATGGTTCCAACAACATAATAAAGGGTGCAAAGCTGTCTCTGGGCTGGGCCAGTCGCTGATTATGATTGTAGAACCATGTCCCTGAGAACATAAACTGATTGTTTGTTGACGTGGTCCAGAACGAATGGGTCAGGCAAAACGTCATACGACACGTCACTGTTCAATTTTACAACCTGATTGATTGTAAATTGATTGTGTTGTTTAATCTTTTTTTTTATTTTATCATATCACACACGGTTGATGTGAATTATTATTTGCGTTTTCTACTGTAGGACGGACTTGTGAGGGAGTGATGGATTAACAGCTCGGGATTTGTACATGATAACATGCACACAAAGCTAAAAACAAAGCGGAATTATGGCACGCCACAACGTAATTGTAATAGACGGAGAAAATGAACTGCTGTGGTGTAAGAGGAATAAAACACTGGACGTGCTAATCACTTTACAAAAAGAATCAACATTGTGGCGGTAACAGAACATGCCAGTATGTTGGTGATTATCTTTCTACAACAGCAACATCCTGCCATGTTTTACTCCTTAATTATTCAGTGACGATTATTCAGTGACTATGAATCATTCAGCAACTAGACTGAAACTAATTGGAAGGATTTGCAGGAACAAGAATAAGAGACCCACTGATAGATGTGTGTGTGTTTGGGGGGGGTTATTTTCGGTTAAGATCAAATTTATGTGTGTATATTTTCAACAGTACAGTCAACACACCGAACCTGATTTTGGGACACATTTACAAGGCTAGACAAAAGCCATATAACCCATATGGGAAAACTATCACTATATACTTTTTGTGCATCTCATTTCATTCTAATCCTTGGAAAAATACAATGCAGTAAGTTTTTTTTAAGGGTAAGAATTTGGAGTTAGGCTTTAAAAGGACTGTTCTAACCTGCCAATGAAAATATCCTTGTGCTGGAATTTACTATATTATTCATTGTAACCTGATCTCTCTAAAAGCCCAATTAAAGATTTGCAATAAAAGGTATATTTAGAGGAACGCCTACCATCAGATAAATAATTATCCTGGGCTGAAAAGACGGAGCTTAAGACCGATACATTGATTTTATATAATTGGCTGCTGATCTTGGCGCCGTTTTAATTTTAAGGCAGGGCAGGCGGCTCAAGGAGCGCATTTACTCTTCATGGGAAGAAAAAAGAAAAATACAATTAGCGGATGAGTCATTAGAACGATTGTCATTAAGCTGCCCCCCACTCAAAAGCTTAATGAAGCTACGGGTGACAGTCGAGCTATTCAGCTAATCCACAAAAGTCTCCGAGGAGGTGACAGCCAATGGCGACAAAGTCTATGTCCTCACTGCTACAGGGAATGAAGGTGATCAAATCTGGCAGACAATTAACACCCTCCTTGCGCTCTTCTGCCGTTCTCATGAAAAGCCCATAAGAAATACATTTGCTCCTGTGAAAACCCTTATTTACAAATCACCACTTACCCGAGCTCGCTCTGCTGCTACTACTGACTTCGCAAGGCGCAGGAATATAACACCACTCCACATCAGTTCTTATGAGGTACTTCATTTTTAAAAGAACATTACCTTAGGCTACATTAAGTTTCAATCACAAGAGGTGCTCATTACTCTTAAGTAATATAGCAGAAGGCCTGAACTGCTGACCTTGGCGATATAAGCTTGCAATGTAAGAAAGCTTGCCTTGCAGCAGGTCCTTTCTTTTGTTTTCTTTTTTCTGTATTGTGCTTCCCAACACATGTCCTCATGGTGACTTTCTGGCTTAAATCAATCTGAAGATACACTAGAGCGCAACAGAGTTCAGAGTTGGTGAGTCAGCACACACTCAAGAGGCGACTAAAAAAAACAAACAAAAACAAAACAAAAAGAAAAATGGGCCAGTGGTTAAGCCTTGAGGCATGCAGCCAAAAATGCAGCAAAATGCCCTCATAATAATTCTATGAAATACTGAAGGATACTAGAAGCATGGCATATATAATAAGGGTAATGTTATTCAAATTGTACAGAACCCCGAAATCTGAAGATATTTTGCCATTAATTGGCCATTTAGAAAAAAAAACACATTTTCTGGTTCAAAAAATATATTCATTGTAAATAACTGCTTTATCAAGGTTGTACATCCTTGCAAATAATGCACACAAATTAAAAGAATTCACCTTGGACCAAAGTAGAGGCTCAATGGAGAGCATCACACTCAAGACAGTCTGAGGATACCGTAAAAAGTATGCAAACTCAGGAAGAACATGCAAAAGTACACAATCCATGCGGTCTTCTGTCTCAGGACATAATACTCTAAAACTCATCCATTCCTTATCAGGTTGTTTATACTCAGATAAACAACACGTGACGTTTTACAATGTCGTTATTTATTTATTTATTTATTTATTTATTTTACGAAAAGCCAGGTGTGAAAAGAACTAAAGACAATCTGCTCCAATAAGAAGTGTAATTATCTCTAGAAAAGCCTCAAGATTGAGCTTTTCTGACTGGTCTGGAGCATTCAGAGATGTATTAAAGCAACACCTTGGAGGACCTTGTATTTATAAACAATATAAATGTAAGTTCATGAAGCGACGTGGGTTCAGATAGATATATTTAGGGTTTAAACTATAGAAAATAGGGATTAAATAGCATTTAAAGGGATTTATTTGACCAAATCCTATACTTTTCATGGGGGTTCTAGGAACATATACCACCATGGATTTGGGGGGGGGGGGTTGAAAACTCGATGGTCAGCGCTTTATCGCAGGAGAGCTATAGAAAAAGCATATCTGTGTGGAGCTGACTGGCAGGTTTGGGTCTCGTAGTTCAAGTAAAGGAAAATGTCAAGCCTAATAGAACACAATTGCGTGCCTCTAAATTTGTGCCAACAAAGAATGACATGCCCGGGAAAAGTCTGTTGTCTGAACACTATTATTTATTGATTGATGGATAGATGGATGGATGGATGGATGGATGGATGGATGGATGGACATGAACGAAGAGGAATGCTGTCTGCACTTCAGGCCTCCACACTCTACATCACTACCCGACTTTAATAAAGTCCTTGTGAATAAACACAAATCTCCACAAACACACAACCAAATCTAGTAGGCCATCTTTATTACAACACCAAATGAAATGTGACATGGAATGTTAAAAAAAAAAAGCACATTCAAATCTTATGCGCTGGCGTCTAAAAAAATGTGTATATATACTTGTATTTTAATAACAGCTTTTCTTCTGATCATGATGCTAAATCATGATGTTGCTCACAAGAGAAGAGCACAGAAATTTATCAACATGTCGAATAGATTGAATCAAATCTTCAGATATGAAGTTTCAGAGCCTCGTATTTCACGAGCTCACCTTTCTAGACTGAAAAGTATACATGGATGAGACGGTGGAAAGGGGGAAGATATAATACATTGCCAAATGCTGCCTCTGTCTGGATGTGTTATCATCTCTAATGTTCACAGAGTGTGAGATGCTATCAAACACAAAATATAAAAAAAAGCCACAGCATCGTCTGAATCAGCCTATATAGGCATGCATGATATCTATATCTATCTATCTATATCTATCTATCTAACTATCTATATATATATATATAAATGTTTAGATCTTAAATAAACCTTCAGCAAAAATGTGTTTGAAGAAATTGAACCATAGTCACAATCAGACTTATTTAATAATCATAGAACAGAACAAACAATTCATGATTTGATGAAATGAGATGTTTTTGTCACGGTTAGTCCTGATGTCGGCAAAAGAACAAACATTTTAGGCCTGAGCACACTATTTTTCATGAAAAATTGCTTTTTATTTTATTGGTCTTGGTGATCAGTCTCTAGGGTCACAAGCCACTAAACGTGAAATGCATTCAGGCTAAACTGAAAAACCCTGAGTGTGTGTGTGTGTGTGTGTGTGTGTAATGCCTTATTGATTTAGGGCTATTAGCCCTGGCAGGCTGTTCATTTTTTCCCCCCTTCCTTTAAATTAGGCATGATTTGAAATGTTCAAATGACTTCACTTAGGGTGGGAAAAAAAAACCTGATTTCAATCTGATTTCAAAAGTTACAGAATGCTTGAACTGGCTATTACTTTTTTTCCCCCTCACACATAGTCAGACTTGTTTCACCATCGAAAAGTCAATGTGCAAACAGTAAAGGAACATCTTTATATGTGTACAGTATGACTAAAACGCAAATACTGCACAAAATGATGACTCAGTAGTGAAGCATTTGCGCTACATTGACCTTGTATATTCTGTAGCAATTGACAATTTGCAGACTGAGAGAAGGATTTGTCCTCAACTACTGTGGTGCATATGAAGTGTATTGTGCACGAGTACGAATAGCACACAGCTGGGAAGGGAAAAAAAAAGATAACAGCAGCTGAAAATGGCCGAACATTCAGCAACTGATGCTTAAGAACGGAATTGAAGTGACTAGTAAACGTACAGTGAGCAACTTTCATACGTTATTGTCTTACTGAATAAAGAAAATAGTTCGTTTTGCCATGATTGCTTCATGACTGCGTAATAAAAAACAAAAAACATTTTACAGACAATATTTCAATTTATTTTGCCTCTGCAAAAGCCATCTAACAGCTTAATAACTACTGCAAGTGAGAAATAGGAATGATAGCGTTACATCACAGCTCTGTCGAATGCTTTGATTCCGGATGGCCAGAAGGTCTTGATGCATTTTTAATTAAATGCTAATTAAACAGCAGCTCTGATTTACAGTTCTTTATAGCGTTTTGCTGGGCCTCCTTATTCAGAACAAATCATTTAAAGAACCGAGTTAATGGCCATGATCATGGGCTCAGCAGGTGGTGCTGGGATTTGAGCTCATCACCTTCAGATCCAAAGCTAAACAGCTTAACCACAGAGCTACGGCTTCCCATATCAATGTAGTGTAATCGTTTCTATAGTAACCCCTCATCACCATATACTTGAGTGTGATTCAGCGCTCTTAATTGTGTAGTCTCAGCTTTTTGTAAAAGTCAGGGGTCAAGCAGTGTCTCAGTTTTCTTTATGGTTCCTTGGAATAATTTTTTTTTCAATCATGTTAGCCTCAAAAGAGAGAAAAAGGAGTATACTGAGGTAACTCTTTGCCAATATTATAATATAAATGGATGCCAAAACATCTTTCTATGACATAAAAAATGGAATATGTGCAATATTTAATTTAATTAATAATAAATTAATAGAAGGCCCAGATTGCTTGTGGTGAGAAGAGAGACACAATACTTTACATAAGTATATTTTCCTACAGCACGTCTGTTTATTTATTACACTGCAGAATACACTCATTAAAATATTTACTTATTCACGCCACCTTTGTATTTGAGCCGTCTTTCTACCTCACAGTCGTTTGTGCTACTGAATAACCAGACTTCCAGCGTAATGACAGAAGGCTCAAGTGTTCACTTACTAAAGGAAACTTCATACACTGGCAATCAATACGGCATTTTCACTAATGGCTCAAGGCTCTCCATCTAAACCCAGTTAGAAAAACTGGCAATTGTCGATCTCAGCCTGTGCACTAATGCATATCATCAACTTTTTTCTTTTTTTTCTTCCCCTTTCTTCATTTTGTTGCTGAGAAACACAATTCAAAGAGCACGAAGGCAGGAAATCTCAAGATTCCCCCACCGACTGTCGTGACTCAGCGTTCAGAAAGGTTGAGGATTTCACACAGAAGACATAACACGGCACTCTTGCGTTGGTTTCTCTGAAAGATCACACCAAATCATTCTTTTTCATCACCTCTTCCTTCCTTCATTCCCTCTGTCCTGCAGCTGCAATGATGTCAGGCCCAGGTGTCTTCGGAGGCCACTTTCTATTTTCATTACTCACTAATGCAAAGCGCTGGTGGAAAAGGCTTGTCTAAGGGAAAATGAAATCAAGTCGAGGCAGGGAGCTTGAACTGAAACGTGGAACAATACAAACGGATAGTGTTTAGTGAGGAGAGATTTGCATTTCCGTACTGAAATGTTCGATTCATTGTGAGGGTGCTGTTATAATCCCAAGATCTGCTTCGGTGTTGAGTAAATTGCTTTATCGTACCTTAACAGTAGCTGATTACGCCAGTGACAGTTAATTACTCTCAACATGCTATTTCCTCTGAGTATCACAATCTGGGGTAAAGAGACTCAATTACAGCCTGGAATGTTGTCATTACAGATGGGTATCCTCAATTACAATGCTGAGTAATCAGCCAGCAATAGGGCACAAAGGCAACGGTGATGAAAGTGTTTGTGCCCTTCCTTAATGGAACACACAAGTGCACTCTGTTTAGATACAGATATCTAATATCTTCTATACCACATTTGTAGTCTAGAAAATCTGACTGGCATGAAAGTAATTTTTTTGGTTTGATTTTCTTTATTGTATGTTTATTTATTGTTTATTTGTCATTTTTCTAGTAACTATAGTTGCGGTCTCTCTCTCTCTCTATACAAATTTGGAAACTCCTTCCCTAAATGTTAAACACCTATATATATATATACATATATGTATATATACACACACACACACACATAACTTTTCTTAGCTTAGGGAGTGGAGAAATGCAGTTTAAGCTATTACAACAGGGACCTTCAATATACCTCTATACTTTTATACTTTATTTTTAAAAGTTTTATATTTTGTATAATACATACTCTATTTTCATGTTTAGATGTTGGACATTCGTATAAAGCATTTCACTACATGCCGTTCTCTGTATGAATGTGTACGTGGCAAACAAAAGGCTAATTTGAATTTGAAATATGGACACGAGTTTGTGGACACCCAACCATAAGATTAATTTTATTTATTTATTTTTTAATTTCCCATTTCACCTTTTGTATGCATTTGCTGGTAATAAACTCCACTTTTCTATGAAGATTTTTATTATTTTTATTTTTATTTGAGCTCACAAGTAACGTGTGATACTGATGTAGTGAGAGGAGGCCCGAGGCATTCAGCATCCTGTCAGCATTCCAATTTATTCCAAACATGTTCAATAAGGTTCAGGTCAGAGTTCTCAATATGTTCTGCTCAATTCGATCCATGCATCTGGCTTTGTCATTTGTCATCCATGGAGCTGGCTTTGCACAGGGGCATTGTCATTCTGGAACAGATTTGGGTCTCCTTGTTCAAACAATGAAAAACTGTCATGCTACTACATCCAAAGACAATCAGTGTGCTTCAAACATTGTGGTGAGAGACTGAGGACTAACAAAAATTATTGAATGTAACTATTTATTAAATACAAAATGTAATTGTTGGCCAACTTCTATGCTAGAAAGGAAATAGAACTCTTCATGAAGATTACCATACATATTTAATCACTGACCTTATGTCTGTTGGTTCCTAAGCACATCTAATGTGGTCCTTAGTGTTTTACTGGAAGTTTGAACTTCTTCTTAGGAGACTTCTTTGGAGAAGTTTTTACGAACACTGTTTCTCTGGCAACGTTTTCTAAGACCATCTGTCTCTGATAGTCATAACGTCTATTGGCCAATTCCAAGTACAAAAAGGTCAGGCGGGAAAAAAAATGAGTGAAGAAATATAGATGAAGGTAGGAATTTTTGGCATCTGGGTGATGTTGCTGGGTAACAATATGAAAGCTCCAGGGTTTCCTCTCCCTAAGACCGAGCAACCGTGTAGAGAGTTGTTCCGCAAGGTTCTTCAGTTACTTTGAAATTCCCAAAATGGTACGTGCTGGTAGGTAGATTGACATTTCTAACTAACTTGCCCCTACAGCAGGTGCAGATAAATGCACAATTAGGTGTGTATGATGCAGTGTAAATAGGCTTGGATCCAATCCAGTATAGACATAGGCATGAGTACTTGGAAGGAATACAAAGAGACATACTATTATGCTCATATTATGGTCATAATTGTTCATTGTTTTTAGTAGGTGAACAGAACAGAACTAAAATATACTGGTATATCTTGCTACGTCCTCTTTTAGTGTATTAATTACATTCGGGACCTCATGCGCTAGTGGTAAATACATTTTGCATAACCAGGAGTCAAATAAAACCCTTTTTATAACCCAACACTTTACTGTTGAATCCTGGTAGGCAGACAGCAGGAGTAGGCTTTAGAGAGAAGCTTATTACATTTCTTTTAATTGATCCATAATTCTATTGGCATAAAGAATCAACAGGATTGATAATTTAAAAACACATACAGTATAAACACAGGACACAAAATGTTATTAAATCTAATTAGTGCATGTAATACACCTACAGGAGAAACCACTCACACGTCAAATACTCGTTCTCTGCTACACCTTCCTCCATATAGATCCAAAGAGAATTTGGTCAGTTTTAGATCATTTACATTTTTAAGAGGCATGAGGCACATTTAACTTGAGATAAGATGTTTATAAGAAAGGGAACTCATTCATAATCAAAACCACAGTCTCAAGTGTAGTCCAGCTCAAGTGAACTGTGGTTCAGTCACATCAGCTAATGAAGCTATCCACTGTCAGTTCTGCACGATTAGTTCTAAAATGATTAGTTTATCTTGCCATATTATTTCCTCTTACACGTTGCATGATTACAGGGAAGGTTATGCAATGTTCAGCAGAGGAACCAAACTGACAAATGACTGGACGACTGCAATTAGTATTTGCACTGAATCCTAAAACTATGCATTAACAGAAGGTGGTATCTCAGTGGTTAAGATGTGGGGTTACTGAGGTCAGGGGTCCAAAGCCCTTAACCCTCTGTGCACCAGGTTGACTGAACACAACTACGCTCTAACCCCGCTCTCTGACCTCGCGATCTGACCACAAGCTCTGCCCCCAGCTTCCCACATCTCTAGGATATGCGAAGAAAGAATTTGCACTGTGGGATCAATAAAGTATTCTAAATAAATATACATAAATACAAATAGTGACCTCCAATAGGGGTTCCTGGTAAGTACTGGTAAAATAGCTTTTAGTATGGTGAATCCATCCAAACACTCAGAGATAAATCTGAATCCACCAGAATAAAAGTTGACAACTGACATTGTGATGTTCTCGTGATCTCGAGGCTGAATTGTACAGCATTGAACTTTCTAGAGGAATAATTAGTGTAGACTGACAGCTTTAAACATTATGTCTAGTTACTCTCTTATATTAGTGACAGTTCACTTTGTGAACTTCCTTTTGATTTTGGTAAATCCCCAGGAAGCTGTATTTAGACCGGTTTTGTTGGAGACTAATAGAAACTGAAGGGTTTTAATCGAGTTCCAATGAAATTACATTAGCTCTATGCAAACAACAGACATAGGCATGTGCATGCATACAGATAGAGCATATTTTCTACTTGACTGTAATAGAAAAAGCAGCTTTATTGGAGACTGTATCAGCACCAAACCTGCTTCTAGTAGTTTGAGAGACAGCTACAAATGAGTTCTGTGTACTTGTCCCAGGCTTTGAAGTTTGCCTGATGCCACATGAGAGCAGAAATGTATTGTGGGAACCGTTCAAATAACGGTTCATGGGGCAATTTCACGCTCTTCATGAGAGTGAAGTTTGGAGCCTGTCATCCAAATAAGAACAAGAACAGTAGGTAAGTGTCCAGACTATGAAAGACTTTTCTGTGCAGGTTTTTTGTATACACACACAAACACACACATATATAATCCCACACTGTCAGTAATGAATTCTCAGGCTGATTTCAAACTTGGCCTGATTCTTATGCGCCCCCACCCCCAAGACATTTTGCACCTCTTACCCTTTGATTTACCCATTGATTTTGCTCTCAGCAGTGCCAAAAAGTGGTTGCTTTTGTTTATTTGGTCTTTATTTTTTTCATTCCGCTTCCGCCATTACATGACGGCTCATCCATCATGGCAGTATCGTCTGCTTCGATGAAGAACGGCATGTCAGCATCACTGGTAATAAGGACATTAAACATCTCAGCTTGATTCTAGCTTCACTCCGAGCCTGACCTTCTACTCAGAGGGTCAAAGTATGCGTCTCTATTCTCTAAATCTGGGTTCTAAAGAAGACGCTTTTCTGATGATTGAACAATCAGATCACTTTGGTTTTGTTGTAGGAACCAGGGGTCATAAGTGAAGTGCAACAAATGGTTATTCTTATTGATTTGTAATAGAAGAAAAGCTACATATCTAAGATTAATATAAAATGCTAATGTAGACCCTGAAACCGTTTCTTTGAAGCCCTTATTATACTCTTATAACTGAATATCCATACAAATATATTAACAGTTATATTGTGTTATATGTTCAATATGTGCCGAGTCTGATCCTCACTGAAACGGAAAATCCTTGTGATCATGAATCGGTCATCTGCCATTCTGTCGATCAGTGTTTGAATTAGCAAAGCTTTTCAACACATATGAGTTCAAATCCTCTCACGTTCTGTGAATCAGCGTTTAAGTCATGACTGTGATTCATTCATCTCACATACAGTGGATTGGATGAATCAGAAAGTTCACAGAGTTCTGTTTGGGCTTATTCAATCAGAGCAGAAGATTTTACAGTGTTTCCCTGCTTGCAGTAGTAGTATATGTTAGGCTAGGTGAGAAAATAAATCTTATTCTAAACATAGACATACGCATTCACACATAGTCATTGAGATACACACAAAAAAAACTTACTTAAGATCACATTTTTTCCTTAGAGACCTAAAATAACTATCATTTTCCTGACTAAATGGAAACAATAGCTTTAAGAATAAGCTGTCTGTTTACTCACAAATACTTCGTAAACTTATAATAATCCAATATTGCACAAATTCAAGGAGCTCGGTTGTTGAAGCTAACTGGTCAGAAGAAAAAGTAATTATAAATCAAATACCTACTACCTTAAACCTATAATTAATTTCACTTATCTAGCTGATATCAGGCTATGAGGGCCCCGTGGCTCATCCCTTCCAATTAATTTGGGGCAGACCTTTAAAAAGTCCCAAAATGAAAAGTTCGGAGATGGAACTGAAAATATATGGTATTTGGCACACACAGAAGCATCACTGTATTAGGTTCACAGACACCATATGTGGCTTTTGGAAAAAACAAAAATGGAAAAATTTCATTTGCCACACTTGCTACATTAATACCTGCAATTTTTAACATCATGTGCTACAATGAATAACTCTTTGTGCTGTACTACTTGTATGTGTTCTTCCTCAACCCACAGATAAAGAGCCTTTATTGTCATTGTAGTGACACAAGGAAATGTGTTTGTAGGTCTCAGATACCAAATAATAATAATAATAAAACACATACAAGGGTATATATGTATTGTGGGATGTATTTGTTGTTCTTGAAATTAGGAAGGTTCTAGTGTTTTAAGGCATTCTTTTGTGCCTCGACGAAAATCTAACAACATGGGAAGGAACTAAACAAAGGTAATATTATTAACCTGAATTATTCTCATGAAATCCAAATATTTTATGTAAATATAGATATCTGTGTTAAAACAAGCACAGAAATTATGCATAAGATATGATTTTAAGGTATAAAAAAAATTAGCCTGATATCTTTGGTTATATCCAAATGTGGGCTTAGATTTAATGTACACTATGATATACAAATTTAATGACCGATTTTCCAACAGTATTTTAGTTGTAGGAATAAATGACTGACTGATTTGTATTCTTGGGGGTTGCTTACGTATTAACTGCTGTTCATTCATATTTAAAGTGCATTGGATGTTTTTGTTAATTATGTATAAATAAATGATTTTACTTAGATTTAATTAACAGTTGGGTGAGATGGCCTATTTATATTGAAGTGGGGTGAAATAAATAGTGCACATCCATAAAACTGGGTTGGAAGAAATGGGGCAGACCAGAGGTTTGACATTACCACAATTGTCAGTGTGGATTTAAAATACTAATACTGAATTTTAATAACCCCATTCGCTCTGGCACTGAGGCGTTCGTTTCTTACCACCGATGTAGTAAGTGAATTGCACTTGGTTGATTTGTCGTGATACAGGCTTGACCTGAGGGGAGATCTTATTTATTTATTTATTTATTTAATCATGATTCTTTAATAGGGATGAGGGGCAGTTTGAGTGCTGAGGTGACCAGAATCTATACTGTATAGACCTGATCATGATACACTCATTCAATCGTTTTTTACGAATGAGATAAAGAATACCAAGCCAAAGAACCAACAGTGATCATCTTCCCATGCTAAACAGCATTGTTAATTCTATGGCTACCAGACTGCATTGTTAGATTTGAGGATGAGTCTGCTTAGGGAAAAGGATACAAGTCATTAACTTAAAATTGCCCCCCCACACAAGGCATAAACCACTTTTAAAGTGAAAAAGTATGTTCATGTAAGAGTATTAATTGTGTCAAGCAATGCTAGTCTGTTTTCTTTGCTAATCTGAGGTGAGACTAGCATCGATGCTACTTGCAGCAAGTTAAATCCTAGCTAATGGTAAATATTATTCATTTACATATTAATTCACTACTAGACTGCTTAGACTTAGTCATGCATATTACCGGCACATTTACACAAATTAAATATTCTTTTGTGGTTAACCAGTGGCAAAAATGTAGAAAATTCTCAGTGCTTTTTTTTTTCTTTTTTTTTTTTAAATAAAGGAGTAGCTCACTAAAGTGGTGATTAATTAATACACAAGACAGAAAACATAAACCAGCTTTAAGTGAGTTAAAGAAAGTGCTGCTAGATGCTCTGAGGTTAAAGGAGTGTTGTCTGTCCTGTCACCGGATAGAGGCGGATTTTCTTAGCTCACTAGAGTGGAACTGTCTGACAGTTTGAGGCCATGTGTTATCCTGCCCTGTTCACTGTTTTGGTTAGTCCGGATGCCAGGTTGGTCACAACCACCTGCTTAGAGAGTAGACCGGTAGGCAGGCTTCTGCAAAAATAACACAGTTTACCTTTTGCTTTATGACCCAAATTGGGGACACAAAAACTGACAGTTAAGCACTAGTGTGACATTTTATTCAAAGTAGATATCTGGTCCTGATTATTATATGTGCACTACACAATTGTTGATTTGCATTGATGATGAATTAGTCCAAATATAATTATTATTCCAAATTTTCCCGTTCTTTTAAATCTGAAAAGGTTTTTTGATACATGTGGGCATCTTACCAAAAGATTCATATATATGATTTTTGAACATCCTGTAACACATTAAGTTTGCTCTTATTATAACCTCCACTCTTTTGAGAAGACGTTCCACTAGATGTTAAAGGGTTCTGTTTATTCAGAAACAATAGTTTTAGTAAAGTCAGGTAATGTGAGGAGGACTGAGGTGTTACAATTCATCCCATACTTGTTCATTATGGTTGAGGCCAGAGTTCTATAGAAGGTTACTCAGGATCGTCCACGATAACCGGTGTAAACCATATATTCATTGAACTTCATTGAACACTATATGCATGGTAGCATAATCTCATAAGTTTGGGGAGAAACGACATACTGAGTGGAGAGTCAGGTGTCCCAATACATTTGTCCATATAGTGTGTTTTATGTAAGCTCACTTAGTTAAATATAACTGTAAGATACTATTGATGCAACACCATTATAATATAGAAATATGTTTTTAATATAATGGGTCTTTAATGTTTCCAACAAAACATGTTTAATATTTCATGTGGTACATGCTTATAACGCTTAACCTTATTTTTCGTCATGTTACTCCCTGCGCATACTCCGGAATGAAAATGAAATTGTTCTGATGTATCCCTATTTGCAATTTTCATAAGTAACTGTCATTTAATTACACATTTTCTCTCAGTAACTGTAATGAATTGCTTTTACATTTATTTTTTTTTGTAATTAAACTATCTAACACCGTGACATATAAGTAGTTACTTCCCAACACTATGTGTATGTATGTATGTATGTATATCTATCTATATATCTATCTATCTATCTATATATATCTATATATATATATATATATATATATATATATATATATATATATATACATACATACATACACTACACATTCTTTAGAGATGACATAGATCTTTCCTATCTATAGCTGTTATTTAATTGCTGTATGTGCTGTTGTGGAGATGATTTATGACACTAAAAGAGGCTTTTGGTGCTGTTTTAATCTGCCAAAACTTTTAATAGCTGTATGGGCTCTCTTTTAAAATGCTTTTGCTGAGGGAAAAAAAAAATTGGGTTAGTAAGGCATATTTGGGACTTGAGACTTTGTGTCCTATTTAACAAATGGCTATATCTTGGTTAGGTTGGATCTACTGGGAGCCCACTACCAGACTAAATTCAACTACAGAATGGTTCTCTCAGCTCCTTTCCTAGTTTTTGGATACTTCCTCGTGCAAGGCAGGGATGACATCATTTACTAGATAAACTGAGAATTGATGGTTGTACATTGGTTTCAGTGTAAATACAAGCTTTAGCCCTGTTTCACTGAATATCAGAACCTACATTGAGGAACAAAACAGTTTGTACAAGGTTTTGTGTAGGGCTTTAAATATTGACGATGTGTAATCAGCCTGAGTAATTATGTTAGATTTCAGCAAATCATAAAGAAAACTATAAATGCTATAGCTTTATAGCTAGACATAATCGTAAAACGCGTTCATTACTTTCCTCCAAGGTTTATGAGGAAAAAAATTCAGGCTTTAGAATTACATCTTACACGCCACTGTAAAAGGAATGAATACTCACGCAAAGAGTGCCATTCATCTTGTCGGATAGTCTTGGTGATGTTGTAGGACAGATTTTTGGGTATCGTGGCCGAGGAGTAGTGGTACTTGATATAGGAGCATCGTGCAATGGAACCTAGAACCAAAAGGAGACGGTTAATAATCCAGAAACCAGAATCGAACACTGGACAGCTTTATGCAAAACAAATTTCTGTTTCCATGTTTAAAGCCAGGGGTTGTAAAAAATAATCATGGTGCCGAATGGACACAAGAACCTTTTTCCACCCTAAATAGCGAATTACAGTCCATTTACTGGCCTGCATTTCATGCCTGTCTTCCAGAAAACAGTGCTTAAGAGAGTGAGAAACAGTGCCAAAATGATTAATTAGTAATTAGCAAAAAAAATAAAAAAATCGCATAGCAACAAAAGCTTCATTGCCATTTTTAATATTATGGCTCTTTAGAGGGAAAAAAAATCAAAATCAATAAAATGTTACTGTGTTACATGAACAGGGGACACGTTTATAATCGGTGCAGTTTGCCATTTTCAAATTCCATTTACAATTATGCTAATAGCTCACCCGATCTATTAGAGTTGCTGCTGAAGATATGGCTTACACTGATGGGAGCTCTCATCTCATGTTCCATGTGGTGTGTAATCCAGCTCTTTTCTCTATAAAATATCGCCCTATTCACCACCTGTCCTTGTGGAGCGAAGCTGATCCTGGACAGAGTGTAAACCATTCCTACTCCTAACTATATGGATTTCCTGAACGCTGAGCTGAGCTGGAGGAAAGCCAGAGAGATCTCAGTTATGTACAGTGAAGTCTGAACCCCTCGAAGGCACATCATCAGGACTGCAGCATTAAATCTGGACTGCCAGTTGAGTTTGTTTTGGACACTTCCAAGTGTTTATGTCCTAGTTTGTTCTAAAGGCTCATTAAAGCCCAATTAGGCCAGATTAGATATATCGGAGAAGCATTTGTTGTTCCTACTGATGCAGAAGGAAAAGGAAAAACAGCCAATAAAGTTGAGTAATTTTCTATAATGGCAGCTATATCCTTCAAATAATAAGCTTATTGCCAGATAGTCTTTACAGTATATTAATGTCTTCTTCTTATTATTATTAATGTCTTCTTTCTTATTATTGTTATATTGATATTTTGCTGAAACATTACATACAGACCAACCCATAAATCCTACAATCATAAAACTCGGTTAGAAGGTAAATGGGTCTAATCTGCCTGATATCGGCATGGAAAAGCTGTGTCTCAGGACGTAATCAAAATCAACAACGAAAAACTCAACTCAAGAACTTTCCCAGAACTTTGAGTTAGTTACTTTTTTGTGAGGGAAAAAAAGCAAGAATTGCAAGATTTTACCCGTAATTGCAAGATAAAAAAAGGCAGAATTGTGAGGAAAAAAACTCTGAAATCAGTACTTTAGTTTATATTTAATTTTTAAGTGGAAGAAACTGCGATTTAAAAGTTGCAAAACCATATTTTCTATATAAAAGCTTCTTTAGGTTCTTTAGGTCAAAATTAGGAGGTTTGGGTAAAGACTAAATTTAGGTTTTAGGTTAGGCCTCTCTCAAATCCAGCTGACTTTCTGCATCGATGAAATAATCTGTAGGTGGTCTTTTTATTTTTTTTATGACAACCCATTATTTAAAAAACACGGCTGTGACAGCTGATTAGATATTCATCAGAAATTGTACAGGATTAACACTGAGCTATGAAACATGAATAGTAGTTTCTGGCATGGCCCCACAACTGCCTGATGCAATCTCAATGAAATTGGCTACTATTCACGTTTGCGCAGACAAAAAAAACAAAAAAACAAGCGTATCATTTGAAAATACTCTGTTCACTGAATTTTATTTTAAGGATAGCATGGTTGATTAACCACTGGCATTGGGACAGTTTGCTTCTACTTATTTGAATAATGTGCGCTTTTTTTTCCACCCCAAAAATTTTGCGAACTATCTTGGGATTTTTGTCAACACCAGAAATAATTACACTGTGTAAGATAATAAAATATACACTTTTCAAGCACTTGCTGTTTGGATGAAAATCAGGGTTGTCCTTGTGTTCTGGACTGCCTCACTGAGAGCTGGTGATTTAAGATATTGACAGCTACATAAATCTGATAAGGGAGCCATCATATGTGTTTTGGCCTGTATGTACAAATAACTAATATGTGCCTGAGGATGTTTATTTTACCAAAATAAATACAGATGCTCTGTATACCGTCAACGGTATATTGCATCCTTGATAATATGAGCATCTCTCAAAGGAAACAACATAATATAAATGCTGTTAATGATACACGGCTGTCATAATAACAATAATCAACTGTGTATTGTCATGCAAAGAAATATTTTAACTGAAGTATAAACTTGAACCCTGGCTTTGTGAATATCTGTTCTGAGGGTATTAAACATTAAGAATTAATGCATTGTGAATTGCATTGTGCATTGTGATCCTGATGACAGGAATAAACACGCATTGAGATCATATATAAGACACAAACATGAGAATGAACCTGAACCTAAGCAATCAATTATCACTAAAATAAGGTGTCATTTTTTTGTATCTTTGTTTCTGGTTCCTGTTTATAAGGAAATAAGGAGGAGCTGACAAGCCTTTCATTTTCATATTTAATCGTTCTTTAACGGTTGGATGTGATCTGCGCTTCCTTCTTATCACAAAAGAATATTTTCATCTCCATTCTGATCATTTTTCACACCGATTTAGCATTCATCACAGCTAATGGGATCGCTCATCCAAATAAGAAAACAATTTGGCACGCTTGCTTTGTATCGGATTCTGAAATATACCTCAAAAACGCAATTGGTGAATTAATTATCCTCGTAATGTGGGTGTATGCCGTACTCTTCACTTGAACACTCTACATGCTCTATATTTTAAAAGCAGCTAATACTGTAGGATATATTCACCTGACCGTCGTGGACAGAAACAGCTTAGAGGAGCAAAATGCACAGGATCCTGTTACACATGTGCCTTCAGCAAATGAGTATACGGTTACAAAACCCATTGGCTGATTTCTGAGTTTACTTGTGATTGATTACTACTTACATTACAAGACTAATCGATGGGTTATAGTCATATTATTAGCTCTAAGCTGCTCCTTTAAAGGGAAACATGGGTCTTGGTTTTTACAACTAAAGCTATATTAACACTTTGATATCACAAAGAATACCATTATTTTATATACAAAACGAACACATGTATGTGTACTCCACACTCAAGGTGTGATCGGAACCCGTTCATCACTACATTATCATATTTTTTAACACAAAAAAAAAATCAGTGAGAATATGTTAGAAGGGCGTTATATATATATATTAGGAAATTAAGAATCACTACATTGTGCATTAATACTATAATATAAGCTCTAAAAGAACATACATGAAATTATATAATGATCAAACAATTATTTTACAAATCAGAAAATGGTTTACATTTAAGATTGTCCAGAATAAATACATTAACCTTTAATGACAGCTTGGCAAACTCGCGGCATTTATCTTATTACATTCACAAAAAAAGTCACCTAGAATTGTTTTCTAGGTGACTTGATGATGATTGGTGATTTCTAATTGATTTAAATATGAACGTGATCAAGAGATTTGTGAGATTGTCTTTTTAATGTGTTTTAGAGATTATGGCATATATTATGGAAAGAAACATTCTCAAGTAACGAAAAAGATAGTTTGGTATTAATTTAAGAAATGAAGGTCAGTCAATACGAAACATTCGAAGAGTTTTAAATGTAAATGCAAATAGACAAAAATCATCAATCATCATGATGAAACAGGCTCTCATGAGGACCGCCACGGGGAAAGGAAGAGCAAGAGCTACCTCTGCTGCAAAACATTTAGTATTATTATTTAGCATATTAGAATGTACATACAGTAAAGTAAAATACACATTCTAAAGTGGTATAAATATTTTCACTGTTTAGAGGAAGTAATGTGACCAGTCAGGCCCTTAATGGTTGAATTGAGGCAAAAAGTACTTTGGAAGAATAATAAGTAGAAAATTACCTGGCAACATAGTATAATAAATGCACATTAAATGCACAAATTTTGAAATTTTTGGTTCGAACCGCTGTGTCTTTGTTAGTCTTTGGTTTATCTTTTTGATTTCTGTATTTATTATTTATAATTCTATATTTGTTCTGTCATCATTTTAATGTCTTTAGTTTTAATATACAATGTTGAAAAAACATTGTAACCATTGTAAACCGGTAACCTCTTTTTTATTTATTTATTTATTTTGTTTGTTTGTACATTTTGACATATTTAGTCAGTGTATCACATAAGAATTCAATTTCAATACATTCACAAATGAAACTAGTATCTTTAACAAGTATTATTACTAGGGTCTTTGAGGCATATCATAAGCTCTTCAACGCCTTCAAGTTATCATCTTAGGCATATAACTGAACGAAAAACCCAAACACTAAGTCAAACACAAACAGTACATATTGTAATTTATCCTGCATAAAAAAATAAAAAACATCTATAAGTTTCTCTCCTAAATGCTCTGTTTTATGAAATCAGCGTTTGCCAGCACCACCAGGGGTTAAATATTTATAAAAGAACCCGTTTTTTAACCTCTCCATATTGAAACTGTCCCATTGAAAAATAAACACAGTTATCAAGAGAGGTATTTTCCCCTCCTCAAATATTTATACGAGTGCAGCTAATTGCACATTCATTGCCAAAGCCTCGTTGTCAAAGGCACTGGAGGTTATAGTGACGAGAAATGTGTGTTTTAGTCAAAGTGCCTCATATTGTTTACTAACTGGAATTAATGAGAGCTTTGGACTTGCCTTGAATGATAATGAGCTGACATTTCGGTTGGAAAAAAAAATAGTGAACGTTGCCACTTCTTTGCTTAATTTACAATGTTTGGATTAAAAAAAAAAAAAAAAACTTTTTCTTTTGGTTTATATTCCAAAATACATAGGGTTTAATTGAGGTTATAGCTTCTAGTCAAAGATCATGCGGGATAAAAAATGCAACAGAGGCATCTGTGGACAATCAATTTCCATGTTTTATTCATGCGCTGCCGGAGAGAACGCGGATTTGAAACGTCAGGATGGCAAGCCAGAAGCGAAAGACACATTTATCTGGAGATTAGTACATACAGTGCCTTGCATAAGTATTCACCCCCTTAAATGTTTCATGTCCTTAATTGTCAAGTGACTCTTACTGTCATTTCCACCACCTACAGTTTCTTCAGTATACAGAAAAACAAAGTGAAACGACATTCCTCCAGGACCGAGACTGAACCTAAATTTACAAAAGACAGAAGTATCTAGGACACATAAGCAAACGACCATATGAAATGCACGTGTACAAACATGTGCAAACAACACAATGCCATACTAACAATAATATCACAGTATCAGTGCAGCGTCGACAAGTAAAGGGAGCAAAATGTGTAATCTAGTGTAAAGGTATTTCTCATGCTGTATGAAGTATTATATATGTAAACATTTGGTGATGTGTGTGTGTGTGTGTGTTTGTGTGTCTATATACATGTATATGCTGCTACTGTACACTACTGTGAAGCAATGTATAGTACTTTGCTGTAAACAGTGGTGCATCAGAAGTCATAGAATTGAATCGGGTCAACCTCTGATATTTGAACAGAAAAGTGAAAAAAATTATAAAAGGAATATATTATATCAAAGTAATGTATACACAAAGAGAGTATTAAAAAATGTAAGTATTGCTTGTTTTAGGTTAGTGGTTTCTTAATAAGTGTAACTGCCATAATTATTATTTTCTTTTTATTGGAAATGTGTATGTTATTTTGTTGTGTTCAATGTTATGTGGTTAGTTGTTTATATTTACAGCGGGCAGCACGCACCTTTTGTAGACAGACGCACCTCGCGAGAAAGGACGTGAGCAAGCAATCGGGAGTGCGCTATCGTTTTTGTGTGTACATCATGGCAAGAATTTCGTTTTTGTTTTCATCAAGTGAGTTCATTCTCTCATGGTTTTGTGCAGCCAGCGAGGTATTTTTTATTTTTCTTTTGTTGGTTTCCTTTTGTGCAATCGGTTCGGTTTTGTTACACAATGCGTACATATGTTTGTATTTTTTGTTTATTATATAGTTTGACGCTGGACATTGTATTGGTGAAGATTTGAAAGTGCAACTAAACCATCAGTAGCAACAAACTACGGTGTGGTGTTATTACCTGGATGGAGTGAAAATAAGTAATTGTTGTACAGTATGATATCATCAGCATGATCAATACATTGTAAAAAGCATTTCTACATGCAATGTGTTTATTAACACCCAAACCATTAATGCTGCCACAGGATTTAAGAGGCTAACTAGCATCCAGGTGCAAACCACCATTTAATGAATCATCAGTAATCTTGTGACTATATAAAAGCCCAGGTCTTAGGAGCGTGCTGTTCTACAGTATTCAGTCGTGTGAAGAAAGACATTAGCAATGAACGTAGATAAGCAACTGATGCTTCCTATTGATATGGGAATGGTTATAAGGTCATTTTTGGACAATTTGAAGTCTATTATTTCACAGCGAGGCGCATCGTTTACCAGTGGAAATTCAAAGACAGGTCCAATCTTCCAGAATGAATGTCCCAACATATTCTCCGCAGGGTCCGAACATGCAATGCTCAGAAAAACTGCAAAAAAAAAACAACCTTCTTCGCGGTTTGTAAATTTGCCTCCGAACCAACCATAATCAGAAATGTTTGGCATTGTGATCATTGACCATGAACTCCTCTGTATACAAACTTTTCCAGAGTAAAAAAATAAGGCAATCTGTATGATTAGCTAAAGCTTGGGCAAAAGTGGGTAATGCCACAGGACACGGAGGCCAAGCGCACCAGAAAAATCTACAGCGAACAAAATTACTGGAAACGAACAGAATCGATGCAGCGGCAGAAAACCCAGACCTTAAAACCGAAATTAAATACTGTGGCAGGAATAAACAACTTGTACAGAAACAAATATCAGAAAAAAACTAAATGATCTGAAGCAACACTGCAAAGAAGCTTGAGTGAAAAATGGTTTTTCTTCCTGATATACGTTTTTTCATATTTTTTCGAATCCGAACAAATTTTACTTTGTGGACAGGTTTGTTCGTATCGGCAAAAGTTTGTCAAGTGTTTGTTCATAAGGTGGGGAGACATATACACACACACACACACACACACACACACACACACACACACACACACACACACACACACACACACACACATATATATATATAGATATAGATATAGATATAGATATATATATATATATAGATATGTCTTTACTGTATGTGTTTATGTGTAGACATTTTCTTTTTGCTATATGCAAGTACATACAAAAAGCTTTTTTTACAATTTGCTATTTTGTTTAGCATTTTTCTATCAGCTATAGTTATTACATTATTGTTCATTTTACAGAATATTGTATATTTCAAAGATGAAGCTCTGTGAAGAAAGAGCAGCTATCATATATATATATACACAAGTCAACACCAGCAGTCCGTTTTCCTCCGTTCTGACCAATATGTCAATCCCTTAATTTCATTTGGATTGCAATCTTTCTGTAATACTTGGTGGTTTCCCACCGAGTGCTCCGTGCACACACAATACTGAAGGCTGCATTCATTTCGTTGATGTAGTGTATTTGCCATGCAGAGATACAATGGAGGAAGCCGAGCTAATTGGAGGCAGCAGTTGGTATGATGCTTTCTGCATCTCTCACAATCAATCACAGGGCTCTCGCTCAGCTCGCTACAGGAGCGCTGACTGTATAACTGGCTTATTCACAGCAGTGTTCGTTTTAAAACATTACTCATAGTCTGTTTCTGCACCGGATCACCTTCTCTAGATGGTTAGGCTGATATTCAAAGAAAGAAAACTATATAATCAGAACAAATGGTTGAGGGTTTTTGTATTTATTAGTATGGGAAACCTTTATTTATTAAAAAATAGACTAAATGCAGAAGAATGTCAGACTATGCTGGTATGGTCTATTTAGTGCAGTAGCATACAACCAAAGTAACGGTAACAATTATGTTTATTATGCTACAAATGATCGTTCTCCTCAGTAATATATACTACCAAAACTTTTTAGAAGAAGAATAGCCTTTATTTGACACACATACATTACAGCACAGTGAAATTCTTTCTTCGCATATACCAGCTTGTTGTTGGTAGCTGGGGTCAGAGCGCAGGCTCAGCCATGATACGGTGCCCCTGGAGCACAGAGGGTTGAGGTCTTTCTCAAGGACCCAAGGGTAGCAGCTTGGCCATACCGGGGCTCGCACTTGGATCTTCCGATCAGCAGCCCAGTGCCTTAGACCACTGAGCTACACCCCTCATAAGCTAAAATCAGTCCATTTACATTGTTTTTTGCATTTCCTGACATCCTACCTATTCTGCGAATATTTGGATAGTGTACTGTACGGCAATTTCAAGAAGTCGTAACTTTGGAAGAAAGTGAAACGTGCTGGTGGAAGCATTTTTCTTTTCAGCACAAACTTGAAACCTGGTGCAGGTCGAGGACTATATGGATGGAAAATTCTACAGGAAAGCCTGCTCCTGTCTACAACGGACTTGGGCTTTAGGCTGGTGTTTGTTCATCTTCCAACAGGACAGTGAGGATCATACTGCTAAATCTACATTGTAATAGTAAATCCGATTGAAATTAGAATTATCTAGAAAAAGCCGAATCTTTATATTTTTGGCAAAAATTCCAGATCGAAACCTTATAAGGGCACATCACAAATAAAGTCATATTCTCAGTTCTAACCTACCTAATGAACTCTAAAAAAAACTCCCAGCATCTGAGAACTATATTACTGCATATCATTATAATTCCACTCGCTTGCACCTCAACCTCTAGCCTTCCTGTTGACTAAGCAACAAAGGCGTCCCATAATGACTATCATAAGCCTGCAATAACTAATCAAGGTTATTATACTGTAAATCTCCACTGTCTGACCAATAGACTAATACAACTGACCAATTCTACTTAACACATGGCCCATGGTCTAATTGCAAACAAAAGTGCTTCAAGGTTGGTGGGAGGATGTTTAATGAAGAGCGAAGAACAGTTCTCAAGAGCATGAGTCAAGTTTGCTCTTTGAGATGCTTTCTTTTGTCGCTAGTGTCCATATGGGCATCGTAGATCACCGCCATATCCTACAGCAGAGCACAAGCTGTTCCTGCTAATGCCTTGAGGACGATGTGGGTGAAAAATTGACAGCTTTGTTGGAGGTATGGCTGGAATGCTGACTTTCTTAAGCATCATTTCTGTCTGGATCAGTAATGTGGCTTTTAAAGTTTTCTTTAGAAATGTACCATTAAAAAAAGAAAAGATATTGAATATAATGAATATTTATAATCGCTGACTCTTTCATATTGTGATTCGGCCACATTGTTGTTCCTAAAATTTAAAGTTGTGCTTTTCTCCCTCTCTCTCTCTCTCTCTCTCTCTCTCTCTCTTTCTCTTTTACGCACATAGCATTAGCAAGACTCCTCCAGCATTGAGTGAGGGCAGGCTGAAAAGCTCCCTCTTGCCTTGTTTATTCCTGAGTCCTCCACATCTCGGGCAGAGGCGAGCACACGTAGCTGGCAGATGGATGCTACGATGCAGTGCATGCTGTGCCCTCATTATTTGGTGACCTAGTTCGCCCCCGAGCCCTAGCTCAGGATTAATGGAGTAAGACGCACTAGTTCATTGCGTGGGGAAGGATGTCAAAACACTCCCGGACGCTCCATCCCAGCTGGTGTGTCTTGTCTATCTACATTATTACAACATACTGTAACACAAGCCAGAGAAATCACCACCGGCACTTTGGTAGGTCAGTGAAGATAATGTGAGGTTTAGGAGGTAAAAGAATGCTTGAACGTTGGCCGCCACTCGTATCAAAACAGGTTCCGTCTGACAAAAAGGCTGCTTCCTTTCTAAATAAAGCCATAATAATCGAGAATCGGTATCTATCTAGCAATCCATCAAGGAATGGATTGCTACGGTATGCTAGCGTCGTTGTTGTTTTTTTTTTGCTAGCAAAGCAATATAAATATTTTAAACACTTAAACCAGGAACGTTCATATGCGTGTGTATTACTGAATATATTATTTATAAATAAAAACAATGACAAATTGTTCAGCTATAAAGTGTGGTGTTTTCTCTTTGTAATCTGGAGCACTAATATATATATATATATATATATATTTTTACTCTGAATAGCGTGTTTATTGTAGAGCGATATGTTTATCTGTGAGGTGACGTGTGCGTTGTGCTAGCAGCAGACTTTGCACGGCACGTTATTTTGCTGGGTTTCGTCAGGGTTTCTTCAGACCTGCATGTTCCTGATTCGAAAAGCTCATCTGTCATCGGTACACAAATTAATCCGCACAGGAGAAACTATTCTTCCATCGACCAGATTGCGTCTTGGCATGAAGTGCAGCAGGTGGTGGGATTCAGAAGCATGCGTTATAGTAACAACTTAAAAGGTGTGTCAGACCACCACCATGAGGTCCAATCATCCGAGACATCCAACCAAATGGCCATGTTTGGTTTGCGATAGTTAGAAGGGATTTTTTTTTTGGCGT
Source organism: Kryptopterus vitreolus (assembly GCA_030449085.1). NCBI lineage: Eukaryota > Metazoa > Chordata > Actinopteri > Siluriformes > Siluridae > Kryptopterus > Kryptopterus vitreolus. The sequence continues at coordinate 7,153,702 of JACRUU010000008.1, read as the reverse complement.
TGTTGGACCATCTTGTCTTTCTTGTTTAAACTGTGTGAACAACTGAACAGTGGATTTTTGCAATGAAGTTTGAAGCACAATTGTCTTTGATTGCTGTAGCATTAACAAATGCCCTTTACTGGAATTGAGGGGCCCAAGAGCCTTTCAATAATTACAGCTAAAGGTTGAGGCAGGAAACTGTCCTGACCTCAACACCACCTACACTGCAAAAAACTGAAATCTAAGAAAGCTTATTTTGTCTTGTTTTTAATGCTGTAAAAGAAGTCCTAAAAATCACATTACATATTTTTTTAAAAATCACATACATATAAATCTTAAAGGAAGAAAACTGGACTTGTTAAGTCAAGTAAATGTTAACTCCTTTTGAGCAACATTTCATAGAGTGACGGATATAAAATGCATGTTCAAATAAAATGTTACCGCTAATTTGCCGGTTCTTATTCGCTAAGATCGCCGGTTCAGATCTCACCAGCACCTCACTAGTTGGCCCAAGGGCCCAACCTGAACTGCTCAATTGCATGTTGCTCTGTATAACAGTGTCTGCCAAATGTCATATAGTTATATATATGATTTCTTCATATATATGTATATATGTACAGATGATTTCCCACCCTACGAACGATAAATATATATATATATATATATATATATATATATATATATATATATATATATATATATATATATATATCAAATGAATTAACAGTATAAAATAATACAGCAATATAAGTATACAGTATATACTGTACTTAAAATGGAATGTCATCATTAAAATGTATGTGGATGGTGGGAGGAGGAGGAGGGGGGAGACATTACATGAGTATTACACTCGTTCGCTATGCTCTGCATTCGTTCAGCTCCGTGACTAGCTAGTGGCACGTGTTTTTCGAATCTGATTGTTAGTGCTTATGTTTACAGTATTGAAACAGCTTGAAACTGGGCTTTTTTGGTCTCGTTATAAGATCTAGTAGAATTTATTATCAACTAGATATTAATGCTATGTTCAAGAATGTTTTTTGCTTGATTTAATGCTATTTAACTAGATTTAAGAGAGTCTTGCTTGTTTCAAGAAGGGCATTGTTTTTCAGTGTAAAACCTTTGGGATGAATTGGAAGCAAAGATATATAACAGCAAAGAAACACTTCTATGAATTAATGTTTAATAAGCACATGTGGAGAATTGCTTTAAGAATGTTTTTATTTGATGTAGAGTAGCTTGTAACAAACCATAATGTGTGCGTTTTTATTTAAACATACACTATGCTGTAATATTTTATTTGACACAGGCGATCAAACCTTACAATACGGATGCCAACTGCTAAGCTTACCTCTTGTATACCTCTGCAGCTAGAAAATCCGAGAGCAATGATAACACACACATTTAGAATATCGATAACATACCAATCAGCTGACTAATGGAGCCAGTGGCATGCCCTGACCTTCACTTTCCGTCAAACTTAATATATTTCTTTGATCATCACTGTGGCAACATCGATATAGATCCGGAGCTGCTCATTTCGTACAAAAATAATAAATAAATAAATCACATGACTAGCAATTGGGGGGGGGAAAACTCTCACAGCGAAATAATGCCTTTAAGATTTTCATAAACTGAAAATGGTTTTCTCTGAAGTAAAATGGAAATTAAAATAGGATATTTTGACTGCTTGTATCTAATTACAAACTGACCAGTGTGTGTCTTTCAGTACAGCACAGCACTATCCTACGGTGTGACATTGATCTTGTAACACTAGCAAGCAAAGCTGTACACGTCTTTAGACACTATATATTGGTTAGAGGGGCTTCTTTCCCATGATAACACAGGTTCCCCAGGAATAAATGATTCACAATTAATTATATATTACTGATTTCTTTAAGTGGAATTGTCAACATGTGCTAATGGAAGAATGGAAGATTTTTTTTCCCCTATTTTTGACTGTCAGAAATCAGAGTTTTCTGGGATTTAATTATAATGAACCCTTGACAATGATATGCGAGAGTCTATTCTTGTAAAAGTGGAATTTTCGGTGACTTCAACTAGACCAAAAGGATTTAGATATGATGATAATTGATAATTGCTGGGGATATATTACATCCATAAAAGAGTTGGGATTTATATATATATATATATATATATATATATATATATATATATATATATATATATATATATATATATATATATATATCTAGATCTATATATATATATATATATATATATATATATATATTACATCCATAAAAAAAAAAAAAATATATATATATATAATCTAAATCCCAACACTTTTATGGATGTAATATATCCCCAGCAATTACAATAACTGCATTAGTCTGTATCTCCCTGTGGCTGTGCTCCAGCTTAAGGAAGGATGCCTTTTAAAGGGGCCAATTAGAAAAGGACAACAGTTAATAGCAAGACTTTCCACTCTTCAGAATCAGTGGGTGGGTATTAAACATTGTCTGCCACCTTCAGCTCTCAGGATAATGACTCACTGTGATCTAGTTTCATAATTGCACTCTAATTTGCCTTCCTCTTTTTCAATTTGGGATTTTTCTGACATTTACGGTGTTAGGAGTCAATAATGTCCAAGCCATACTGAGGAAGAAGGAAGTTCAATCAAAGAATGTTACTGATAAAACCAACAAGAAACCAGTCCTGTGTCCTAACTACTTCCCAAATCAGAAAACGCTCATTTGTAGAATTATTAGCATGAAAACACTGACACTGGAGACTCCATAAATAGACATTTCCTTTGAAAAACAACATTTTATTAATTATATTACATAATATAATAATAAAGTTATATTATTAATTCGGTTGCACATGGCACTTTATATAGACATACAGTAGGCTACTTGTCGATGCTATTTTGTGTCCTGCACTCTCTTGTATTGTCTATTTTACACAGTTTTGTTTTGCACTGATTAACCTAGGTTGCACACGATGCACTTTATGACAACTTATCTAATCCTGAATATAATCCTCAGATCTGTGTTTGGTAGCTCTTTGTTGTGTGTTGAGTGATGTTGTTTTATGTAGCACTGGAGAAACGTCATCTTATTTCACTGTGTATACGATATGTATAGTTGAAATGACAATAAAAACCTCTTGACTTGACTTGACATGACTGCCTTTCATGTTCCTTGCACAGTGACAATAAAGTTGAATTTAATCTAATGATAACACCTTGATGTAAACCTGCGATTGCCTTGCAGCAAGAAAATGTAGTTTTCTTAGAAATGTATAATTACTTTTTATTACTTAAAATAACAGATGCAAGAGGGGGGAAATAGAATAGAATAGAATACATCTCCTGTATCGGGCTACTCTCATTTGGGGTTCGCCCATACCACCCTGCCCTCTACATCTGCCTCTTTCAAACCAACTACCTACATGTCTTTCCTCACCACATACAAAAATATCCACCTTGGCCTTCCTCTTTTCCTTTTCCTGGAGAAGGAAGAAGCTCCGCCTCCTTTCTCCCTAACAGTCCCACAGTCTCTAAACTGTACAACATCGCAAGTCTCACCACAATCCTATAAACTTCCCTTTTCCCAGGGGAAATATATTATAACATTTAAAAACCTCATACTAAGATAAAACACACATGCTATCTTTTCTTCTATTACCCATTATACATCATATATTATACATGACAAATCAGATGCTTTTGCTTGCTTTAAACTATTATTGTGACCATATGACCATAATGCTCATATCCACACCATGGTCTAAATACACAAATAATTTCCATTTTATATATATATATATATATATATATATATATATATATATATATATATATATATATATATATACATATATAGGGAGAAAAACAAACTGAGCTTGAAATGAAGTTTTTTTTTCTATTGCCAAAAACACCCAAATATTTTTCTATCTGAGGTCAGAGGGAGACAGCCTTGTATTTTAGAATGCTAGTTTTATAGATGTAGGAGTTTGTATATTAATCCGTTTTTATAAATACTCTAGACAAATGTGGTTTCGCACAATATTATATGAAGAACTGAACCTGGAAATGCGACCAAAACATTCCCAAATAACATCTGTCATCCTGGGGCGACTCGTTTTTATAAACATAACTTCAATCCTTTTCCTTTTACACGGTGATACATTTCACAAAATCAACTCACAAAACATTGTCTGTCTTTTACTCCACTATTGTCACTTTCACTGCTAGAAAATTGTAGTCTCGCCATGTAAAGGCACTCCGGCACATCTAATAAGAGAATGGAGGCACCAAATCAAATTGAAGCAAAGCCGTATGGGGATGCACTAGACAGCCAGGTAAGAACGATCCTGTTTCACCTCTCTGTAAAAGCCCATTCTAGAGACGAATCAATTTTTGTCAATAGCTAAAAAGCTAAAAAAGTGTGTGTAAATGGTAAGCCATATATGTCAATGATTGGCATAAAAGCTATAAATAACTAGCATTGATTGATTGATTGATAAATCAATAAATTTTTTTGGAATGGCAAAAAAATCTATTGATCTACAGCTGAAATGTCAATAATGTGCACCCACAGCCATTCCTAAACGTATAGGAACCTTTTATAATGAAGAATTGAAACATCAAACAACAACTAACGTTGATAATTTTGCCGTAAAAAAATTCATATCAGTTCTTCATTGTTATAAAATGCCAACACTAGAGATTCATGCACATACAGTAAACTTCGTAATATGAATAATTTTCTTTCACCTGCCAAGTATGTAACCTCTCTGTGAAGGAGTTGTTACCATAGAGCCCTTATGTTAATAGCATAATCTCACCGCCTTAGAGTCGTTCATTTAACGAGAGACGCTACTATAGAAAAACAAGTCGGCGTGGAATCAAGAATTCATCTGCATTGTGGTGTAAAAATGGTTTCAATCAACAAGATTACATTCGAAATGAAAGATTTCCACTCTCCTCCGAATGTAAACACCCCATGCACAAAAAGTGAAATTCGAAATGATAGGAAATCATGAATATTTAATAAACAGCGAAACCACACGAGGGAACCCCAATGGCAACTCTTTATATTCAGATTTCCTTCAAATAAACCAAGAACGTTAGGAGTAACACAGAAGAAAATGTTAACAATGTGTATTACCTGACAATTCGACAAAGGAAATCTGCACTGTCTATAAAGTCTGTCTATATATTAGCAAAAATTAAAACAGCTGTCGGGGTTTCATGAAGCTAATTGTCGAAGACTTGCTGACACTTGGAGACAACCTTAAAATGAGGGGACAGTCGTAAGCATGTCCATTCAGGTGTTGTTCATGTTATTACTATAATTAATCCAATTTTATTCCAGGATGGTAAAGCAATTGTTTCAATACACAAGTGTTGGTTAGTTATGCTGCGTATTACATTAATGCTGTTCATGGTGTGCTCGCGTTAGCTCATTCGAATCTTTCTGTAAAGTGTTAAATGGTCCGTGAATGCTGCGTTCATTTGTTTTTCTATTTGCTAGTGAGAAGCAAAATGTAAATTACGGTGCTTTTGTTTTATTTTTTTCCCTGCTGTAATATTGAAAGCTGATGAAGATGACGACTGTTTACTGTTACTGGCGGAAAAAAAAATAGATTGTATTATTGTTTTATTCATTTTAGCTAGACTTTCATTACTCAAAGTCTAGTAATCAAAACATCCTACACTACATATGGCCAATGTCTTATATTAAAAAAATGTAACTACATAACCTGGAAGTCAAATTGAATTTCATTGGAGGCCTTTTCTCACGAGACCTTGCTTTGGATACATTTCGGTATCTGAGCAAGGCCCCTAGCTGCTCAGTTGAACGAGTAAGATATAGGCCCTTGAAAAGACTTAAAGTATAAAAGTTTACATCCTTTAATCTCGTCTTAATACGCTGATACATAAAATTAAGTGAATTTCAATCCATTGTATTTAAATACTTAACATTTCCCAAATAGATTCCGACAATGTAAAAAAAAAAAAGATCTTAAAAATCTAAATTACAATGTAAGGAACAGAAAGACACGTCATCATCACTTTCTACAGTAGAGACATGGTCTATAAATGCTGAGCTTGCTATCATTATCATCAGATGATAATGACCCTGTTCCACACGGCCTAGCAATCATATTATCAGCCATATTATCCATATCATTTGGACTTAAGTGGACAGTTAAAGGTTTTGACATTCAGCAATAATCTAAGAAGTACCATTAAGAACTTTTATCCTTGATAAGCAGGGTTTTTCTTTTTTTTGGTAAAAAAGGGGACACATTTTATTTCAGTATCTGTCTGTCAGATGCAAAATGCTGATTGATTCCAACACTCAGCACTGGTGTTTAATAGCAGACTGATGCTAGGACTGTCAGCTTTTTTTTTTTTTTTTTTTTTAAACTCCCTGAATAAAAATCCTCTCCCTGAGATGATTGTCCAGGAGCAGGCTCATGTTTGTAACTAAGTAGATAAAAAAGAAGGATCACAGTAAGTGAAAACTAAATGCACTTTCATCTCAGCAGGTTGTAATATCCTCAGAAACTGCAGGACCAGCTTTCCAACACAGTCCAAATGAAATGAACACACTCGGGGAGACTGATTTCCCGCATTTTCCGCAGGGAAATGCAGAGCTTTGCCTTCAGGCACAAACGTTTTCTATTATCAACGTTTTCCATTAACAGCCTCTAGCTCTATCAAGACATTGTATAGATCTGTATAGTATGTCAACCGTTTCCGTCAGGTCGAGGGAAAAGAAAACAGCGATCAAAAGATTCAAAAATGCATTTACTGATTATATTCAACGCTAATGCTACAGAGATCAGCCAAATAATTTTATTAATTTTATAACTTGGCTGATACACTTTTTTTTTAACTAAAAGTTTACTAAAACATTGTTTTATTTGCAATCAGAAAATGGACGGATGGATGTGTGGATGGATAGATATCTATTTCAACAAAAGAGGCAAAAGACATTATACATTACCAGATGTACACGCTTATATAGTATATATACAAAGCATATGTACTAAATTTGTACACAGTTTAATACACGCTATAACCGCTTTACCTCTGTAACACTGCTCTAAGACAATATCCACTGTTAAAAGCAAATAGAACATACAAATAAAAATGAATAGCATTAAATTGAACCTATAGCATTCTGAACTAATAAAGAAACCAATACATAAAGGAATATACAGACAGATGGTGTATACAAGAAGGCACCCTGAATTCTTGCGCATGGATACTATTCATACTATGAATGACACTTCAAAAAAACAACAAAAAAGCTCCAAGAAATGAAAATGAAAAATTAGTACATTTTGAGTTACGTTAAGATAGATAGATAGATAGATAGATAGATAGATAGATAGATAGATAGATAGATAGATAGATAGAATTAGCTTGAGTTTTTCATAAGCCTGTTGCTTCCTCTCTTCTATTTCACAGAAGGTAATTTTGCCAAAATTGCTGTTGTGCTGGATCTCCCAGCAGTCTCCACCCTCTCACACTCCAGGCCTCAAAGCTGGTAAAGATTTATGCCTTACACTAACAGAACAAGAAGTGCACCAAGTCATCTGATTACTCACCATTAAAGATAGAAAGGACGCTACAGGCAAAATGCTAATGTCACGAAACGCGCTTTTGATGTTACTTCACCGCCTGACTTCTACTTTAAAGGATAATTCACGTATGAAATGAGGAAAACATTCCTGTTAAATTCCCCGAAGGCTTGCTGCGATCTTCTCCAGCTACAGGCACTTGTTCCATCTGTTCCATTAATTAGGATTCCTACGTTGTTAAGGAGACAAGCTCATTAATGAAATCAGGTTGTATTGAGTCGTGCTGAAAACAAAACATGTCTGTAGACACCGTGCTACTTGATAGATCGTGCCGGACGGGCCAACTTGCGCGAGAATCGATCTGATTCAATGCTCCGTGTTGTCTATTCATTGGCCAACTCTGAATTCTATTCATCCTGTGAAATATATCCACTACAGTGTGTCGATCTTGTCCCGATCAATTCTGATCTCATTGATTTTTCACTACACGTTAGATTAATCGGTAGCATTATTTCGTAAACTTCAGTAATAAAAGAAAATCGATCGCGTGTTCTTTTCAAACCAGATACGATTTCCAGACATATGTGTATAAGTACTGCCAGAGGACTCTTATAACAATTATGATTGATTTATACAGGGATATCTGTGAATAAATCACAGGCAAAGGTGTTTCTTCCATGCAGAGTAAAAGCAGCTCACATTAGTGCAAACCTTTTGTTTTATTAGTGCTCGTTGTAGCGCACACAGGTGTGCTTGATCAATGCCATGACCACATGACCACGCCAGGTATGCTAGGCTTTAATATCTCATATAAACCCCATCAAATTCATCAATGCTGTTTATTGTCCTACATTTATGGAAAAAGTTCAAGCCTGCAAAGTTTGCGCAAAACACAATGAGATAAATAAGACAAACCTTCCCACATTGGGGAAATTTCCGGAAGAAAAAAAAATGAAAGAGTGAAGAAGAAGAAAAAAAAAGAAGAAAGAAATGCAACAATAATATGTCAATAAATAAATAACCACTCTTTACAACCAAGGTAGCAGAAAAGCATTTCAGAATGTGTCAAACATAAATAAGGCGAATAAATAAAATATTTACCAACCATGTTCCACTAGCGATCAAAAAATCTAGGTCTGTAGTGGGAAGAGCTTCAGCGAAAAATACAGATAAATCGTTTTAAACAGAAGGAGAAATGTTTTCTAACATGAAATATTAGGACAAGATTAACATCTTAAACCTATTACAGTAATAATGCCTTAACCCCATCTTCCATTGGAGACCCTACACCTGTCTGAACAGGGCTTAATATCCATCGAGTTTGTGAAGGGTGCTCAGGTTGCTCAGTCTAAACCTCCAGTGCTTCAAATGACATCATTCACTCACGGCCTGTTATGAAGTGGGTCAAATCGTCAGTGTGACTCACACATGAGTGGAAGTGGAGATTTGGGGAGGCATGAAGTCAAGTTCGATTAGAATGCGTTGTCATGGCATAGCGTGCTTGCCTCTCGGCTTTTCAGTCGGGGGCCACGTTCTCCTCCATGCACACTAATGTATTCCAAACAACTATCTTACGGCTATCTTACACAGTCAACACACACACACACACACACACACACACACAGCAACATTCGTGTCCTCTCGTGCAGAAATACTATCGACACTCAGATACTGCTGCAGGGCTGAAAGATGGATGGAGATGGATGGACGTGAAATGAATGCTGTTTGTTTATTTATTTATTTATTTAGATCCTATTGATTTGGTCTGCATGAAACGGTAGTGATGCGAAAGGTATCCAATCTAGAAATGTTGTCATTGTGTATTAAAATTCGAAACAAATTAGAACCCAATACAGAAAATGACAGCTTTCACGATTGCAGAGCATAATTATACCGTCCTTACAGCATGAGACGGTCATTACCATGGTAACCTTAACTAACCTGCTTACAGGGGAATAATAATAATTATTATGCGCGCTAATAATTCGGCGTAGGTTTGAAGGCGTATAACGTGACTCATGTTTGTAGAGGAGTTCATCGAGAATATGCACATATCCTAATGGTTGTGACGTTTGTGCCAAGCGTTTTTGTTTTTTTTTTCATTTAAAGAAATACATATTACATAAGAAATACAGGTCCATATTCTCATTTATTCTAACCAAAAATCCGAGGGGTTTGAACACTGTATTATGGACTAACAGTGTTATTTCCAAAATACTCCAGTATTTTAATATATTCAAAATGTTATGCAACTGCTTTAGGCGTTCCCTGCTACTCTACAGCTGCACTATCCTTCTCCCAATCATATACTTGAATGCCCTTAATACAGTCCTACATCCAACATGACGAGTAATTTCACACTCGCACACATTCGCATACACACGGCGACTCCAACTGCGGCCCTGTCAGCCCTCGGAGAGGGTCCTAATTGACTGATTAGCTTGCAAATGTTTTGCAGCACTAGACCCGGGACAAGACACTCAATCACACGCCATGTTGGAATCGCAGATGCAGGAGGGTGCCTGAGTTTGGGCTTGTCTCTCGGGAGGATCTGTCTATTATGCTTTTCATTTACACACATGAAACTGCTGTAGCTCCCTGTGATATTCCTCCTACTCATGCTCCGGTGAGAAGTAATCTCAGATCATTTCCTACCTTTATACATATGTGAGCTGAGGCAACATTTTTATCCTTTTTTTTTTTTTTTTTTTTTTTTTTTTTTTTTTTTTGAAACACGAAAAGTGCAGGTGAGGATTCCACAGATGGTATGTTGAAACTATTCTCGCATTTCAATAGCAAAAGAAATGGTTCTTGGCTGGCAAAACTGGAACAAAATCAAAATGGTTTCCAGTCGGGTGATGTCATGGCCTCGGGTGCAGAAATACTAGTTAATTATTAAATGACTGCCATTAAAATAACTGATCAACAGCACGGGCTGTGTTCGAGATAAGGCAGGCAGAAATGGTACACGGGAAAATTTATTATGAGTAACATGAAGATCCAATTTGTTCGGGTTGTCCGTTCATTTTCTTTTTACAAAAAGACAGTGTGAGTTCACAAAAAGACCTTTGTGAGAGTCTCGTCCATTACCCAAGGTATGAATTTCATAGTAATATTGACATGAAAACTGAAACTGATCAATAAAGCCCCGCTGTTAAACTAAAATCAGTGGTGGCTTAGCTGTTAAAGCCTCGGGACAGTGATCTATAGACTGTGGGCCTTCCGATCCCAGTGCAGCCAGTTTGCCGCAGTCGGGTCCTTGAGCAAGACACGTCACCCGCATCTGTTGTATCCTGCCTTAGCGCTAAATCGTTTAGGATAAAAAGCATCAGCGGAAATGAATCAATGCAAATGGAAAATTGTGGTTTCTGCACAAAGATGTCACATAAAAGCTGGAGATAATTTCTTCTATAATAATTTACTATCATAGTCATTATGACCTTAAAATAGCTATATAATACATATCAGCAAAGTGAAATTATGAATTACCACCATTAAGTATATTAATGTGTTTAGAACACAACCTGAAGGTGGAGCTGGGAGCTTAATCATTATTATCGATTAATTCGATTTTATGTTGAAAAATAAAAATAGATTTTTTTTTAATTGGGCCTCCCACTCCGCATTGCACTTCGAAATATGAAATACAGCATGGTAACGGGCTCTGGTGAATCCCAAGAGCTTGCTTCCAATTGGAAGGGGAGCGATTTTACCAGTCGTATCGAAATGCTTCAGGTTTGCGGCTTCAGACATTCAGACATTGAGCAAGACAAAGCACGTTGTAAAATCTGAGATGAAGTTTATGGCAACTAAAGGAAGCAGCGTGGTTCAAGCACAGCCATGAATGTGGCAAAACACCGCCTGAAACCAGGTAAAAACAGCAGTCACATTTTACGACTGTATCAAAATATAAAATCGAATTGTGTATGAAATGTGCTATAGAAATAAAACTGCCTTGCCTATTCTTTAACCACACAGTAACTCACCAGCACATTATATGCCTTATTCATTTACCTTGTGGAACATATTTGGATTAAGCTAGTCCCTGTTGTGCTATTGCAGGTACAAACCGTTGCCCTTTCATTTTTTTTGAAAATATTAACATGTTTATAAGTCAGAAAAATGCAGCATGTTAGAGAGAAATCTGAAAAAAATGCATTCTATTGCATTGATGTTTTTCCCCTTGTGGAAACTCTATACTTTAACTGTAAACGAGGCCTGACACTGGAGACTCCTTCCACAGAAACTTCACAATATCAACCATTTTTTTTCACATCCTGTTTTTTAATGTGCTGATTATTCATATTGACTTTGGACCAAACATTCCCCAGTGAACTAACCATTACTATAAAAACACCATATTAGAACGGATGCATTGATGTAGCCCTGTGAGCCGGCACAACTGTGGTATTAAGGCAATAAATTACATGTCAAGTTAAAGCCTGACTCTTCAGTAGCATGTAATACAGACTCTAGGCTTTATTTGTGAGTTTATTATAAAAGGTGACATTAGAGAAGTTTATTATCCCTGGCAGGACCACTTGTGGTTGATAAGGCTGGAAGTTATTTATTAACGCTTCCAGTCAATTAAACTGATATATCCACAAAGCCAGTGGGCTTCTCCGTCCGTTCCGCAGCTTAAAGAACACAGAATAGAAAAATGGCTGGCTTTGAATATTGCATGGCCTGCGGGTCGGAGCTAGCAGCAGTCGAGCTATGCATTAATAAAACTCTTCCTGGCTGACACGTACCTCTAGTCTGCGTCAGTGAATCACACTTTTATCATTCAACAGATGAAGCAACGTTCCAAAACCTGATGGAACACTGGTGGAATGTACAGACATTTTACTTGAACTCCATACATTTCCCGAACACACACACACACATATTAGGGCTGTCAATAGATAGAAAATATTTAATAATTTATCTGCGCATTCATCATACGTTCTCAATATGTTCTTACTTATTGTAAGAGATATAAATATAGAAATTTCACTCAAAATCTCTCCCGTAAATAAAATAACATCTCTTTCACTTTGTAAATAATTCTTATGATAATAATTTCATGTTAATTCATTCATTTCTTATTAATTTCTATGCAGATTGTTTGTGGTTGCTTTAATTGGTAAATATGGTATGTGGCTCCTTTAAGAGTTGTGTCCTGGTTGTGTTTGCATGGAATAAACCATATATATATATAATAAACCTTATATATATATATATATATATATTTTATATGTTTTTTCTGTACTTAAGCAAACCTAAGAAATGTTTAGGATAGAAGGAATCTCAAATACGCTAGAGAACAAAATGCCTCAACAAAAATTATGAAACAAAATTCAGTGTGGGGGAGGGGGGGTGTGAGTATAAAATACAGCATGCTGAAGAAAATGTGACACGCCTTACTTTGCATCAAATGCGGTGCCAATTCTTAAACATTTTCTTCCATCCCATTCCAGGACTTTACTTAATAATGTAAGAAATTGCTTACCTTAAAAAAAAAACACACACACACACACACACACACAGTGACACATGACTGGGAGTAGAGTGGTTGAGATAAGAGTAATAGGATCTGGTGGTAAGAAAAATGAATCTTTTTTTTGTGCTGAAACATGAAATTGCTTTGAAGAAAGAAAAAAAATATATCTAACACTATCGTGCCAGATGTTACATTTTTATAAAACGAATTCTCTTAGTGGTTCAGGTGATATGGAAGATTTGAAGATTAAAGGCTATTTTTCTCTCCGTTGTGCTGTTCTGGCCTTTCGCTCCGCACCTGGCTCAGGTGTTGGTATTCTCTCCGTGTCTGAAATTACCTGGTGATTACGTTTGCTCGGATACGTTCTTGTGTTGCACCTTTGCCCCAGTACTTCTGTGCTTTTTGTATCTCGGCCCTTACGGGGAAATAAACAGAGGCCGGAATAGCAAAACAGGCAATGAGGCAATTGTAAATACAGACACTGGGTAGGCGGGCGCCGTGGTGGGTGCCATCTTTGACTGCAGTCTGGTGAGAGACTGCTTCTTTACTTTGCATCACCTCACAGATGGGTGAGGTTACTACGAAACTGTCAGCCCATTTGTAAACCAGGACCAGAATTAGCATCTCATTAAAGAGAGCCGTGGGCGTGCTAGATGTCCTTTTCTGCCGCAATGGTCAGTAGGGCTCCTTATGCTGATCCTACAAAGATACCGAAGCTTCTGTGAACATGAAGCTAAGGCGCTAACACTTCTTGCACCCTAGGGATGGTTTCATTTTTTTTTCTCATATCAGACTTGACTTTCACAAAGGCCTGTTATTGAAAATCCCCTTGCTGTATTTATAGGTGGTAATTTTATATATTCCTGCTAGACCTATTCGCATAGTCCATTATCAGCTTTTGCTTTAAGAAGATGTAACACATGTGAATAGAGAGCCATTCATGGTATAAAATGGAGATATCTGAGATATATTTGTTGCCACAAAAAAAAATCATATAAAGAAAAATATAAAGAAAAACAATTTAAGAGCTATGTCTTATAAATAACCATTACTATGAATAACTATTACTGGCACATCTACATTTTTCAGTCCATATATTTTAAAATCCAAGTTTTATGGCCATTAGAGGGCATATTTTAGTTTTAATATTATTTATGAACAATTACAAAAATTAGCACACATTATATATATATAGATATATATATATATATATATATATATATATATATATATATATATATATATATATATATATATCCATTCATTCATCTTCTACCGCTTTATCCGATCTTCCTCGGGTCACGGGGAGCCTGTGCCTATCTCAGGCGTCTATGGGCATTAAGGCAGGATACACCCTGGATGGAATGCCAACCCAATCGCAGGGCACACACACACACATTCACACACACATTCATACACTAGGGACAATTTTCCAAGGTGCCAATCAACCTACCGTGCATGTTTTTTGGACCGGGGGAAACCGGAGAACCCTGGAGGAAAAACCCCCTGAGGCACGGGGAGAACATGCAAACTCCACACACACATTTCCCGAGACGGGAATCGAACCCGGATCCTGGCGGTGTGAGGCGAACGTGCTAACCACTAAGCCACCGTGCCCCCAATATATATATATATATATATATATATATATATATATATATATATATATATATATATATATATATATATATATATATATATATATATATATATATATATATATATATATATATATATATACACACACACACACACATGTAAAATTAGCATTTATATTCATTTAAAATGTTGGGAAGGTTACTTTGGAAATCTTACAGATTTACAGATTACCCTATTTAAAATGTAATAAAAAGTGTAACTTTATAAAAGTAAAGAAACTGATTACATTTGATTACTTTGTGATTACTTTCAAGTTTCTAATATATATTTCCAACTAAATAATTCCAAAAATGTATAACTTTAAAGTTAACCTTACAGTAGTACTCAACTCGTGTTTACTTTACTGTTTTATTATTATTATTATTATTATTATTATTATTATACATATTCTAGGTTTTTAAAGAAATTGTTCAGATGTAACACTATTTGTAATCTTTAACATTTTCATAAGTAACTATAATTTAATTACACATTTTTCTGTAATGAATTACTGTTACATTTCTTTTGTAATTAAATTACATAACGCCGTTACATGTAACTATTTACTCCCCAACACTGAAGATTCGTATATTGATCAACAAATACAACAATGCTGCCTGTTTGAAGGCACTTCAGGGGTACTTTAAGAATGCAGTGTCATGCATGAAAACAATAAAATCCACAAGGATGTCTGTCAAAAATAATCAACAACAATCAACAAAAATAATCAACAACATTTTTGTTTTTTTAATACAGCACATTCGAGCACATGGCACATCCGAAAGTGTTTTATTACTCGTACGCCACAGCAATCAAGCCGTGACTCCATTTTTTATCCGCAAGACTGCATCCACATCATTTTGAAGGCTTTTTAGGAATGGAAAAGTGTCTTAGATTACACAACATCATACAGGTTCCAGTCAACTGTGAAGTTAATAGAAATCTGTGATTTGAGTTACATCCGGCATTATTGTGGGGAAAAAAAAGAACGAAAGAAAGAAAGAAAATAAATCGCCACCTTGTGTCCAATCAAATTGGAGAATACGGCATGGCTGTGAAAGCATTTTGTCTCAAAAGCTGAAAGATGAATAAATCAGGAATAATGCCTTTTGCTCCATTATGTTTGTGTTGCATTTTTCATCCGTTTGTATTCTCTAGCGCTTTTAACACTCTACTATGCTTCATCTAGCCCTTTATGCCACATTAATACTCCTGCTGCTACGAGCAGGAATCTAATCCCAGAGCCTTTGTTGGCGTTGCATAAGACCACTGAGACTCTGGGTACCTCATCACACTAGGCTCAGCTTAATGAAGCCTGGACCTGGAGACTGTGCACTTCTTAATGAGTGCAGGCTTAAGATAATACACTTTTTCATTTAAATAGCAGGAGTTCATTCGCCAATGCGGCAGGATTTTCCTAAGCAGACAGAACGGATGAAAAAAAAACGGATCTTTGCCAAACGACTGCTCAGCGTGTCGGCCTGCAATCGATTTTGACAACTTGTAAATATACTTCACCAAAAGGAAACGTTTCGTTGACAGCTTGGTTTTTGTCGACGCCGTCTTCCGGCAGAGATCGCACTGTCAAAATTAGCTAGTTAAAAACAGTCAGTCTGTCCAAAGTCTAAAGCCTAACAGATTTCCCTTCTCCCTGGGTGAATATCACACTTTAATCACGTTATTGAATATAGGTACATTTGAAGCGCAGTGGCCATAAGCCTCATCAGTTTAGTTAGTAATCACATCCCAGCTGTCCAACAATCAGCGACGCTTCTGCACTGCAATATGAATGAAATCATTAAATGCAATTTTCATTCCTCTCTCAATTCATTTGGACATGCATGCAAAAGAGAGGCATTCAGGACTGTACATCCTTCTCTAATATACTGGTGCCTTTATTCTATGAAGGGTTTTCCCAACGTTCTACAACGTTTCGGATATTTATTCGGATATTTATTCTGTTATTTACCAGGGTGGGTGGTAGTGGTCTATACTGAGATCAGGGATTAGCAGTCTCATAATATCTTTTGTGTTGTGTATTATTGCAACATTATAATAAGAAACGTTTACTGTACACACACACACACACAGACACACACACAAGACTTTTCCAGCCATAGTTCTATAGACCTTGTAAATGATGTCTGTGGATACATTTCTTTGTGGCTCCAATAGAAATCAAATTCAGTATGAATTTGGCTTTATTTGGAAATAGAGAATCAGAAACATTGTTATTAGGTTTCCAAATGTGCATTTAATTAAGATTAAATGGGTTCACATATGGCTGTAATAAGAGTTTTGTTATTATTCACGGAGCTGCGCAAACCTTGTTCGGGGTGTAAAAGAAAAAAAAAAAACACCCGGCACATATTTCAATAGCTAGATTACATCTAACTGGAATAATTATGTAAATATGCTACAGTATGAGTTTTCTTGCTCATTTAATATTCCTTTATGTACGACGATATTTTCAGAGCGTTTTATTGCGAGACCTCCGGTTTCTGTGGCGGTGGAAGTAAATGCATTTCGACGACAACCCATTTCAACTGGGATAATGTGCATTCGAGATATCACATGCAAGCCAAATCTAAATCTCCAAACATCTGCCAGACATCTGCCACGGTGCACTTTGACTTTGACGTTCGCATCTTCGGGAGGAAGTATGCGGTAATTTAGAGAGAGGCTCGGTAACCTGCAGACTGATGAATGTGAGCATTGAGCAGCGTTGCCATTTACACAAATGGTCCTCTTGCCTGGGGAACGGGTGCCCACCAAGAAATCGATGGTCTGCCTCAATTGGGAGGTGCTTCAAATATTTTCCAATCTTTCATGTCCTGCCTTCACACGGCTGCAGATAATTGTATTCCCTCGGGATCCTCGTAGGCGGCGATTCTCCTCCCGGTAATCGCTTTTATAACATGTCATTAACAGATATAATATACGGGTACTTGTCGAGACGAGAAGCTGAAGTGCTGACGGATCAAACGTCGTCGAGTCGTCGTTTGCTTGCTTGTATTTTTCTCCTACCAGTTCCAAGACTTATTGTGTGTTAGGAAATGTCGGAGAGATCAGACATGAGAATATAATCTCTGGTAGCTGATCATTATGGACTCGAATTTTGCATTTATTTGGAAATCTTTTACACGAAACTCAGAGCAGTCGCTTCCCACCTACGTTCCTTGCGCGAGGCTTTTTTTTTTTTTTTGGTGTGTTTTTCCTGAAGTGTACTTGACGGAATCAGAATAAGTAATCAGGCTTAATGAGCCGAGAGCTGCCTGGTCATTTTATAGTGCTGTAACTCTGACAGTGTTTCTCACATCTCTGAGTTATTGTGGAATAAAAAAAAATAAATAAAAAAAAACCTCTTCTTGTAACTGCATAACCGCTGTGATATGACACCTGACTGACACTTATAAACAAACGAACAAACAAAATCGCTAAGAAAGACACGCCCTTCCATTAATACAGTACTGCTATTGTATTCATTAATACAGTACAGTTACATTTACATTTGCGGTATTTAGCAGACGCCGTTATCCAGGGCGACGTACAAGAGTGCTTTAGGTCTCGCTCTAAGGATAAGATTTATTCAAGAAGGGTTAACAGTTACTTCACTGTTGTACTTCTCTGCTCAATAATTACTTATTTATTTGTCCTTAATGCTCTCATTGCATTACTTTTTCTTTCCATCCTACATTTAAAAAATGTGCAACTGGAATGTGCAATCCCATCGTGCTTATCCTAAATTCCCTTTCAAAGCCCTTTTGTTTTCTGCACATGATTCTAATCTTCTATACCTGTAAACAGCAATCACGGTATCGGTCAGAAAAGGATGAACCCCATTTTAAGGTCTCCTCGATATTCGTGTCACCTCAGGGAGATTTTTATTTAATTGAAATTTTCAGATGGGGCGTAATTACGGAGCAGGGCCATATTTTACTGCTAGCCTGTTTTATTTCATTGTCGTTTGAAATGTTTTTTTTATTCATTGTTTTAAAGATTTCTATGCATTTTTTACATTACAGATCTAATAAAGCCTGTTGCAATAAGCATTAATTACATTTTAACTGTCCTGACTTCCCTCAAAGTTATTTTGTTCAAAACGCTTCCGGAGCAATTACAGATTTTACACTGGACCTGATCCAAGGCATGTGTAAAATATGAGGAGGAAAAAAAAATGTAATGCCTTCTAAGGCTATATTTAGAGACAGGAAAGCATCATCATTTACACTTGCATGACGTACTTTCACATGGCAGCATGCACAAATCCTGTCCTACATAACGCCAAATCCAGTGCCAGCGTGTTTAATAAATAATAAATAAATCTCACAAACAACAACAAACAATTCAATTGTAGCTACTCGACCTTAAGTAGACATTCAATACATCATTGCAAAAGTAACGTAGGGAATTATTTTTTTTATGTATCCTGAAGGATTATACAGTAGTATAAGTAGCATAAGTCAGTCTTTTCTGTTTACCCTTAAAAGACCTGCAATAGCAGTGTGTTAAGAAGGAAATTTCACTGTGCATTGTATTAATTGGATTTAAAGAAGCACCTGTGATTGGGTATCGCAGCATCGCATATAATTGCACAGGGTGATAATTTATGCTCTGTAACATCATCCTTGTTTACAGTTACGCCGCGTCTGGGTGTGTGATAGTAACGAGAATACCTGCTCCACACATCCAAGTAGCACATCTTACATGTGTTTTTTTTCTGTAGAAACATAAACCTTGGATAACATGATCTTGACATGTGTGTGTGTGTGCGCGTGTGTGTTTGTGAGATTGAGATATGAGAAGCGAGAGCTGTCACTATGGTACATGTAGCCCAGGGAAAAAGGCAATTATCCAGAGGGTATCCTACTGATGAACTCAAGATAAATCTGGACAGATTGTTATCTGCCTTACCTTCATTATCATACTGGCAGAACACGAGTGCAAGATTGAGGACCACTTCCATCTCCCTGTACATCACCTCCTCTGTTTTTTTTTCCCCTTTTCCCAATCAAATGCCTCGCTTTATCTTAAACGAACCCTCTTTCTCCGCCACTCTGTCTCCATCTCCCATATATCCTTGGGTTCTCTTCCTTTACTTTTTATTTTTTTCCTAATGGGGTGTTTTTTTTTTTTTTTAATAGCCCAAGGTTCCACAGCAGAGGTCAGAAAGGAATGGCATGAGAACAAAGAGCTTTCACAAATGTACTCTGATAGCTCCACTCTAAAAGGAGACCTTGATGGATGCAGATGGATAAATGAGTATTGGATTTATGAGAATTTATTAGAGAAGATAAAACCTTTAAAGAGCACAGCGGAGAAGCGATAACGCTTCAGTGAGACGGATGTTTTGCTGATGCGTGACAAATTCTCGATCTGGTCTGGCCCGTGGTGGCTCAGGGAGTCCGATTTAGAAACACTAGACGTGATGTGGGAATACGTGCTGGATGGGATCCTCTTCCATACAGTCACAGACATTCGCACCTTTATTCACACGAGGGGTAGTTTAGCAAAGCCAATCCACCTGCTGACATGTTTCTGAGAGGTGGGAAGAAATCTGCGAGCCCAGGGGAATCTCATATATACAGTGAGAGAAGCAACTCGGTGTACGAAAATTGAACCATGGCTCCTGGAGCTGGGAGACAATGGCGCTGCCGACAATTTCAAGCTAAACATTAGACAAATATATTAATAGTCACTAGTTATATATATATATATATATATATTATATATATATATATATATATATATATATATATATATATATAAGTATAATATAAATTTTAGTTACATGTAACAGCGTTTAAACGACAGTTATTGAGATAAAATGTGTAATTTAAATTGCAGCTACTTATGAAAATGTTTACAAAATAGGGTTACATATGAACAATTTCATGTAAAATCAGTGCTTTAGATGATGTGATTTTGATTTGAATGACGACAATCTGCTGCAGTTCCATTTCGAAAAACAGAACCTATTTTTTTTCGATGGTTTGAAACTTTTTTTCTTAGAATGTAACTTAAAGTGCCACCTAGTGGACAAATGAAAGTAATAAAAAAGTAATCAGTTACTTTATGTAATTGAATAGGGTAATTATATATATATATATATATATATATATATATATATATATATATATATATATATATATATTGCTCTGTATAATAAAAAATCAAACCACTCTTTTCAAATTATATCTGCGTTGTGCTCTGCTGAGGGAAAACGGTACGTCGCAAGAGATTTGCATAAGAAACAGAACAAATAATATGAAGAAGAAATAAAATTTTACAACTAAAGACAAATAACTCTAGGATATACGATTTCAGCACACGTCAACTATCTCCTATATCTGTGAAATATTCTGCTTGCTGGTGGTTTTCTAAAAGATCACTTCATTGGAAATATGATTGGCTATGCATAATCTTAAACATAATGCATTCTTCTTCTCCATTACCATCACTTTTAAAGACTGTTATGCATTTACAAAAAAGATCCCTTGTGTCAAGCATTTTAGATTTTATTTTGGTTCACATAGGTGCAGTTTTGTTGCCTGCATTGCTCATAGACTGAATATAAGAAGCGCAATTATGGAGGTGTAATTATATAAAATGAGCTTAGTTACTTCAACGAGAGTCCAGCACTCAACCGCGCTCTCCATCTCACATCGGTCACGTGAGATGTGACCGAGCAGCGTCACTCACCTGCCAGGCGGAGTTATGCCTGCATCGGCAAATGTTCCCAACAACCAATCACGGATCACTACTGATCACAACAACCTGTTCCTAATCACTAATGGCCCCTACAATCACTGATTACTACTGTTCCCGGCAATTACAACAACTATTCAATGATCCGCATTATTCCTAACCTCCAATCACTGATCACCATTATTCCACACGTCCAATCACTAAAAACTGTCCCCAAAATCTGATTCCTTTTTTAGGGATGCCCCTGTTAGGGGTTTTCCACAGCAGATCATTCTTATCCATCATCCATAGCACTTGGTACATCTGCTTCTTTCACCCCAACTATCTGCATGTCTTCCCTTACTACATCCATAAAACTCTACCTTACCCTTCTTTTCCTTCTGCCTGCCACCTCATTCTTCTCCATATGTACCCCATGTCCCTCCTCTGCACATGTCCAAACTAGGGGTCGATCAATTATCAGTTCCGATATGAAGCATTTTTAGGATTATCGGAATCGGATATTTTCAAAACCGATTTGCCGTTAAAATAATTTCATTTTCAGCCTGTCAGAGCTCACCGCTCACCTAGAGCAATCTCCGCCCATCTGATTTGTTGGGAGTCACGAGTCCGACCAATCAGCACGAAGGCTGAAGCCACTCTAACACAGAAAGCGCTAGCTGGAGCTGCGGCAGTTATCAGTTGTTTCTCAAAGGTAAGTCAGCAGCAGACATTGGTTGTGTTGCAGTAATTCACAATCCTCTACACTGAATTTGCAAAAATGATTACCGCGATGCGGAAAACGCGGACGGAATCGCATAACCTGGATCTATGAAGACAATTAAATTGTCTTCTCTTTAGATAAGATTTTGACAAATTTCCCTTTTACCCCAGACACATATCGGTTCAAAATATCGTTTATCGGTGCATTTGATCTGTAATAATCGGCCCTGAAAAACACATATACCCTAGTCCAAACCATCTAAATCTAACCTTCCTCACCTCGTCTCCAAATCATCCTACATGGTCTGTCTCTCGAATTTCTAATCCTGTCCATCGTCACTCTCAATAACAGTCTTCAACTCTGCCACCTGCTCCTTCCTGTCTTTGAGACAAGGCAACTGTCTCTAAACCACCGAACTTTCCCTTTCGCTCGTGCAGATACTCTTCTACCACAAATCATCTACAAAATCTGATCACTGATCGTTATTATTCCCAACATCTAAACACTGATCAATACTGTTCGAAAACAATCATTGAAGATTATTATTCCCATCAATCAATCAGCAACCATTATTGCTCCCGATCAGTTAAATTTGGATCAAAAGTATTCCTGATACCAAATGAGTAATTACATCATAACTTCATATCCCATTTTGTACATCATCTGGAAATAACATCATGTGATATTGCAAAGACAATTCGAAACAACAGCCGTCATTTCTTTACGTACGCAGGTCTGACTCATGAACGTGGTTGTGAATTAAGACAGATGTTGAGCAGGTGGGTGAAGTAGGATTCTGGCTAGGTTTATGAATTATATATTTCACGTTGGAATGAGGCAGCGGTTGGAAATACTTCAAGTGATCAAACTGGCCCTGGAATGCGTTTTCCTATTAGTGGCAATCCATTTGAACAAAAATAAATAAATAAACACTTTATTTTGTTTTTGTATTCAAAATAATAGTAGTGGGAAAGCAAACAAAATATTTTCCTAACAGCTGCCTAATCCTTATTTAATTGAATGAAGATTGTGGAGGATCAGCTTCGCATATTTAGCTTGTTCTATTCTTTGACAGTACTATGACGTATGGCAAGCAAAAGCCTCATGATTGGTCTGTCTAGCCTGAGTCCTCTCTCTCTCTCTCTCTCTCTCATGCATGAGGCATGAGGCAATACTTCTAAGGATACACAGAACCTTGCACTGACTTGCCATCTGCAGAAGTACAGTCTTGGGTTAAAAAAAAGCTTCAGTTTTTTATATAATAATAATAATAATAATAATAATAATAATATGGATAAACATTAATAAAGTGTTTTTGGAATAAAGAACTGTATACTTTTAAAGAGACACAAATAAAATAGACATACTTTCAAATTTGAATAAGCAATATTCCAAATATTGCCACACAACACAAACTGCTGAATTTGTCTTCATAGTTCAACCCTGAATTGTTCAATAAGCCGGCACTTGGTTATCGTGAAGCCTGATATTGAGAAGATCTTGTCTGAGACAAAGGCTCTATACCATTAAAAGCTTTACCAGTAAAAGAGTCTTATAATTCAATTGAAATGAAACAGACAGCCAGTGGCTTGACGAAAGTTTGGCTGCGGTATACTGAATCTATTTGTACTATGAGCATGTATATGCAATGAATGAATGAGGGACTCAATTAATAAACAAACAAATAATCGATTTAAACAGTCGGGTCACCTAACATATGATTACATGTTAATAACATTAAAATAAAACATGCCTGCTTATTTATTTTATTTTTTATTGTAGAGTCCAACCAGAGATTCCTATTCGGTACCATGTGTAACATCCAAGTCATGCTCAAGCTCAAGCATTTTCAAGCCATTGGACAAAGTTCTTGTTCTTATTTAGAGCACCCTTAAAACATGATGGAAAATGGAACATCCGGGAAAAGGCCTCAAGGAAGACCCAGAACACGTTGGAGGGACTATGTCTCTTGACTGTCCTGGGAACGCCTCGGTGTTCCCCCGGGGGAGCTAGAGGAAGTGGCTGGAGTGAGGGAAGTCTGGGCATCTCTGCTTAGACTGCTGCCCCTGCGACCTGGTCCCGGATAAGTGGAAGAAGATGGATGGATGGCAAAAAGACAATCATATAAATAAAAAATGGGGATATTTTGCTATTTTCCATGCTTAGTTGTGTAGACTAGTGTTCTGGTCTTATCATCCCGGGGAAAAAAACATTTACCAGGTTTTCTGGGTTCTTTTTTAGCAGACTCCAAATGGAATTTTCTACGGTTCGCTGTTTTTCCTTAAAGCACAGCTTTGTGGAGTGTCCCGGTGATAATATAAACAGATTATCCTATCTGAGCCTTGAATCTTCCAGGCTTCTTAAGATTTACTTTCGGTTTGCTGTGAAGTAAATTGTATTAATTCAAGCCAGATCAATCCATTTTTATTTGTAGAGAGCTTTTAACAAAGGGCACAGTCAGAACCAACAGTAGATCTGTTTTTTTGTTATCTTACTCAGGGCTTTCACCACATGTCCACACAGAGAATCAGGCACGAGTAAAATGGATATATTAGGATAACAGGATAACATTAAATACACCTAATAAAGGGTAATAGAAATAGTGAAATAATGCTCCACTATGAATGAATTCTTGTATGTCCAGCATTCATTCGCATATTATATCGTATATGTTGCTGCAGCAGGTATGTGCTCAGTGTTTGAGGATATTTGAGAGGAAATTTATGACAGCATTACAGTGCATTGCATTGCGACTCCAAATGTTCTCACCCATTCTGCATGAGCCAGTGTTCTTACCCACACATACCAGCTGGTACGCCAGTATACAGAAAACAAGAACACGCAATGAAACTGCATCTACGGTGAACTAAAAAGAACAATGATTAAAACTGCACGCAGCATTTTTAGGATTAAAAAAAAATGTACAAGATAAAAATAAATGGTGACATGTATATATACACATATGGCACTTTCACCCCTTCTAGGTCTCCGGGTCAGACAGAGTAGACTTTTGATGTGTTTTTCTTTGCTGAAATTTACAAACCAGAAACTCTTGTGCCAATCTTCATAACTTTGATAAGTAGTGATATTTAATCAGTATGATCTGACAGGTCTCTTTCCTTTTTACAGGCTATAGATCTACATCCATAATAGCAGTGAGAGAAATTAGTGACAAATAGAGAAATACTAACTTACGTGATTACATTACCTGAAACAAACCAGCTACCAGCTACAGCTACTGTTGGTTTTGGCGGCCTTTTTAAATTTTTGTTTTAGTCGTTTTGTGTTTTAGTCACATTCATACTCGACTTTTAAAAGTCTGAGCATTTTAGTTTTATTTCCGTCATAATTATCCATAACTATTTTGGTCTAGTTATAGCCGGCAAAAACTGATGAAATTTAATCTAATTTTAGTCAATGAATATCGTATTTTAGTCTGTTTCTAGTAATGCAATTCAATTTAACCCAGTCAATATAGTATAAGTACCTAGTAGGATAGATGAAAGCTAGATTTTCTTTTAGCCATTTCAAAAAAGATTATCTAATTATATTATTGTTACCTTATCCCTTTCTCTGTCTCAGACTTGACTTTGTTTGTCGCCAATAATGCCGCGAGAGGGCTTTAAGGAAGTGACGTCACCTGCGACTGCTCAGTGCGACCTGATGCAGCCGACAAGAGACAAAGGAAACAGAAAATTCTGCAAAATAACAACAATGCGACTGAACGAAACAAAATAACGTTATAACATTTCGTTTCGTCACGTTTTGAAAATGAAGAGACATTTTAGTATGTTTTTTATTTCATAAAGCACATTTAGTCTTATTTTTATTCGTCAAAAATATTATTATTTTTACACGTGTAATTATAGTCAACGTCACATGACCAGCGTTTACGTTGCAACTGGTCTCATTTTCGTTAGTTGATGATATTTAGTCATTATTTTTATTGACGAAAGCAGCGCTAGTGTCACGGTCACGCCTCCTCCCAGCTCTGAGCTTCCGTGCTCGCAGTCGCCCAGCTACTGATGAGCTCCAGCTGCAGCTAGTTGGAGTCATCAGTAGCCTGGTCTTTATACGCCCGGCGTTTCCTCCACTCTGCGTCCGGGTTCGTAACGCTAAGGCTAAGACACGGACACGCAAACATTTCTGGCAACAAGACTGACCTTCTGTCTTTCTGACTTTCTAATCAGGTGCCGGTCCAGTCCTTCAGAGTTTCCCGGACTTCCAAGCCCGGCGGACGCGACTAACCAGGTTCCTCTACAGTCCTCCTGAGTTTCCTGGACTTCCAAGCCCTGGACCTCCTGAGCAATACGGACTGCCATCCAGCAGTACAGGGCTGTACCCCCGCTTAGGCTGCTCGCGTTTGAGCAGCGTCTTATAAGTTCTCCTCCTGTCAAACAAACCTGTTAAGTTCATTCCGGTGTCTGTGTGTCTGCTTGGTTACAGCTAGCTACATCAATCTGCTTTTTTTTTAAAGAATGATTTCTACCACCTAGCCAAGTCAAGTCAAGTAGGCTTTATTGTCGTTTCAACAATATACAGTGCAGTATACAGTGAAACGAAACAAATGGTGCTATAACAGACAACATAAATTAACGAGACACAGGACTGCACGTAATTCTAAACTAAATCAGAAATGAAAAAAATGAATGAAATGAAAAAACAGCAAAGCGAACATGTATAAATAAATAAACAATAATAATAAAAAGGGGGTTGGGGGTGAAGACAAGACAAAAAACACTTCACAGTAACACCACCCATGTTGTACACGTTGTGCAAAAAAGGATTTGTTCCTATGCAGTGAAAAATAAATAACGCTATTGTAAACCTACTGCATGATTTTACATTAAAGGTCTGTAGCAAGATTCGTTGAGGAATTGGATCCTTCATTTGAGAGTTTACACATCTGTAAACAACTACACATGCACACGCACTTCACTCATCTAATCAACTACGTCGGCATCACATTATTGATTTTTTTTGTGTGTTTATACATATGAAAATTTTACATTTTTGGCTTTATCAAAAGAACCTATATAAGATGCACGGAAGAGGTAACCAGACTGCCTCACACTCACACACACACACACACACACACACACAACCAAACATGCAGATGTTAGCTTAATGTTTTCAAGTTGTTTTGGACATAACCCTGTGTGCAGAGAAGTTGTGTGTTACAGTTGAAAGGAATTCTAATCTAGCACGCATAATTGTAATGCTATACAATGCCATCTGGACTGGTGCTAATTGGAACAAACTTTACTATACAACCTAATCCAAAGAGAACAAACAATCAAACAGAATGGTCATTTGTCTTTCTATGTGGTAGCGTCACATTCGTCTTGTTCCACTATGATAATAGCCCTGTGTGCAAAACCAGAACTGAAATGACCCCCTATAGAACTCTGACCTCAATCCTCCCGAACACATTTGGGAGGAATTTGATCGCTGCCTCCTCGTCCTACATCAGTGCCTGTCTTTACTAAAGCCACCCTAGCTGAATAAGCACAAATCACCACAAGTACACTCCAAAATCTAGGACTGCGGAGGCTACTATAAGAGCATATCGGATTTCAGGAAGAAATGTTGCCCAAGTTTTCTTTTATCAATGTTGTTGGTACCTGGCCTTGTAGAATTTGTTTAGCTGGATTATTCCCTCATTCTAAATCTGGTCGATCGCATACGGTCTGCCCTCGCAGCAATCTTTTACCCTGTACAATGACAGAGCTGTGAGTGAAGGCATCACTCAGTCTGATTTGAGGATTTTGAAGGTTCTTAAAGGTACAGTGTTACTAATATAGAAAGTGCACCGTGCTATCAACCCAGTTTACTCACACACGCAAACACACACACACACACGGAGAAAATAAAAAACTCTATATATCTAAGTGCATTTATTTAGTATGCCAAAAAAAAGTGCAATTATTTAGTATGACAAAAAACTGCAAGCACAAAATAAAAGAAAAAAATGACAAATGGCACAGTATTTGATATCAGCCAAAATAGGACATCATGGAAAATTTCACAATGATTCCAGGAAACAGCCAGACAAGCATTTTTCCATCACGAATTTCTGGAAAACTGAGCTAATTTTTTTACAGAGGATTTTTTTTCTCCTCTTCTTGGTCACTGACAGTGTGCGTCTGTCCTATGCATATTTAACGGCCAGTTCCAATTAAATGTCGGGGGGTGAAAGGATGCCATTCAAATGTCAAAGCCATTTCTTAGTCGTCGTGGGGTGTGCATACAAGCATGGCTTCTCAATTAAACACACATCCAAAGACCTTAAATAAGACTAATACTTTGTGTGTGTGTGTGTGTGTGTGTGTGTGTGTGTGTGTGTGTGTGTGTGTGTGTGTGTGTGTGTGTGAGAGAGAGGGAGAGATAGAGAGAGAGAGAGAATTGTGTCATTGATTGACATCAATGGTTTTAAAATCAGCTTAAGTGCCTCTGATCCCACATAGACATATAAACACAATCAGTGTCCAGTAAGAAACAAAACAGTGCAAATCGATGCCAATGAAGGACTTTCTAATTCCATTTAACACCACGTCTCTTTATATTGCAATCAAAGTGAGGATCGGTCTTCAGTCTTTCCGCACTCCTCCTCTCCCCTGCCCTCCCCTCTTTCACACATTTTCATGTCAGTACAGTGTTTCGAGCATTATTATTCATAGGCATCTGCACGACTCCGAGCGATACGTTTCTAACTGCAAACGGACGAATTTGTATTTCGGATTTGCAACTGACACGATGGGGCATACACCTGAATCGCAGCCCGGCTCTGTACATACTAAAGCGATGAATGCCTTGATCTGGAGAGCAGAAATAACATCTGCCAAGCAATGTCTTCATGTTACCATGACGACGGAGGCAGAGGAATGATTAACGATATTCTTCCTGTTCTTGATGAATGGCGTCATTCGGTTTCTTGCAAGGGTCTGACTTGAGTCAGTTCACTGGGGAGCAAGAAACATCTTTATCCAGTGGTCCCTCTATTATTTGTCGGGGGGGGGGGGGGGGGGGGGGGGGGGGGGGTCCATGAGAGGTGGGTCCTGAATTTGGTCCTGTCCATGAACACTTTCCCTCAAAAACCTTTTGAATAGGTGGACAGGCTAAAAAATATGTGTTAATATGTGTCCAGCGTACCCAACATACTGTTTATTCATAGATCCTGTAATACACTGTACTCACTGTATAGTACTCTAATATCTGTATGTGTGTGTGTGTGTGTGTGTGTGTGTGTGTGTGTGTGTGTGTATATATATATATATATACACCGAGAGTAGGAATATGACATAAGAATAAGGCATAATGTGGAAGGTGTACTTATATATATACGAGTTTGTATCGAAAATTTGCTAGTCTGACCACGCCTGCGATTTCGTCATGGCCAGCTAATTAGAACAAAAAGTAATCATGATATTCTGCACGAAACTGGCAAGACGTTTGAAATACTGCAATGAGTCATTCGAGGCGTCAAGTGGAAGAGTGGAAGAACGTCACTGGAAGACAACAAGAGATTAAGGAAGACCTTCAACAATCTTAACCCCCCCAAAATGACGGACTTACCATTCGGCACAATGATCATTCCACACAACACCCCCCTCCCATCTTACTTGCCAGATTGAAGATGTAGATCCAATTTCAGAGGTCACCATTTGGACCCCATTGCAGAGATAATAATAATAATAATATTATTTTAATAATAATAGCCCCCATTCCTAAAGGTGTAATAATGCCGCTCAACCACTATTACAATAGGAGGATGTTCCAGTTGATTTGGAGTGGAGGTTTGTACATTGATGTAGGTGAGATGAGGAGGCCTGGGGTGCCCTCAGTGTTCCTATTCATTCCAAAGGTGCTTAATAGGGTTGAGGTCAATGCTAAATAGTAGGCCAGTGAGGATCTTCCACTCCAATAGAATCCCTATTTTCATGGGGCTTTATGCGCAATGGCACTAGAACAGGTTTGGGTCATCCAGAAGGGAAAATTGATTATAACCACGTCCAAAGGCATTCTTATACAATTGTGTGGATCCAAATTGGTAGTAACGGTTTGGAGGAGACCCGCAGATGGATGGACAATACTTTTGTCTATCCAAATTCACAATGGCCTGTGGACTTTTTATTAATCCTGCTCATCAGGTGTTCATTGATCACTGTTGCTGTTACTAAGCTGTAACAGCATACAAAATGTGAACTTTGACACTTACATTTCATATCAGATTGCCTCTTTATGAAACAATGAAACAAAGAAAGAAAGAAAATCATCTGCCTGCAACTTATATTGACATCACACAGACTCATAGTACCTTAAATGTGTTTCAATAGGAAAATACACTACTAATATAAAAACACATTTGAAGCAATTGCTAGGTAAGACTCAGTCTATCACCTTTATTTCTATTACTGAAATCCTTTTTTGCCGCATCAGAGCCCAGATTATTCTTTTTTTTTTCACCAGACCTTTTATTTGAACCACATGGGCCATCTCTCATCTCTGTTGTTTATCAAGGCAAAACTGAATATTGGCAAGATAAAGTGCTCTATATATTCTTTGGGGTAAAAAGTTTAAGCAGCTGTACTACTCCTGTGTTGGGTATAATTCGTGCTTTGTAGGCAGCCTGAAAGCTCCCCATTCAGGCAGGCAGCTGCAGAGAACGTGATTCTCATTAAAAAAAAAGGCCCACTCTCCTCTCTACACAGCCCTTAACAAGTGCCTCGTCTTTTTCCTGCTCTGAATAGGAATCTGATTGGTGTCATCTCCCTCCCCTGTCTGCTTGGCCCTGGTTGAAGTCCAGCCCTTCAGATGAACCATTGATCAAAGGAGACGGGCAAGACTAGTGGAGGAAGAGGATAGGGACGGAGCAACCCCACCTGGACGAAGGAGAGGTCATACATTCAAAGATCAGAGCTGGTCCAGATCCCAGCTAGGAGCTCAATCAGGTCTATTGAGCCCTGTTTAAGGCTGCAGGAAGTGCAGGCAGGGTGATGTGCGAGGATGAAAGTTTCTCTGTCTAAACAAGTAGAAAACCGAAAAAAAAAACTGAACCATAGATTTGACAAATGCATTTATACAACAACAGTGCGATGAAATTAATAGGACACATAAGTGTGGCACAGATCATTAGACCAATAAGGTCTTTTTATCCCCCTCCCCTTGAAGCCATTTATTTTAATGATTGTTACATTGCTATAATTTGAGTTATTACTATATCTTTCCTCCTCGTTTTTTTTCCCAACAAAATTGTACAGAATCGCTTCTCTCTTTTTTGTTATTTCTGATTCATCTGTTTTTATTAAACAGGCTTCATATTTTATATTAGGACAAATTAGACAATCATACATGTAGGACAAATGAAAGGGCACCATACAACAGGAGAAAGAGTTAGCGCTTGTTTATTGTAGTTGATGCACTGCAGTGGCTGAGCTGCATTATTACACCCTTAGGAGGCATTGTTTACCGTTTAATTGACAGGGTGTTTTTTTTCTAGCTCTTTAAGCTTCTCCTTTAATGGAGGTTTGTGGTAGTCACAAAAAGGACATGATGTTTGATTGGTATCCATTAACCTATGCACGAGTACTAAGAAAATAGATGCTACAGTAATTTCAGCAAGTCAGATCGAATTGATTTTTAGTTAAGAGCTACAACAGCATTTACTTGTTGAATACTATTTGACTAGAAGTGTAATTATCCAGTGTAATAAAATGATTCATGTCAGACCAAATCAACACCTTTCAACACCTTTCAATTAAACAGGGCTCATGTATCTTTCTCTCATCTCGCTCCTTCCAAACTGGATACAATGATCAACTCTACACATGCTTTCCTGTACAGTCCTGTTCTAGTTTATTTCTGATTTACAAAACAGCATGAGCTCTTTATTTGCTCGGTTCTTCTTTCTGACCTCTATCAATTCTGGGCTTGCACATTGTTTTTTCACATATAATTTTTTTTATTTCATTATATTATAGCTTGGTGATCTGATGGTTTGGAGTTTTTATGTTCTGAGAACTGAAATGCTTGGTAACACATCGCAACTGAAATGCCAGGCATAAAGGCGAGAAGCATAGAAAATTGGTGCCACTGAAAAAAAATAAAAGATGTTGGTCCAGTGATGGCATTTTCAGTGTTATTACGGTCCTAAGGAGCCAACAGGAAGGAGACATGGGAAGCCAGAATTACAGTGACATTTTCAAAGAGCCAAGAAAGCTTTTTCTGGTCTTATTTCACCTCTGTGGATGCATTTGTTTTCGCTCCACTCCTTCCTAGAATTGCAAAAAGCAAACTGTCTCCTTTAACAAATGAACATCCCACAGTTCCACAAGTAAACACGCCTGAATGAGTATTTACCGCATCCGGTGTTCCTATTCAATCCTCATCTGAGCAACTCCCATACCGCGGGATGCAGCATTAGCCATGCAAGGCTGGCTTTGAGCTTTAAGCCACAGTAAGTTTCAACAGTTAGCCGAGCTCAGAACTACTCTGGGTCATGAAACATTGATAGCCATTCACTGGCTTCTGGCCACATGAAATAACAATATTTATCACTACTCCCCCGGCCTACGCTGTTTGCCACAGAGCGCGCCGCTTAGTTATGCAATAAGAGCTTGACGTGTGCTCGGAATAGTTTGCCAATAAGAGAAGATCAGTGGATGGGTGTTAGTAGCGTGGCGCAGGTTTGTGTTGTGTTTGGATGCTCCCAAAAGATTAGGTAACGTAAGTAAAGCATCCATGCTTCCTGCCTTGTACGCAAATTGTAACAGGAGCTTTGCAAATGTGGGTGGATAGTCTTAAAGGAACATGAGCCTTGAATGGATCACTGAGACACACACACACACACACACACACACATTCTGGGACTATTATCAAAAGATAAATGCATGCTGAGTATTTCCAATTCATGTATATTTCCAATTACTTACTGGCATCCGTCTATGCAGTAACATTATCATTGTTAAATATATCTATTTTTCACCACAGCACTATTGAATTCTTGATTCTAACTATTCAGAAGCTGCAAGGCAAACCTCAGGATTATCCCATTTATTAGTATCGTTTTAATCAACAGTAATTATTGTATTTATTTCTGTTTTTTTGATAAAAAAAAAGTAGGGGAATATAAGTATATGCAATTGTTATTATGGTCAAGGAAAGGCAAAAAGTCTCCAGCGTCAGTCATTTGTATATATATATATATATATATATATATATATGAAATATTTAAGATAAATACAAGGGTGGGCAACCTCGCATTTTGTTTCGCATTGAACAACACCACAAATGGAAATAAACATTGCACATAAGGAATTTCAAATTGACCAACTATGTAGTGTAAATATTAGCTCTACTTCATGGTGAGCCGTATCATAGCACCCTGTTGTTGATCATTTTTTTATAAAACAGCATGCCCAAAGTGCTTAATGTCCTATCTGACGAACGCAGAAGAAAGTCTGAAACATTAATGCTGACAATTGGGTTTAGAGAAGCACCATGGAAGCAAAGTATCATGTAGGTAAATGTATAAGAACGCAAAAAACATGGTTAAATGTCATTAACGAAACATGTAATACTCGGCGCACAGTGTCTTTCATGACCCCACAATAGAATCAGATTAATTACCAAAATGAATAACTTTAGGTGATGAATTAAAAAAAAAACATGGATGAAATAACACCTGTTTTATCCTTTTAACTTTTTATAGTTTTATTTAATATAATACCTGAGGAAATCAAAAGTGTTACACAGTAATGATTGTCATTATATTACAGGAGAAATAGAATATCTATCAATACCCTGGTTATAGTTGATATCATGGGAATCATCACTGGAATAATTAGCTAAACATGAACATTTGAACATCGATATGTTGCTTCATTCATAATTTATCATTTTAAATATCTTCTCCTTGTCCTTAATCTGTCCTATTGTGATATTTGTGTAATCTGAGTTTGTATTTATTTTCCCCTCCGGTTATGGATTAAAAAGGTTGCCTTGCAATTTCGGACATTGGTGGTGGTGATGTGCTTGGTTTCGAAAATCATAAATAAGTCCAAAATCTGCTTAAAGACCTGATACGGATGCCAAATAATGAAACCTCATATTGATGTCTTTTAATATTTAAAAGCCAGGATTGTTTTTTGCCTGGCGGCCAAACTGGTCACATTCTCACAAGCAATATTATTTCCACTATGGACTTTCCTAATGCTATTTTCCAAAAGGAATTGCTTGTACCCTAGAGAGGCGAGCAGTAAAATTCTATCTGATTAATGTCATCACCTATGTCTCATTAGGGCTTTGGTGACAAACCAAAAGGCCAGAACATCCTCCTCTCACAGTGTCGAATTTACACACCCAATGGATAGGAATTTCCCCATGGAGCTGAAGGGTAATCCTATCCTCATCTCATCTAATTACTACCCCCACCTCCTTCGCTCTGTCTTTCTTCCTCATTAGGTTAGAGGACAGACGATGTGGTTTCGATGGGGGTGGGGGGGGGTGTGGCATCTCTCACGTTGTCTCTGCGACTCAGTGATTGCCCTCTAAGGCCTAAACATCTTCATCATTTCCTGATGGGTTTCCTGTAGCGAGCGAGAGGAACAGATGGTGGATGATGAAAACTGATTCACTTTCCTTGAGTGATTCTCTGTCTCTCTCTCTCTCTCTTTTTCTTTTACTACTGTTTGCTTTACCTGTAATCTCCTGATGCCTTTGCCTGAAGAATTATTCCCCTTTATCTTTTTCTTCTTCCCCCCAATTCTCCACCGATATCACCTAATCTCGCGGTTGTACACCAAGAGTAACTGTCTAGCCCAGAAATTATTCATCGCAGGATTGACACAGGGTCTAGCAAAGTGTTTCGAACGGATCAAATCAAGCATTCCAAAAACGTTGTAGCAGAAACCATCCAAAAAAAAATGGCCAAAGTTCAGTGACTCCAGCTTCCTTCTCATAAACATCATGGCTTTAATATCAGATCCTGTCTTTTTCAGGCAATCATATGAGCTCCTGTCACTTATTTAGCGGACGGCAGCTCATTGGGGAATGAAAGATTTCAGATACTCATAGATTTATCTGATAAGCATTTTTTACAGAATAAAGACCTTATGGGACAGAAATGTATGTGGGTTCTCTGTGGAAGTATGTGGGGGATCTCATTTTAAACACTTACATGTGAGACTCAGGTGCAGTAAGGGCAAAAATTGATCTGTGGTTACAATAAATAAATTTTTTTTTATGGCACAACCCAGTCACTACTGTTCGACCTTTGAGAAAGGTCCTTAACTGCTCATTTGCATAAAATGAGGTTAAAGAAGGTCTTTCTGAATAGAATGGAAGAGCCTTTATTTGTCACATATACATAAAAGCACAGTGAAATTGTTTCTTTGCGTATCCCAGCTTATTTGGAAGCTGGAGCAGAGCACAGGTCAGCCATGATACGGCGCCCCTGGAGCACACAGGGCTAAGGGCCTTGCTCAAGGGCCCAAGGGTGGCACGATACCGGGGCTTGAAAACCCTGACCTTCCGATCAGTAGCCCAACGCCCCCCTCCCCCAGCAAAGGGTATCTGCCAAAAGGTTGAAATGTAAATGAAGCAGAATAGAGTTATACACTGGCGCTCGTTTTGTGAACGAGAAGGCCTTCATTATTTTTAACCATGTCTCTTGGCATTAACCAGAGGGCGAATCCTTCCAAATCTTCATCCACCTTGGAGGAACTAGTTTTCTGATTGATAGCTAGATAGTGGTGGGAGAAAATACATCTAAGGAAAACCAATGAAATGGGTCATTGGTTTAGTATGTGTGTGTGTGTGTGTGTGTGTGTGTGTGTGTGTGTGTGTGTGTGTGTGTGTGTGTGTGTGGAACTTCACTAAACAACAATTTATATCCCATTAATGTGTATTACACGTTTATACCTATACGGTCGCTTTATTTCAAATAACACGCCTCACACCGCCAGGATCCGGGTTCGATTCCCGTCTCGCTCATGTGTGTGTGGAGTTTGCATGTTCTCCCCGTGCCACAGGGGGTTTTCTCTCCGGGTTCTCCGGTTTCCTCCCGGTCCAAAAAAAACATGCACGGTAGGTTGATTGGCACCTTGGAAAATTGTCCCTAGTGTATGAATGTGGGTGAATGTGTGTGTGTGTGTGTGCCCTGTCATGGGTTGGCATTCCATCCAGGGTGTATCCTGCCTTAATGCCCATAGACGCCTGAGATAGGCACAGGCTCCCCGTGACCCGAGGGAAGATCGGATTAAGCGGTAGAAAATGAATGAATGAATGAATACATTATCATCCGTTATATTTTAGCAGCTTTGCTTTATCCAGAGCAACTTACAAGATAACGAACCACATAAGAGATTTACAAAGAGATTTTAAAAGGCTGTTAGAGCAAGTCTTTCTCATATTTTCTAGAAACTACACATTTGCGTGTTCAAACATTCATTGTTGTCTTTTAATCTGCTGACTTTACATAGTAAAACAAATACACAGTAATGTGTAAAGTACTATCATCTTACAGTGGGGAAAAAAACAACAAAAATTTCATTCTTAAGTCCTTTCCTTTCAGCACTCTATTTTCACCCCCTTCCTCTGTCCCTCTATCTCTCTCTCTCTCTCTCTTTCTGTCTCTCTCGCCTGTTCCGTCTCATGGGAATCTAATGTGTTTGTAAGGACAAAATGAATTTCCTTTGGGAATGAAAAAAAAGGGGGAGGCGGGGTGACGATGAGAGTAAAGTCAGCAGATTTCATGCAAAGATATGCTGTGTGTTAGGATTATAATGGAGAATAGAACACACACACACACACACACACACACACACACACACACACACACACACTTCAAATGGTCATCCATTTTCAAGCAACAATGACAAGTCTTCCAGATAGTTCTCCTTCTCTCTCTCTCTCTCTCTCTCTCTCCTCTCTCTCTCTCTCTCTCTCTCACACACACACACACACACACACACACAAACAGGAAGACAGTGAATGGTCACTACAGATAGTACTTTTCAGGCGACACACACTGTACCGTGACCATATCTAATACGGTTTCTGAATCGCGCTTCCAAACACTAGCAGTGGCTTTATGAAAAAAAAAAGAAAGAAAACAAGCCTTTTTGCCGATCAGACAAAACACAGACAGCTTCTGCTACACGCAGGTTTGTAAAATTCACAACTCACAAAGACGCCTCTTCATCAAATAGAGTGTTACATAACGGCACATAAACGCGCGAGTAAAAAGCTTGCATGTTGCACAGAGGCCATTTTGTGCTGTCATATGCAGATTCACCTTGGCAGAGAAAAGCTGGAAGCCTTGAAGCTCTTTACAACTGTATAGTGATGCATGTTTAGAATGAAATATTTATAATATGTTTAGTCTGGTTGCAATTTGTTGCCTGGTGCTGTATTTGTTTTTTATTCTTTTTTTTTTTTTTATCAAGTTATACCACAACCTGTAGGGCATCGTTTGTGAGTTTACTAGGAAACACGGGTCACAGATCTTACCAAAGTGATCTTTGGAGTCATTTATTTAGGACTCCAGAACACAATGAAGCCATGCCACAGTAATCCACAAAGATATTAAATATGAAGGAATACGGTAAATGGCATTCTGGACCATGTAAATCAACGTCAAATCAAACTTTTCTTTTGCCAAAAATAGGAATCCTCATAGGATAAATGCTAAACATTTCCAATTACATTTAGCAGCAGAGATCTAATATAATCTGTGTATGGAAAGCTGCAATTTGTTTGCACAATTATTTAAAGTTTTCCTTTTCTTTAAAAAAGGTCTGAATTGTATCATATCCCTCGCCCATTCATTCATTCGTACATTCATCTTCGAACACTATATCCGATCTTCCCTTGGGTCACGGTGAGCCTGTGCCTATCTCAGGTGTCTATGGGTTTAAGGCAGGATACACCCTGGATGGAATGCCAACCCATCACAGGGCACAGACACTCACATTCACATACTAGGGACAATTTTCCAAGGTGACAATCAACCTGGTCAATTATTATCAATTATTATTATCAAATGATAATAATTCAGTTGAAAAGCAATGTCTTTCTTTCATTGGTTAACATTCATAGAATTATTTCTTTAACCATTGTTAAATTTGTGCTTAAATTGTTAAACCATTGTTTATTTCGTTGACAGAAGGGTACCAAAAATGTTGTGCACGTGTGTACAACAAAAAATGCTTCAGAGCTAGTAAAAATTGTCAGAGGGGATCCTCTGTGCAGCCATCATAAAGCTATGTCAATACAATTTAGCTCTAAAATGATCTATCCCAAAGTCTGATTTCCTTCCCCAGAAGTTATTCCTTTAGTTGGTTTGTACTTTAGGTTGTTATAAGGCTCTAAAGCTTTGGTAGTCCTCTTTATACTACAATAGAGCATGGATATGGTGTTCTTAGGATGATCAATGGTTACATATGGTGTTTTGGAAATTCTTCTCTTGGTATCTTTAAGACATGATATCCCATTGCAGGCAATGAGCTCTTTGTGGACATTGTCTTCAGTGTTTGAATAAAAGCCAAGGGAAAATATTGCAGACACGGTCGGTCGTTATTCAGGGTTTAAACTCACGCGATCACTTCACTGATCACAGGATTAGATTTCAGAATCCTGAATGTGGTTGACTTATTCCAAATCCATGCCTCCGTTTTTCACACTGGGGCAAAAAGGATAATGTCTTAGATTCTTACTTGCACTCGCAAGCTCTGGCTTTTTATAATTTATCATGGATTCTGCTTTGACACCAAAACTCCGCAATTACATTTACAGCATTTGGCAGATGCCCTACATCTGAGCAATTGACAGTTAAGGGCCTTGCTCAAGGGCCCACTAGTGATAACTTCGTGATCATGGGGTTTGAACCTACCATTTTCTGGTCCACGGGCCAACACCCTAGCAATGAGCCACTACCATTTGTATTAAGTACATGTTCTATATCGAACATTATTCCACAAACTGAGACCTAACTTTGAGTTGCAGCCACTGGTCTAGAACGAAAGCAATGTAACATGGATCATTACACTTTGTACAGATTTGTTTTTTGTCATCAAATGTTAACAAAACAGCACTAGAAGCGCGCACATCTGGAGAAACTCGTCACAGGATAGATGATGACTGATTTGTGGATTGTTGCATAAGGCAGCCTTCAGAGCAAACCACCAGCCCCCACCCCCCCCCCCCCCCCCCCCACCCCCCCCCGGATTAGCAAATGAAACACCTGGGGATGTGTGCAGGACTACAGACAGGGAGATTTGGCACGGGATGTTTACACTGACTGACGGTTCACCGGTGCTCGAGAACCTGAGGTC
Organism: Kryptopterus vitreolus; assembly: GCA_030449085.1. Lineage (NCBI taxonomy): Eukaryota > Metazoa > Chordata > Actinopteri > Siluriformes > Siluridae > Kryptopterus > Kryptopterus vitreolus. The sequence goes on along the minus strand of JACRUU010000008.1, from coordinate 7,114,296 downwards.
CCCTTCTCCAAACGAAGCGATAACAACCCCCGGCCCCTTACGCATTAAGCCCTTACCTTTCCGAATCAGGTCCTCGATATCCTGGTCGAAGCCGAGGCGGTGGCATTTGCTCCACAGGCCCATGTTGGTGGAGTTGTACTGGCGGCTGCACTCGTCGGCGGCGCTCATGGCGAAAAGCTGCCGCCGGTTGCGCGTGACGAGCAGCTTGCCCTCCCAGCGGTCGAGGCGCGAGCGGCTGGCGCGCAGCGGCAGGCTGTTGTTGGGGATGTAGATGAAGCCCGGGTCCTTGCGGCGGCTCGAGAAGCTGCGGCAGCGCTCGCGATAGCGCCTGGCATCCGTCTCGTACCAGTGGTCGGAGCACACGGCCACGGCCAGCATGCCCAGCGCGCACAGGGACAGCGAGAGGCCGGCGTAGAGCAGCAGCTTGCCCGCGGCCATACTCCTCGCAGCTCTCGACCACCTTCAGCACCACGACTTGCTACGGCTGGCGTGCGCGCGCGAGCGAAACCCGTAGCTCAGCTGTGCGCATCACCTCCCCCCAGACACACACCTCGACAAACGGTGATATTTAAAAAAACAAACAAACAAAGAAATAAATATAAATAAAAAAAAAAAAACAAACAATGAAATTCCTCCCTCTGTGTAGGAAGGAAAAAGACGCCTAAGACCGGACCATCCGTACACGGGGTGACGGGGGAGCGAACATCCAGTGCCTTTGAACGGGAAAAAAAACAACAAGAATTATAATAGAATTGTAAATCATGCACCCTTCATGCACTGCTATATTCCAATTCCAAGCGAATATAATTGTTGGCTCTGCTGTCTGAGCATGCATAAATCAGCATGCATAAATTACCATGCATGCATTTTTTTGCTTTCAATTTTATGGTAAATATGTAATATTGCACGAAATAATAACGGACATCATCGCCACGGATGCATGTTGAAATAAGGTGCAAATGAATGAAATGTTGGAACCCTTTCTCTAGGCTGCTTTCAGCGTCAAGAACATTGCATCGCACGGAACAATGCGAGTGAACGTGGTCCGAGCTGGGAGCAATTCACTTCTCACGTATGGTACCTTGTGCAGTCTATAAACAGTACAGTGATCAATTCATTGCGATCCTGTAACCATGTGTTTTGTTTTTGTTTGTTTGTTTGTTTATTGGGTTTTTTTTTTTGCAATCCTGAAATCTTACCCAAAACAAAAGGCTACCAATGTGAAAGTATTTCTGACCACAGTATAACGTTGTTCTCTACGCAAAGCACCCACGGGCCTTCCACGGTTCTTATTAATCACTCACCGTCAGATAATAATGATGCTGAAGCTGTCCAGACCTAAATCCAGGCCGTGGCGCCAAATCCTGCTGAGTCTGTGGCCAGTTGTGGACGGAACATAGTCTATAGTCTTTATCCAAACGCTACCTGGAGAAACCCGGAGAGAAACCGGTGCCAGGATTTACTCGGATGATGCAGATTCGGTTAACGTGGCCTCGGCGTTCTCCGTGAGCGTCTCCGTCTCCAAATCCAGCGGTGATGTCATGCTGCCAGCCCGAGACGCTCATTGTTTATTAAAGCACCTTCTTAAAGGCGCAGCGCCTCCTGCAGAGGCTTGAGTCAGCGGTATGACGTCATGCGCGAGAACTTCCCCGGGTTCCTACGATCGGAAGTGGTCACGCGTGTCGGTAAACACTCCAGCCTTATAACAAACAAGCACTATTAATAGTCTTGCGCGCCTGCTTGCCACTAGTTCTGTATCATTTGCATAAATAATAAAGGGGCGGGCTCTTTATCAGCTCCTCTAAGACCACGATTTGCAATCATGGGGTGCAGTTCTAAACAGTTGTTAAGCTTTTACTTGAACCATTTTGAATTTTTTTTTAAACACACAATTTCAAATCACTTAAAAAATCCGCCATAATTATTTGAGTTCAATATTGATGCTTTCTCCCCGTGCCTCAGGGTTTTTTCTCCAGGTTCACTGGTTTCCCCGGTCCAAAAACATCCATGGTAGGTTGATTGGCACCTTGGAAAATTGTCCCTAGTGTATGAATGTGTGTGTGATTGTGTGAGTGTGTGTGAGTGTCCTGTGATGGGTTGGAATTCCATCCAGGGTGTATCCTGCCTTAATGCCCATAGACGCCTGAGATAGGCACAGGCTCCTCGTGACCCGAGGAAAATCAGATATAGCGGTAGAAGATGAATGAATGTATGAATGAATACTGATGCTACTGTTAGAGGTGATGTATCTGGGCGGTGGCTGCAGTGAAAGGAGACTTGTTTAGAATTGTGTTCTTTTGCTTTCCTGCATTACTATTAGTTGAAGTGATGGGTGGTCCTTAGGGAAGTTGGGGGTATATGATTGGGAGTGTTGGGAAGGGTACTTTTTAATAGGTTGTATTAAATGTTATAATATATTAAATGTTAAATGAAATAGGTAATAGGGCCGGGAGTGGGAGAATTTTTTGTCTGGGTGGGGGTTGTCTTTTCTGATTTCTAATATTCAACATTTTCAAAAGTAACTGTCATTTAATTACACGTTTTTTTGGCGTTGAACTGTGATGAAATATGATGAACGCCGTTACATATAACTAGTTACTCCTCAACACTGATGATGGGGCTGTAATGTACATGTTAAAAATCAATGCATCTCCTACTAACACCATTTATTCCCAGTGAATGAGATACCTGTATGTAATCCAGCACTTTGTTATACTTTGTTTCTGTGTTATGGTTTCTATAGCCATGGTGCCTTAATGATGGTTTTAATGGCCTTAGGTGTGAAATACACGGCCCTTCAGTCTGAGCAGGACTGCATTACAAACCAATGCAAACTCCATGCTCGGCATCATAAGGTGACCATACCTAACCCCAGAATCACTTTTCTGTTTATAACGAAAAATATGTCTATCAGACCATCAGTAAATAGGGTGATGATGAATTTTTCACCATCAAGGATTTGTAATAGAAAATCGTGAAATGAACTGTAAACCTTGAAATTTCCACGCACTATTCCAACCACTAAAGCATATAACAGAAGTCATTTGCAGAGTTTCAATATACTGTGTGGTTTCTACTTGAATATTATACATTCTTCTCTTGATTTGCTTTATGATGCCCCATTAAGTTACAGTATTAAAGCACCTTTTACATTTGGCAGATGCCCTTATCCAGAGCGGCTTACAACTGAGAAATTAAGGGCCTTGCTCAAGGGCCCGATAATGACAGCTTGGTGGTAGTAGGGTTTGCAATTTTCTGGTCAAGAAACCAATGCCTTAACCATTGAGCTACAATTAGCAGACTGCAACAAGCAGTAAAGAAAGATCCAGGTACAACACATACTATGAGGATTAACAGCAATGGAAAGAACATTTATAGACACGGTTGCCAAATTGGGTGTTACTTTATATCAGATAACTGTAATCTTCAAGCAGTTACTGTAATCTTCAAAATACTGTATAAGTCAAAGTCAACTTCATTGTCAATCAGCCAGGCTTCAAAGCAGAAGATAATTGCGTTTCTCCAAAATGTGCAGATCTAACATATGATAGTCAGCAGGCAAGACAGGTAACAATAGACAATAGATTAGACAGTCCTGAAAAAAACAATACAATAGACAAGGGACAATAGACACACACAAAGACACAACAAACACAAAAGGCAAAATATCGCGCATCAGAACAACGTTCGCAATGCCAAGTGGCAAGAATGTAATCGCTGATAAATATAAAATGCTCAAGGGGTTCGAATGAATAAATAAATAACGCATGTAAAGTCTGTTTCATGCACAGGAGGAGACTGAAAAGGTGTGCGGTTCAGCAGTTATGAGTCGTGACAGGTTGGTAGGTTTTTCAGTATCGTCAGAGTGAGTTGAGAAGGCCCGATGGCAAAAAAAAAGCTCTGGGAGTTTTACAGAGAATAACGCTTTCCAAAGGGCAGGAGTTTAAACAGGCTGTGGGCAACGTGGGCGGGATCTTTGACTATCCTGTCAACTCTGTACAGGCAACGTTTCTTGTACAGGTTCTGTAGAATAGAATAAAGCTATGATGATTTTTTTCTCACCAGTCCTTACGTTTGTCTTTAGGATCTTCTGGCCGCCTGATATGCTGCTTTTCAGAACCCTCTCTTTGTTGCCTGTGTATAATGTACTAAGGACAGGACATCATGGCGGTTTAGTATATAATAAGTGTCTGTGAATATGTTGCGAAAGAATTTCTAGGCTGTTTTGTGTTGTTTTAGTTAAAACACTCTTTGTTTAGAGCTTTAGTTAATCATAAGAAAAGCACAATTAACAAAAACGTTACGTCTGAAAACCCTCAAAACGAGCCGCTATGCTGGATGATAGAGACATAAACCCGTCTTGTCAAAGTTTTCTGTTTTTCTGTTAACATCCTGGTCACATCCTTAAGGTCAGAAATACAAGACCCATCTATAACACAACGAAGCAGTAAACATAGCTGTTTCATGCTTGTCTGATCCGGTGCACATGTATTTTATTGCAACATATGTTTATTGGACACTGTGATATGATACCACTAAACCGATCCGCTGGCCTAATCTACTGTTAGAGAAACTATTGTACTGTCCACAGGGTATATTGCTGAATAATTTATGAGAGTAGTAGCCATCTGTCAGATACTGTCTGTGAAGCAACAGAGCGGATAGACAGCGGTCTTCTTTATATTACAAGCCTGTTACATTTTCTCTTCGTATATTCACGAGTAAAACGAATAAACAGTTTTTTTTTAAAAGAATAAAAAGCTTTAATAGAATTACCCCTACATGTGCACAACCAATTAGGTGCATCAATTCATGCACAAGCATGAATCTTTAATCCAGATGTCAAACCGAGGGACAAATGTCATTTTAGTAAACTTGAATGTGGCTTTTCCTGCCAACTTTAGGAACTAGCGATGTCCTGATCCATATTTTAATCGTCTGCCTTTTGAATGTGAGTCAGCCGAGTTAGAAAGTGCCTGTTTCATCATTCTCATGTGATCAGTGACTGCATCAAGATCATTTGCATGATCAGTGCTTGTCGAAAATTTGGGAATGCCTTGCATTTTATCTTTGAGAATGATCAGACTGAAACAGGCCTGCGTGCATATTTTCCTTTCGTTTATAAACAACTGTCTAATTAGAAAGCAAAAATATTGGACCGCATGCGACTGATAAGATGTTCTCTGAATAGAATAGTTTTTATTTGTCACATATACATTACAGCACAGTGAAATCCTTTTCTTCACATATCCCAGCTTGTTTGGGTCAGAGCGCAGGGTCAGACATGATATGGCACCCCTGGATCACAGAGGGTTAAGGGCCTTGCTCACCAAGGGTGACAACTTGGTGATACCAGGGCTCGAACCCTCCAACCTTCCGATCAGAAGCCCTGCACCTTAAAGCTCTAAGCTACATGATGAGATGACCACTTGAGCTTAAATGTGAAACTTTAGGCTCTAACAGATTTTATATAAGCTAGGAAAATAGGAGAGAAGACAATACCTCATGTCTACTGACTGCTTCATATCCGCAGTCAATATCCAGAGGTGGAAGTATAATTGTTTTGGAGGAGGGAAGATTGGAAATTCATTCCGGATGGAAGGAACACTGAACCAACATGTCGACCATTCTATTGTTCAAAGCCCCACGATTCGATCTGCATTGCAGTTACCTGGAACAAACGTCACCGTACAAGACAATGACCCAAAACATATATTTAAGCTCTGCGAGCATTATTTAGAGAACGAATTTAGAGTAAGACTGGAGTGTTATCTGTATTGTAATAGCATGTTTTGAAATGCTCTGGGATAAACTGGATTGCATGGTTGGAAAGTAATAGTCAATTAGTGAAGATGTCTATCTATCTATCTATCTATCTATCTATCTATCTATCTATCTATCTATCTATCTATCCATCCATCCATCCATCCATCCATCCATTCATCTATGTCAACAATTAACACATATCTATCTATCTATCTATCTATCTATCTATCTATCTATCTATCTATGTCAAAATTAACACATATCTATCTATCTATCTATCTATCAATTGATCGATCGATCTATCTATGTCAACAATTAACACATTTGTTGTGTTTTTTATATCTATTTTAAAGGAAATTAATGTTTCTATCTATCTATCTATCTATCTATCTATCTATCTATCTCTCTATCTATCTATCTATCTGTCTATCTGTCTATCTATCTATCTATCGATCTATCTATCTGTCTGTCTCTCTGTCTGCCTGTCTGTCTGCAAAACAATTATGTTGTCTGTTTTTTTTTCTTTTATTATCTCTCTTATTAAACCCCAGTGTAACTGCACAATGAATCTGTTTATAATGAAATGGTAGTTAATATTATTGGCTTGTGTCATGTTTTTGTTAATCCTGTGAGATGTTAGCATGTTCCTGGCTAATGGACACACTTGCAATGGATAGAGATTATGTTAAATAATGACCAAATGGAAACTCTTTCGTCCAAATGAATGTCTTGTCCTGTATTGGTAGTTTCAGAGAACAAGGAACCAACTGAAGGTAATATTAAAGCAGCATTTATTCACCGCTTAAATCCTCTCTATGCTGCTTTACCTCAAGGAGATTTGAAGAAGAGGGGGGGGAGAAAAAAACGTTCAGCATCAGAATGACACAGCATCTACTGTGTCTGGAAAAATAAAATGTGTTTTTTTTTTCTCCCCCTCAGCACTTGGAAAAGCAGTCATAGATTTAATGTGGCATTATAATAATCTCTGTCCTGAGGGCCCGGATAAAAGTAGGTCTAATAGCTTTCCCTGCTCATATTTCCACACTTTATAACTGAATTTTAACTATGCGACGGCAAATTTCTCTACGATGGTATGAATGGCATCTTGACAGCCGAATTTTAATTATTTTTCCTCTTTCCAATATTTTAGGGTGCCAGACAATGTAATCTGAAAATGCAGCAGATACAACCAGAGCAATTTGTCTTGCGCTGGGTGGAAGTGCCTTATCTTGAATGCAGTTTTTTCCTTCTTCTACTTCTTTTTTTTTATTTTGTTGTTCCCAGAATTGTGTTAATAGATACATTCATTGTGAGAGAAGGCAAAACGTGATGCTCATACTAATGTGGAAAGCCATCTATCAAAATATTTAGTACATGGCAAACTTGTCGCCGAGGACACAGCGCCATCTAGTGGCCAAAAAAAGCAAGAGTGTCTTTTTCTAATCTTCAACATTTTCTAAAAGTAACTGTAATTTCATTACATGATTTTTTTCGCCGTCACTTTTATTTTGTAATTAAATTACGTAACGCCGTTACATGTAACTAGTTACTCCCCAAATACTGTGTATAAGTACATATAAGTATAAAAGGTTGCTCAAAATTAAGAAGATAAAAGGTTACATTTATATAGTAGGTTTCCAAGACGTTCAACTAACAACAATTATCTCAAATTATTCATGTTTAATAATATTATGCATTAAATAAGGAAAAGGGAAGTTATTTAATCTGCTCAATAAATTGTAGGTGCTTTTCTAATGTAGCAAAAAAAGGAAGTAAAAAAAGCCCAACCATATATTTTCTAGTAATCATTGTTCTTTGTCAATGTGCGAATTAAGGAAAATATAAGGAATAATGCGATATTGTAGTGGGCTGTCAAATAACAGATGGATAATAATTTTCCTTTCTGCCACCTGTGTGATGAAAGATGACCCTACAGAACATATTAATATCATTATTTACTGTTTGTTTTTGTGTTTAATATCTGATATGTTATATCTTAACAGTGGTAGCTAGATGTTGTTTTGGAAATGTATGTCTGAAGGCTTTCTGGCCGGAACCATTAAAAAGATTGTTTCCACCCGGATCCGCCTAGAAAATAGTTGGCAGACTCGTATTATACATCCCTCAAAATGTCACACAATATATTATACATTTATTTTTACAATGCGGGTTTCTGCTTTGACTTAAAATGTAAATAGGCGATAAATATCAGCATTAATTATGTGTGCATATGTAAATAACATTAAAGGGGAAAAAATAAAGCGAAAGTTGCGGAAGCCATATAACATAGCTAGGCAATTGCTCGTCTGTTGACCAATCAAACGTCCTCAGTAGCGCATGCGCGGTTTATACCTAATGCCAGGTCGTGGGCTAGATGCTTATAGCCGTTCAAGGGTAGTGTTACCAAGTACTGAATGTATTCACACTTTATTATGTCTCCGTTATAACTGGTTTATCACCTGTTTGGATTTGCCCGCGGTGTGAATATCTTGGGTTTTCACCGAGCGGTAAGACATTGCGTATGTCTCAAAGACCTCGTGTTGTCTAACGCTAATGTTTCAATACTAAATAGCTTCGGACGTAAAGTGTACAACACGTTAGTAGTTCATTATACACATTGTATAGTGTTTGTGTAGGCAATAAAGATGCATTTGGGATTCAACTTATTATATATCACAATTTCCTCACTTGATAACTTCACCTGTTCCATACTTGACTTAATGCATGCCCTCTACAATGTATATTGACATATCATATATACATGCAATAATTCAAGTGTCTTTGCAGGTTCGTTTTCAGAAGTGTTCCGATTCAGAGGCCATGTGGTGGATCTCATGTGCTGTTTTGTGCAAATCGTATTCAATATTGAGTATTTCACAGAACGTTTCCCTTTAGATAGTCATGGCGGGATTGTCCAGTTATGCAGTGCGCATGGCTCGCCTCAGCGCCCGCATCTTTGGTGACGTGGTGCGGCCGACAGACACCAAATCCATGAAGGTGGTGCAGCTGTTCAAGGAGCCACCTATGGCACAGAAGAAGGAAGTGTTTGACTGGTATCCCGAGCACAAGATCTACTATTCCCTCACCCAGAAACTCAGATACATGGGCCTCTTCAGGTATGATATACTCTCACATAATGACACGTTACATACATTCATTCATTCATTTTCTACCACTTTATCCGATCTTCCCTCGGGTCATTTCAGGCGTCCATTCCTGGATGGAATGCCAACCCATCGCAGGGCACACACACACATTCACATACTATGGACAATTTTTTCCATGGTGCCAATCAACCTACCGTGCATGTTTTTGGACTGGGGGGGGGGAAACCGTAGAAAACCCCTGAGGCACGGGGGAGAACTTGCAAATTCCACACACATGGCCGAGACGGGAATCGAACCCGGACCCTGGCGGTGTGAGGCGAACGTGCTAACCACTAAGCCACCGTGCCTCCCGTTACATACAATTAAAGTAAAAACAATTAACAACAGGTAATACGATAAGACGATATACAAACAGCAAGCTGTACAGATACAGTATCATTGATATGCCTGCTTGAAAAGATGTGTTTTTAAATGAGATTTGAAGATAGAGACAAGAGTTGCTGTTGTGGAGTTGAAGGCATAGTAGGTAGTAGATACATTTCATATACATGTGCCATTTTTTCACCTGCAGAGACGAGCACCAGGATTTTAAGGAGGAGATGCGGCGGCTCAGGAAGCTGCGCGGTAAAGGAAAGCCCAAAAAAGGAGAAGGAAAAAGAGCCATGAAGAAAAAGTAGGCAAGATGCTGGTGTATTGCGAGGCCACTTTTTCAGGGATCTTGGAGAATTCCTGTGCACCTCAGAGGACATTCTTTTGTTTGGGTGTAGTGACAGTTCCGTTCTGCTGCTTCAGAGAATGCAGAGATGTAAATCCGCAGCAGATAATGGAGAAAATTCAAGCAATTAGCCTGACTGTCACTCATTTGGTTATGGATTAAAATATTTTTACTTTCATCCAAATCTGTCTTGAATGGTTCATTATATTAGTAGTAATTAGTAGTAGTATAAATAAAAATCTATATAAGTATATTAAAAAAATATATAGTATAATACAGAATAAATGTAATGCATTTCTATTTAATAAATGAATATTCTATTTAATAAATAATAATAAAATAGTTTTAAGTTTGCTGACTCCATTTGGATTATACAAACATGTTACATTTAATATTTAATTTTATAAATATCCATTTAATCCTTCAAAAATCGGAAAGTAGTTCAATAATTCCATGATAATTGTTTTTTTTTTCATATTGTCATTTTTTTATTTCACTGCAAGTTGTATCCTGTAAATAATTGTGACAAAAAGAATATAAATAGAATTTGAACTCTAGTTTATTTATTTGTATGCACGGCATTGTTGTGCATGTTTTTATGTTTAAACCTTTTTTTTTTAAATGCACTCAAAATGTGAGGCGGAGAATAAAAAAAATTGCAGTCTGACATTTAATAAGTTTGTGAGGGAACTCCGATTGTAACTATGTTCTGCATATACAATGGACTGAATCTGGTAGACGTGTGTACCGAACCAAAAGCCCTGTAGGGAAACAAAAACGTGAATGGTACAAATAGGTGGACCCGTACACCCCTACTGTATATATAAATTCCACATATTCTACTCCATGAATGCCTTGACCTGTGATTTCAAGCTTATAGGGCTGCTATACATTTTAAGGCCTACAAAAACAGTTGGGGTTTGTGCACTTGCCAAGGTACTGACAGTTGGTTCAGCTCTACATAACAACTGAAAACGAATAATTATTACTAAATAATACTGCATACAGGCACCAATACCAGGTACGTGGTCATTGCTGCTATCTGACTCATCCCCCTCATGAATCCTTTCCACTAAACATGCCATATCTCTGTAAAGTTGGAAGATGTGACTCTTGACCTCCTGAGTCATCCAGTGTAACTTTTTGCCATGGTGATGATGAGCAGGGAGATGTCTGTGAATTATATATCATAGATGGGGCACGGTGGCTTAGAGGTTAGCACATTCGCCTCACACCTCCAGGGTCCGGGTTCGATTCCCGTCTTGGCCATGTGTGTGTGGCGTTTGCATGTTCTCCCCGTGCCTCAGGGGTTTTTCTCCAGGTTCTCCTGGTTCCCCCTGGTCCAAAAACATGCACGGTAGGTTGATTGGCACCTTGGAAAATTGTTCCTAGTGTATGAATGTGTGTGTGCTCTGTGATGGGTTGGTATTCCATCCAGGGTGTATCCTGCCTTAATGCCCATAGACGCCTGAGATAGGCACAGGTTCCCCATGACCCGAGGGAAGATCGGATATAGCGGTAGAAGATGAATGAATTAATATATCATAGTTGTATTACTATTATACACTGTAATATCATGATTTTATACATTAATAAACATTCGGAGGGAAATCAGCTTTTTTTTTTCAAGAAAAACTCATTACTGAGAACCAAGCAAAATTCTGTACTGAGCCATTACCTTTGTCTGAAATCTTAACATATTTACTCCTGATTGTTTCAGACAGTAACAAATAAATAGAGGGAGATGGTAGCACAGTGGTTAAGGCATTGGCCTTTGCACCAGAAGATCGGAAGATCGCAGGTTCAAATCCCATCAGTGCCATCAGTGGCCCTTAAGCAAGGCCCTAAACCAAACCAATTGCTCAGTTGTAAGTTGCTCTGGATAAGGGCGTCTGCCAAATGCTGTAAATGTAAATATACTGAATAAACAACTAACAAAAGAAATCTAATTTATTAAGCAAACCGTTGCTATAGAAATAATAATATTAGGATCGTCATCACCTCTATCGGACGCTCCCCTTAGGGGTCTCCATGGTGAATGATCCACATATTTTTTTTTACGCTGGATGCCCTTCTTGGAACCGGCACTAATGCAGTAGTGCACTTGTGCGACCCTAGTGGCAGGGGCAGATAGAGCAGTTGAGGGTTAAAAAGCATTGTTCAAGGGCCTACTAGTGGCAGCTTGGTGATGCCTGAACATGCGACTTTCTGGTCTGGAGCCCAATGCCTTAACCACTGAAATTTTAAATAATATTTAAACCACTGAAATATCCCCTTCCCATGAGCGATACTTACCACTTTTTCCTGGTCAGGGTCACAGTGGATCTGGAGATAATTCTGGGAACAGAACCCACATACATTTATACACTCATTGACAAACAGAGGCTATTTATCATAGCTAACCCACTTTAGAGAAAGCCCATACGAACATGGCTAGAACATGTGAAACTTCACACAGAGATGACTGAAGTGGGGTATATAATGCATAATTATTTGAATATTTGATGTATCCATACTAAGCTAATATTTTACTGGATGCTATCATTGTTTTTTTCTCCTGTCAGTGTTGCTTATTTATAATGATGACTGATCCAAATGTACAACACTGATGCTCATTTCCAAGCCTACTTTTAATTAGTTTTACTGTACAAGAAGGGAAACTACATACTACTCATGTATTTTTTCTTTTAGACCCATTTGTCGAAGTTTCTTGCATTTTGAAACACTGACTTGTGGTTACTTGTTTGGGAACTATTTCCCACCAGTCTGGGAATGTTCAGGCTTCGGTCCAAATAATAATGTTTTAGAACTACAGAACTACAGAACTACAGAACTACAAATGCCTCTAAACTAAAAGTGCACATGTGCAGAATTTAGTGCAAAAAAAAAAAAGAAAACAGGATATGAACGGAAAAAGTACTGTAATGTAGTACAATACAAAATGTTGTACAAAAATTAATTGTACATATGCAAATCAAAAATCTTCTCCTTACTCTTTTGGCTGTTGCTGTTAGGGAGCGCCACAACTGATCATCCTTCTCCGTTACCTTCTCTATCCTTCTCTATTTGTCGTAAAGAAAAAAGTGGCTGAGTGGTGAAAGATTCTTCCTATTGAAATATACATTAGATGGAAATTTGTACTGAGTGACACGAAAAAAGAAGGAACTACATGTACTGGATTGTCCCTCACCACATCCATGGCCTTCTTTATTCCCCTCCTGCCTGGCAACTCCATCCTCAGCATTCTACTCCATGTGTACCCCATGTCCCTCTTCTGCACATGTCTATACCATCTCAATCTAGCCTCCCTCACCTCGTCTCCAAATCATCCATGCTCTGTCCCTATAATAAATTCATTTCTAATCCTGTCTAATCATCACAATCTCAACATGCAGTTTCTTCATGTGAAGAATGTGATTTTTCAAGCACCTGGGTGTCTTTTGGGGAATCTCCTATAGTTTGACAAGTAATGATGGCAAAATATTTATTGTTATTATATATTTTTGGAAAGATTTCCACAGAATGTCAGGGTTTTCCGGAGTTCAAAAAGCAGTGTTTCGTTTATCTGTAAATATTTCTTTAGTCTGTAGTGTAACGTACTGTAAGGGCTGTTCTAGGTTCAAGTATAAGGGGTAAAAACGTCCCGTTTTCCAGCGTCACTTCGCTTTCCTTCACACTCTCTCTCTCTCTCTCTCTCTCTCTCTCTCTCTCTCACACACTCTCACACACACACACACACACACACACACTCTCTCTCTCTCTCTCTCACTCACACCCCCCCTCCTCTCCCCACTCGGTGTCTCGTAGTTTAAAATGGCGGCGTTGAGCAGCGCCGAGTCCCCACCGGCCGTCTATAACGGAGAGCCGATGGCGCAAGACGCGGAGCGGGAGACGGAACCGGGCCCGGCACTGGAGGCTCTGGGCGCGGGGTTTGGCTCGGTGTGCACGGCGTGCTCTGCGTCCGCCGAGGCCGAGCATCGCCATGACATTCCCGAGGAGGTACGACAAGGCAGGCAGCTTTGAGGAGGGGGAGATCTGCTTGGATGGAGGAGACCTTCAGGAAACACCGGCTCAAATATGGATAGCGGGGGATGCACGGGAGGGGGGCTAGATGATGCACACACATTTATATATATATATATATATATATATATATATATATATATATATATATATATATATATATATTCACAACCACTTTCGCTCGTTTTTTCTTGACACAAAAAACGACTGACTGAAGTGTGTTATTGCACACGCACGGATACGTTGTATGTGTACATAAATGTGCGTGTGTGTGTGTGTGTACGTGTGCATGTATATGTAGCTGACCAGGTGCATCCTTATAACTGCGGAGATGTGCTTCACTTTATATATACGATATATATGTGTGTGTGTGTATATATATTATATATATATATATATATATATATATATATATATATATATATATATGTCGGTTCTTCCATGTTGGTTCCTCTGCCCGCTGCATGCCCGTGTTTCCTTCAGGGCCTGGCCGTCCTTCACTCGCCTGCTTGTGCGCTTCGTTTTCTCCGCGAAAACACTGCAGCTGTAGCTGAGCTTGCTAGCATCCGTGCTAGCGTTTTAGCTACATCGAAATAGCATCATCCTATTACTTGTTCTTAGTTGCATCGATCACGGAGACCAAGACGGCGCTGTCCTGCAGCCTGCCTCAACCTCTACTCTGTGTAATTTGGGCCAGAACGGTACCCGAATGCTCCTGCTCTGTGGAGCTCCACGAAATAATCTTCCCTGGTTCAGGGACAGTTTTAAGCATGTTCATGACGAATTTGTAGCCAGTGCTGGCCTTCATTTGCCATGACGTGTGTGTGTGTGTATGTGTGTTTGCTTGCTCCATCATTACAGGTGTGTATCAGCTTGGCCATCTATGTGGTACAGCACAGAACACATGCTCCTTGCTAGCATTACTATAATAAATGTCCACGGTCAAACGTTTAATAACAGTTCTGGTTTCTTTTCGGGTACGTTTCGGGTCATGTCTTGTGTTATCTTGTCGTTTTTTGATGGCAGTTCTAGTGCACTATTTGGTACGCCAAAAAAATGTAGCCGTCTCTGTCCTGGAAACAGTACAGAAACGGTATTGCTTTGCCACCCTTCCTCCTGACTAATTAAGAAGTACGCAAATGTTGCATTCAAAGATCCAGAATGCATTACAGGTATACATGACATCACTCCATTCGTGATGGAGTAGTTCGTGATGAGTAGTTAATATTAAAATGCATGTTTGAGGTTTGTAGGGATGAGAGTTGGAAGGCCTAAACCTCTGCTGCATCAGCGTCTTAATGTAGACATGGAGCAATAGGTAAATTCTGCAGCACTACTAATAGGTGTCGAACAGCATTGTTGGCAGGAAAAAGTGGATATATATATATATATATAGATATTATATATATATATATATATATATATATATATATATATAAAATAACCGAATTTCATAATGATGGGATGCCTCTAATGTCCATGCAGGTGATTCTGGATAGATGCTGGTTCGCTCAAACAAGAACCATGTTCTGTGTTGCATATCTCAGGGATTTGTGCATGTTGACTAGCCGTGTGTAGTAGTTTACATCGGGACTTAATTTAGTTTGTGCTGCTGTTGCTGAATGAACCAGTTTTTAGTTCCAAACTAGGCTTTTTTTGTATTTGTTTGCAAATATTTACCATGGATTTGGATTCTTGCATAACCTATGCAAGAATAGAACCATTAAATTAGTTGTAAGGTTCAATTATAATTTACGTTGAATTGTGTTTGCTTGTAGTATAGGTGACTGGTCTGAGCCTGGTCATCTAGTGATCAAGTCCTGACTTGAACAGGATACTGTATGAGATGTAACTGGCTATTAATCCAACGTATTGGATATTGAATAAACAAAGCTAAGCCGAGGCTCCAGCTTCAGCGGAAGTGTGACTTATAAAAGCACCGTCATGTTTTAATATTTCATTTGAGCTGAGCTTTAACTTGTGGCTAATTTTTGGCCCTGTGATTGTTGCCTCAGCATCAGTCAATCAATAAACCAAGTAAACATTTAGTACTTTAAAAATCAGATGAATAAAACACACAATACTTATTCTTTTAGAAGAACACAAAAAACAGGTTTTGCTTCCCTAATCAACACAAAACTCTCATTTTTTTGTTGATAAACGTTGTTGTTGTTTTCTCAGTTGTATTCGGTTATTGCATCGTATGTAACATCATAGCTGAAGTGTTTTCAGTTAGGTTGTAAATTATGTTCACAGAAAAATGATATATGGACCATATTATATGAACAATTCAATTAGAGGCTGCCTGTTGTCTCTTGTGACTGACTAGTCCCGTGTTGTCTCCACTGCAGCGCTGGTGTTGTCTTGTTATGGTTCCAAGTTTCAGCGCACAGCTCCCACTTGGCCGGGGATTCTGGAAGTTCTCACAGCACTGTGTTAATTGCCAGGGCTATGTTTCCTCTACATAGGGCCGATGTCAACTTTTACACCATGATGAAGCATGTGGAAGCATTGTAGTTTAATACAAAGAGACTTGACACAAAGTGAGCACCGTACTTAGACACTTGGGTTCTCATATCTTGCAGATATGGAACATCAAACAGATGATTAAGCTGACTCAAGAGCACATAGAGGCACTACTGGACAAGTTCGGTGGCGAACACAACCCTCCATCCATATACCTGGAGGTGAGTTGACTAATCTAACCTGAATATATTAAGAACAGGTTGCATAGAGTAGTTAGACATTTTAATGATGAACAGAACCAAATATTTCTTTTTAACACGATGCATTTAGTACTGTTCACTTCAAGGTGCTAATGTGTTCCTTCTTTCTCCCAGGCTTACGAAGAGTACACAAGTAAACTGGATGCGTTACAGCAGAGGGAGCAGCAGCTTCTGGAGGCTATTGGGAACAGTACCGAGTTCTGTTCCTCTCCCGTTCCCGCACCACAGGAGGTCAGGTTGGGGGCGACACCTAGCACCGTTGCAACCCCCAACACCTTGGCGGTGTTGCAGACTCCGAGCGACGCAACCCGCGCGAACCCACGTTCACCCCAGAAGCCCATCGTCAGAGTCTTTCTGCCCAATAAACAAAGGACGGTGGTGAGTTTTGTTTAGTTTTGCTAATACTGTAAAAAAATTTATCCATGGAAGAATAAACAAGACGCACCCTACCGTCACAAGGTTACGGTTTTTAGGGTTCAAGCGGTGGGAGTAATGGACCCTACCTTCTACTTTCTAGCCAGTCATGGACATCTGTGAGCTCATGTATGCAGAAAAGGGCAGGTATACACAGCAGACATAGAAAAATGCATAGAAAAATGCTCCGCATGCACTTTGGCGTATTTAAGTGTTTGCCTCGTCCTCGGCTGGAGGTTGTTGTAGGAGAGGGCAGAGTTGTTACTGGGTGAGAAATGATGAAGCCACATTGGAAGAAAAATCCCCCAAAGCATTTGTTTGGGATGTAATGAGGTGGATAAATCAGTGGCAGTGGTAAGTGGGACAGGTCAATGTGTTTTCTTCATAATTCCCTATAAGACAATTGCAAAAAGTTTAGTTATTAGATAAATGTAACGGTAAGCTTTCTATAGACTTGAACAGAACAAACAAACTTCACATACGGTGATGCTAGGAGAAGGGGTAGATACGTGGTCAAATTGTCAGACTTGGATTGAAAGGTCATGAATTCAAACCCATATCTGTCATTTCTAGGCCTTTGCAATGAATGTAAATGCCTCACCAAATCTTCAGACGTACAATCACGTTGATGTCTCTTTTTTTAATTTGACTAATAGTAGGCCACCAAAAATAATAATTTTATGTTTAATAATTGAATAATAGTAATTTGCCTCTTGTGTAACAAGAATCAAGGAATAGGAGCGTTGCGAATTCATTATCTTCTACCAGATTGTAGAGCGGTGTGAGTCCACAGGCCCTGAGCAAATATAGGTGACCTCTTTAATTTGGAGTAGCTTCTCAGCGTGACTATTTTTTGGATTAAATCGGAGAAACTGAGACTTGGAACAGGTTTGCAAAAAGTCCTGATCTTGGGATCTTCTCATATGTCTTTAGGTTCCAGCACGCTGTGGAATGACTGTAAGGGACTCGTTAAAGAAAGCTCTGATGATGCGAGGTCTGATCCCAGAATGCTGTGCTGTCTACAGGATTCAGGACGGGTAAAAACGCAAACTATCCATACACGCATGCAAGATGTGTATTTACAGAGTGTGTGTGTGTGTGTGTGTGTGTGTGTGTGTGTGTGTGTGTGTGTGTGTGTGTGTGTGTGTGTGTGTGTGTGTGTGTGTGTGTGTGTGTGTGTGTGTGTGTGTGTGGTGTGTGTGTGTGTGTATTGTGTATGTTATATGATCTAATATATATATATGTATATATAGATATATATATATATATATATATATATATATATATATATATATATATATATATATATATATATATATATATATATATATATACTGTTTAGAGGATACTGGGTAATTTAGGGCTGAATTCCAGCAAAGAACCCATTCATTTGGAAAAGCACCACAGAATCACAGGGTCTGATGAAACCAAATTTGTGATATTTGATTTGAACTGCCATGTCTTTGTGAGACGTACAAAAGGGTGAACTGATACCACCATTTGGGGTCGTCGTTAGAAAACACATACACACACACACACACACACACCTCTAGGTTATGTAAGCACTGATTGTTCAAGAAGGAGCTTGATGGAGTGTTGCATAAGATGACCTGGCCTACACAATCACCTGATCCATTTACAAACTGGAAAGTGAAGGCAAACCAGACAACAAGCACGCAACTCCTCAAGATTGTTGGAACGCCATTCCAGGAGGCAGACCGAGAGAACGCCACAGGTGTGCAGGGCTGTCATCAAAGCAAAGAGTGGTGGCTACTTTGAAGAATCCAAACTATAATCCATATTCAGTGCATTTTTGTTTACTGCATAATTCCACACTCTTTCATCGTTTGGGTGTCTTCAGTATTAATGCACAATGCTGAAAATAATAGGAAAATCATCTGAAGGAGAAGGTGTGTCCAAACCTTTGTCTAGTCCTGTACATAAACATCACACTAGGCGATACCAAATGGATGTGCACTATGTACAAACTTAAGTTTGACTCGAAAAGTGTGCTGAGATTAAATAGGGTATTTAATAGGTTTGCAAATGACTCATTTCCACCATTCCTGGCAATGTGGACAAAGCGGTACTCATAACCGTTTCTTTGCCTCCATCAGAGAGAAGAAGCCCATTGGCTGGGATACAGACATTTCTTGGTTAACTGGGGAGGAGCTTCACGTTGAGGTTTTAGAGAATGTTCCTCTGACAACCCATAATTTTGTGAGTATTATTACAATTGTTTCAATATTATATTAATTACAGCATTTAGGCGGTAGTAGAGAGCAAACCATGAATAATTTTCTGATGGCTCTGGCTTATTAGGCTAGGCATTGTGTCCGTGTTACTGAATGTGCACTATCAGACTGTGAGAGTTGTGATTTTATAAATAATCAACTTTTAATGTAAAAGAAAAGCTGCTATTTACAAATTCTATCAGAGTACATGTTGAATTTAAAGCATTATAAGTTCCTGATTGATTCGCCACACAGGTTCATGTTTCCCCAAAGCTGCTTCGATAGTTTTATTTGTAGTAGGTTAGTATGGGTTCTCATGGAGATCCTTGTCATTTTGGCAAGTGTTTATAGCTCCTGCTAATATTAATGATGTTGTTTTTTTTTTTTTTGCTTTTGGTTTTTCTTTTTTTTTTTTTTTTTTTTTTTTTTTTTTTTTTTTTTTTTTAAACCTGGCTTTGCTACTATTGGCAGGTGAGGAAGACCTTCTTCACATTAGCCTTCTGCGATTTCTGCCGGAAGCTGCTTTTCCAGGGTTTCCGTTGCCAGACGTGTGGCTACAAATTCCACCAGCGATGCAGCACCGAGGTGCCGCTCATGTGTGTCAACTACGACCAGCTGGAGTGAGTGCTCATGGGATATGGGCACACAGGACTACTGAATTCTGTCAATCTTTAACTTCAGGCTGAATTGATCCAAAAGAAACTATTAGATTGTTTTCACCAAGTATAGAGTTGTCAAAGTGTTTTTCTAATAGGTTATATTTCTCTGTCCCTCCTAGTTTATTACTGACATCCAAGTTTCTCGTGCACCACCCAATCACTCAAGAGGAGGTGTCATCAGAGGGCACCACCCCTGTGTCAGAGGTGTGTCCGTCTATCCCACCGTCTGACTCCATGGGGTAAGACCAGTCGTTCTGATTAAGGTGTGACGATAGTCTGCGTTTTTCAAAAAATGCAACTGCACTTTTCACACAAATCGAATCTTTTACCTCGAGGTCCCTGTGCCATCCGACCGTGTCCCCGTCCAAATCCATTCCCATCCCGCAAAGTTTCCGGCCAGGGGAGGAAGACCACCGCAATCAGTTTGGCCAAAGAGACCGCTCTTCCTCAGCCCCCAACGTCCATATTAACACAATTGAGCCAGTCAACATTGATGTAAGTAAACATATGTTTTTTTTTGTTTGTTTGTTTTGTTTTTTTAACGAGAGAGTTCTATATGCTAATTTCCACTTTCTGTTTTAGGACTTAATTCGTGATCATGGTTTACAGAGGTCTGATGGAGGTACATGTTTTACATACACTCTTGAATACACAGGATGATGCCTTAATGGCTTATTAGTTAGTTAAAGCAGTGGTTCTCAAACTGGAGGCCACCTGATGGCGCTATTGAACAGCACTGTGAAATTCAGCTTAGGAAATTACTAAAATAATAGATTTGATCTCTGTCAAGATTGTAAACCTATGTAAACTATGGTGTAATAAAAAAAAAAAAAAAATATATATATATAATATATATATAATTATTGTGTGTATATATATATATAGATATATATTATATATTATATATCTATATAGATATATATATATATATATATATATATATATTTTATATAATTTATATATATATATATATATATATATTTTTTTTTTTTTTTTTTTTTTACGCTAGCTCACTAACACTGAAACCTCACCATTAATGTACTAGTGCACAGGATGATTAGCAATGAAGACACTGATAAATGCGAAGACTTAATTTCAACTCAAAATTTGTCACTATAAGGTAAAAAACACGGGTCCGTATCGGATAATATAGGATACTAGAGAGCACTCAGCCCTACAGTAATGACTTCTGTGGAACTTGGTTTGCTCATTAGGCTTGTAGCTACTGTTTTACCTTTTTATCTCAACTCAGATTTACATGCATGTATGATGCTCTTGTTCGGTCATGCTACCTTTCGTTTTTTTTTTTTTTGTTTGTTTGTTTTTTAAATTAACCTAACCACATTTCAGGCTCCACTACCGGACTTTCTGCCACCCCCCCGGCTTCCCTACCTGGATCCCTGACCAATGTGAAGATGCCACAGAAGTCGCCGTGCCAACAGCGGGAGCGCAAGTCGTCATCCTCGTCCGAGGACCGCAATAAAATGGTACGAAGTTTCTGCCGCGATTGAACGTTCTTGATCCCGAATGCGACTTTTAGCCTACTTTACATTGTGCAATGAAGTTGCTTAGACAACATGTATGTTTGTAGAGGTGGTTGATTTTAATTTCTTGATTTTCGGTAGAAAACGTTGGGCCGACGGGACTCCAGTGATGACTGGGAGATTCCCGAGGGTCAGATCACTCTGGGCCAGCGGATAGGCTCCGGCTCTTTTGGAACTGTCTACAAGGGAAAGTGGCATGGTATGTGGTGTCCTGCATTCGAGCCATATTTGCGCAAACACACACATACACACGAATGATGATTGCACAGCAAGAAGTGTGATGGTTTCCATGTAAGAGGTTCAATTTTCAGGTTACTGCTTTTGAGATACGGATTTTCTGTTGAGCATAATTTGGTGTCCTCCCACCTTTCAAACAAACAAACAAACAAACAAACAAACAAAAAAGACTGTAATTGACTGCTCCATTCCGGCTTCATGCTTACTGTTCCCGAAAAAACTAGGTGTTTTCCTGAGGATGAATGACTTAAAAGCTGATCTCTGTTTTCATGTGATATCATATTATTTGAGATGCTTTGCAGTAATAAACACTGCATCGTCAGGAAAAAAGAGAGAGATAGAGAGATATTTAATTTCCTACTATCGTGTCAACAATCGGCCAAAATACGAGTCTCCACATGACATTTTCTTCTAAAGCGTTTGTGCATTATATACATGCATTCAAATATAGCCAAGATGTAGTTTTTCTAGAGTATAATTTTGCTTTTCAACCTCTTGCCCTCCCTCTACCCCCTACAGGTGACGTAGCAGTCAAGATGCTGAATGTCACTGCTCCAACTCCTCAACAGCTGCAGGCCTTTAAGAATGAAGTAGGGGTCCTCAGGTAAGGCTGTTGTACTCTTATGGTATATTAGTGCCCTATCTTTGTACCCTTCCCCCCTCTCTCTCTCTCCCACTTCAATTCATGCACTCAGCAGAGCCGGTAAGGGTTTGTGGATCTTTCTCATAGACCAAGTAGTGACTGTCCTGGTCAGTCCAGAAATCTTCTAATCTAGTTCTAGTGCCACTAAAGATGTTACTGTCCATAGTGTATTATTAGAACTGGAAAGATCTTGGCCATAAATATATGAGAGAGCTTCATTTGCATCCAAAAGATAATGAAAATGAGTGAGTACAGTTTGGAGAATAAAGGATGCACTTTTCATCTTTCAAATTCCATGCTTTTTATGACTGTCCATGAAGAAAATAAATAGTAAAATAATAAAAATACAAAAAGTATAATAAAAAAAAAATTGGTGTATTAAAAGTAGAACTAGACATTATTCATTTGAAAAGTACCCGAAAGCAAGAAATTGTGTAAGCATAATTATTTGTTTTCTGGTTGCTTCTGGTTGACAACGCGTATATCTTTCAGGAAAACTCGACACGTCAACATCCTGCTCTTCATGGGCTACACCACCAAGCCACAGCTGGCCATCGTGACGCAGTGGTGCGAAGGTTCGAGCCTCTATCACCACTTGCACATCATAGAGACCAAGTTTGAGATGATCAAACTAATCGACATTGCCCGTCAGACGGCCCAGGGGATGGAGTGAGTTCTTGGAATTGGTTAATGTACTAAACGCTAGTGAGATCATGTACAGATAATGCACAGATAATGTAACTCTCTTTCTGTTTTTCTTTTCCTCCCCACAGCTATCTACATGCTAAATCTATCATTCACAGAGACCTGAAGAGCAACAGTATCCTTTATAGGCAGCAGACCTGAAAATAAACATTTCTGATTGTTAGAAGATAGTAGCTCTGCCAATAACAGTATTTTATTCTTCTTACTATGTTGTGTCAAAAAAAAAAAAAGGGAATTTTTAGTGCAGTCCCAATCCCGGGTTGTGTTAGGAACGGTATGCAGTGTGCCAAACCAAATATGCCGATCACAACCGCAATGGCGCCCCGTATCGGGAGCAGCCGAAAGAGTCAAATGTATTATTTTGCATGATTGCTAAGACCAGGTCGAAACCATCTATGTTTCTGAATTTGCACTTTAACTTCGTAAAAGATATCTTCTTGCACGACGATCTGACGGTAAAGATTGGTGATTTCGGTCTGGCTACAGTGAAGTCGCGCTGGAGTGGATCACACCAGTTTGAGCAGCTGTCAGGCTCAATCCTATGGATGGTAAATGCTTTGCTTCCTGCACCAATAGGCTCAGCTTTGTTGATTTACTGCATTTATAAATGATATAAATGGTATATGTGAGTGTTGTAATAAATGTGACATCTATGAATGATGGAACTTGAAATGCAATCATGTTTTTTCAGCAGTATTATTAATCCTATAAACACAACTTGCTAAGAGTTTATGATTTCACATTTTGGCGATGTTGCTAATGCTGCAGTTGTGTCGAGGTGCTGATGAAGTTATTCTGTGACAGGCTCCTGAGGTGATCCGGCTACAGGATAAGAACCCGTATAGCTTTCAGTCAGATGTCTACGCTTTCGGTATCGTCCTGTATGAGCTCATGTCTGGGGCGTTGCCGTACTCCAACATCAACAACAGAGATCAGGTATGCCAAATCTATTTCTATCTATCTTATCTAATCTATCTATCTATATATGCACATTTTAGTAGATCTTCTATACGCCCACATGCTGCTTTTTAACACGTTCCTCGTTCTGTAGATCATCTTCATGGTGGGCCGAGGTTACCTCTCCCCTGACCTGAGCAAAGTACGCAGCAACTGCCCCAAAGCCATGAAGAGACTCATGGCTGACTGCTTGAAGAAGAAAAGAGAGGAGCGACCTCTATTCCCCCAGGTAACCTTGTTGCAGCAAGTTTCCTTATTTTTGTTTAGCAAATTGAAGGGGCTTCTTCTTGACAATTGCAAAGCTGCACAGGTTAAATCTGCTCCCCTTCTCCTGAACCAAACCATCACTTAATAATCTACCCATATTGTAGATGAATACAATAAATTGAAGTCAGTAGGAGGTTATCTCAATACACCAGATTATTGCTTGCATTTTCAGTGACTGCCACAAGATGGCAGAAGAGTGCATTAGATTTCTTGTTTGCAACTTTCTGCCAGTCAGTGAAGATTAAGAATTAAGAATTTCCAAAAGTTCTTATTAAAACCCAAACGCTTTTGCGCATTGACCTGTATTTTGTTGCCATCCCAAACGCCTTAATTGTGGTATATGAAGAATATAATACTTCAGGGTCTGATGATGTAGGGCACCACCTTTCTCGATAACTTCAAAAATAAACATATTTTATTCCTCATTTAAAGTCTACCATAGTAGAAGTCAGTAGATTTATTATTTTATTTTTGTCCATTTAATTTCATCCCAGATCCTCGCCTCTATTGAGCTGCTGGCACGTTCACTACCCAAAATCCACCGCAGCGCCTCGGAACCGTCCCTCAACCGCGCTGGCTTCCAGACAGAAGACTTCAGTCTGTACGCCTGCGCCTCGCCAAAAACACCTATTCAGGCTGGAGGCTATGGTTAGACCAAACACACAAACAAACAAACACACACCCACACTACTGTACTGTTTATTTATTAATATCTTAATGCTACCTTTCTGTTTTGTTTTTAGGGGAGTTTTCAGCTTTTAAGTAGTGCTGCCGACTCAAACGCTCATCACTTTTTTCAAACGTCTTGTGTTCTACAGTGGGGTTCATCCTTAAAAACGAGGGAAAACAAAACACCTAATTTCACAGAATGTGCTGTTTCCCCCCCTTTTATCTTTACCCAAAAAGCACTGGTATTTTGGTGGGGGGGGGCACAACAAAAAAACACTTTCAGCCTGGCATCGCGGCCGGAAAAATCACCACATCCCAAAAAGTGGGAAATAATATATAGAGACAAATGAAGGATGACCATCGGATGAATGAAGAAAGGCTTGCCGCGAAAGATGGGACCTTGATGAAGCTCCGCCCACTCCTCCCATTGTTACAAGTTAGCGCCGGCCAATCAGAGCACAGGACCAACACTTTGACAAGTGGCGTGATTGTGGAGAATAGCGTGCCCTGCCCCGCCCCTGCCTTCCTCACTGCTTATTGGAGTGGTCTGAGGAAAGGTCCAGGTTCAAACCAGAAGACTTGAATGTCATTTGGAGATTTTTTTTTTTTTTTTGATGTTGCTTTGCACTCACTTTCCGTTGAGCCGAGCTGCCGCTGGCAACGTTTTCTTTATCGATGTTTGCTTTAACTTTGTTCTTTTTGCTTTTCTTTTCGAATATGCGCTGAGCACATTAAGTACAACTTAAATTATCATTTTTGTTTAGCCTTAATCTTTCACGTGTAATTTGTCCAATTAAATTAACTGCTTCATTTTTTTTTTTGGTTGAATTCAGGAGTTTGGGAAGGGGAAAAAAAAACAGACTGTTGATTCAGGAACGGGTTACGCCGAGCGGGTGCTGATTCTCCATCGGCACGTAGGTCTTTCGCACCGTGTCCAAAGCATATGTCTTCTCTGCTGCTACACTCACTGTGAGGTGGCCGTGTGAAATGTTGCACTTGCAGATCCGTCCCCAGGCAAAAACTCTTAAGCTTCATTTTCTTCCCCGGCTTTGACTCCGGACGGAGACGGAGGAAGGCCATCCTTGGAAAGCAAATGTTTGGTTTGATATGTCTTCATTCCAGCGTGTTTGTTATTAAAACGGTTGTTGTTTTTGTTTTTTTTTTTTTTTTTTTTTTTTTTTTTTTTTTTTTTTAATGTCGTTTCGTTCGTTTCCATGGACAGGCAGGCCTGTGAAAAAGTAGATTTATTTATGTACCTTTAATTTTATTGTGTTCGTGTGGGTTTGGGGGGGGGGGGGGGGGCGCGGTGGTGTTTTTCTCTTCACCTGTTGGAGAGTGTTATTTTTAAGTGTTTGTTTTCTGTGATTGTGTAAATGGATGGTAAGCTGTGTGTCCTTTGCACTCTTCTAAAGCAGATTGATGCAAACAAGCAATTTGCCTTTCTATGGATGGAACATTTTGTCCGAGCGTTTAAAGCATGAATTAAAAAAAAAAAAAAACACACACACACAAGTTGCTAAACATTATGGGATATGAAATTTGTCCAAGATAAAAGCTAAATGGAAAAAATCGACAAAAAAAAACCCCAACACATTTTGTGCTTTAAAGCCTTTGGTTATTTCTGATCTGAGGAATATTGGATTGCATCTCTATCTGCTCTTGTGTTGCATGAGACTCCACCTTGTCTCAGTTAAAGCTGCAGATCCATTTAAAAGGTCCTTCAGATTGATTAAAGGCTACAGTTATCATGATTCTTGCACTCTGTTACATAAACACATACACGTGCACATAATGGTTGGATTTCGAAGGATTTTGTTAGATATGACCTGCTTGGTTGCCATGAGATGTTTAAACAGATTCTTGCGCACATCACGAAGGACTATGTTGGTCCACATTTTCTTTTTTCTTTTTTTTTCTGTCAGTATGCACAATGTGGCAAGGTTTAATTCATGTTGTATTCATTTTCCAAAGTCCCATATTTTCTATGAGAATGTTACTAAACTGGTATTTCTTTCAGATGATTGCGCTCTGATCATGGCACCCGTGGGAATTGTTTTCGTTCTTATTTCCTGTTCAGCGCCTGCTAAAATGCGTTTCCTCCTCGTCCTTCACCATCCTGGTTCTTAGTTCGACTCCCTTGTTATCTCCTTTTGGTTTCCTTTGGCTTGCCTGCACCTTACAACCCTAGTGTAAACAAATTCGACCCGAGAACCATCCTAGAAGCTTTTGGGAGACTCTTTTCACTTGTAAATAGCTGTACAAAGAAAATACTGTCTGTTTGCTAGGAGGCATGGAGTTAAAACAAAACAACAAAATGAGTTCTACATTGTTTCCGACGGAAGAAGATATAACGGTTAAGAAAAAGGAGATTTTGATAGATGAAACCTCTGGGGAAAAAAAAAATCTGTGTATAAATATTTAAGACTGTATAATATAAAAGGAGAAAGAGCTTAATGTATTTGTTGTGAATATGAAAAACTGATCTATTAAAGAAGTGCATGAAGTCCTGGGATTAGATTTTTATTATTGTTATTGTTATTATTTTTTATGATTGCTTATTTCTAAGTGAATTTAGACATAGTGAAATCTGTATACTACCAAACCGGTTGAGATCATTTATTCACTATTACTGTGTAAGACAGGGCTATTCAATTAGTTTGTCATGGAGGGGGGGGGGGGGCAATTCTTGAAAAGAATCCCTAATGCAGGGCCGGAGAGATATGTTGTGCATTATGAGGGCTCATATGTTGTATTTTTGCACCTTAAAGCACTCAAGTAGGTTTTTTCGACATTGTATTTTGTTGCATTTTGAAACTATATGGCATCAGTGCATTATACAATGGGCTTTTTTAAAAGTATTTGCCCTGCTAACCAAATTTTGATTTTGTCCTGGTGTCGGCCCAAAAAAAGGGTGTTGCACATCCTTTGTTCAGTTCGGATCTTTGAAAATATAACCTGGCCTAGACACACCATGATAAAGAATGGTAAAGAAGGACTTTATAGACTGAAGAATTGCCCTCTTGCCTCCTCATCTTCTACAGGTGCCCGGTTGAAAGCATGCTGACAGACAACATCTCTATGTGGTACAGAACCATCACTGATCTGGACAGAAAGGGTGGTACGGTAGGGTGAACTTACCCTTGAATATTTATCTGATACCTACATCCAGCAAACTTTGGACAGTTGAAAAATAAAATCCATTGTTACATCAGTGGTACAATCCAAGAGAGATTCGCACCCTGATTCGCTAGCTGATTGGCTGGTTGCATGTTTCTCTGATTTGCAGTCACAATACAAACGAATTATATTTAAGTTTGAGCAGCACTACTAGAACATTACTGAAACTAATAAACTTAAAAAAAAAACGTGCAAGCATTTCAATGATGCAAGCATTTCAATGATCACTAGAGGTAGCGTTACACGTATATCCCACGTAACATTCTAGGTATTGTTTATTAAAGTAATTAAACTGACATTTCTTGTCAAATTTTGTTTTATTACATTTTTTTAATTCGAAGACAAAATGATTTCTCCAGCTATTAAAATTAATATTTTAAGTTGAATATAAATAATAGATTAAGTTAACACTGCTGCTGAAGTGAATGTACTACTGCAGGTGGATTTACTACTAGTACATAACATACATGTATTATCACCACACATACGAACCTGTTGTTTATGTTTAATTTATTTCAACCATTTATTTTGAACAAAATACTCAAAACACAATACTCTTATAATACACCATTAATCATCATCAGATATTTTATGTCGTACATGCATAAGACCTTCCCCAGTGTCTCCCCAAATCGCATGTGTATCAGTATACCAGTTTCATGGAAGTGGGATTGAAGCGAATAAGACATATTTTCTTAATATATTTTTTTTGCTGTGAACATTTCTGACACATTTAGGAGACACACAAATGTCACCAAAACACATGCTGCTCTGCCAATTTGCGAGCAAAAAAAGAGAATGTGGTGCGCAAAAATAGCTGTGTTTATAAACAGTATAACTCTATACCCTTAAAAAGGACATATACAAAAGCATATACTGCATACTAAACGATTGTGATTTCTTTCCAAATGGTTGTGAAAGAAAATACATTTATCTAAACCATGTATTTGACTATAAAGTTCTTTAGTCACTGGCATATAAGAAGACCAGTTTGGAAAAAGAACAACTATAAATATA
This sequence comes from Kryptopterus vitreolus, assembly GCA_030449085.1. Classification (NCBI taxonomy): domain Eukaryota; kingdom Metazoa; phylum Chordata; class Actinopteri; order Siluriformes; family Siluridae; genus Kryptopterus; species Kryptopterus vitreolus. Next base: position 7,085,436 of record JACRUU010000008.1, on the reverse strand, counting down.
GCTGCGAGCAGCGATGACGGGTAACCTAAATGTAAGCCATGATAAATAGCTTAAAGGTAGAGTGGTGTGTGCGTGTAATGTAAAAATTCAGGGTTGAGTCCCAACTTCAGCTATAAAAACTTTTATTCAATGTTTAATAGTAAAAATAAATTAGAGGTTCCATACCCTGTTCCTAGTGGTGCAGTGGGTAGTGTGGCGGACTCGCTCGCCGCTTCGGACTGAACACAGGCGCGGAGATTCGTAACTGGGGGGGAAAAATAGTCTTTATTGTAAGTAAAACTAAAATAATGAAAAAGTGTTCGTGTCCGATATTTGGGGGATCAAGTGAGGAGTGGCTAAAGCGGGAGAGGGCGGCTTCGTCCTCCGGATCTCCATCGGCACGTAGGGGTCAGGTTCGTTTCCTGCCGCAAGGATGTGGATATCATCTACCAGGCTACCAGGCACTGCGAGGGTCTGGCGGGTTTTCCTCATCCGCCCACGCCCCCCTCTCTCTACCGTCTCGCCTGTCGTGAGCGGTCGGGATAAAAGGCCATTTTCCGTCTGTGCGCCCACATTCTCCACCACCTTTAGTCGAGTTTAAATATAAACCACACCAAACAATTAAAGCCCAGACGTTCTCCTCCTCCAACCGCCGTCCGACGGCCTTTTATAGAAGCCGTCTGATTAAAAGATGCCTCTCCGGGATAAGCTCCAGCCGTGTCTGGTTGAGGACGCCCCCCTCTCTCTCATCCGCGCTGGGTTGCCCATCTCATTAGATTACATCGTGACAATACCCCCGCCTCAGGTCCGAACTCAGCACCGGCTGCATCGAAGCAACTGATCCACGGGTTGAGGTGAGAGCGTCCATCCTGTGAAAAATTTTCCGTCTGTGTTCGTGCCCACATTCTCCACCACTTTTTCTCGCATCCATAATGTCTAGGAGGAATGTTTAAATATAAACCACACCAAACAATTAAAGCTCTGATGGCTCAATGGGTTAATGGTGCAGTACAGTCTCTAAAAGAATCGGTCGGCCTCTTCGGTTCAGAAGGGGGAAGAGACTCCTGATGTGTCATTGCCTGATCTCCTCAACCCCGGACTGTTAGTCCGGCTTGTCCCCACTGGGTGTATATACTCCTCTATATATCTTGGCAAAAACGTTGTGGGATAACTGAGCTGTATATAGGATCACCCTCTTATATACAGGGTGATATATACTTGTCCACATGGCATGGGAGTTTGTTATATAGATATATATAGATATGCCGGCAGGATATGTTATATTTATATATCTTTATATATATATATATATATATATATCTGCATATATCAGATATATATATTATATATTATAATTACATTTTGTGGAACGGGAGATTTGTCGTTATATATTGAAGAGGGAGCTGTTTTTTGTTATATTTACTTTTACCGAAAGGACAAGTTACGAAATGAGCTTCCTTACTTAAATACTAAAATATTTAAAGGTACATTTTTTACTAAAGTAAAAACTACTTTTACAACATTTTTAATAATAAAAAAAAAAGCACAGGGACATTTTCCAAACATGTCTAATGCAGGTTCTAACATGGACTTGAGCCAAGACTTGCAAGCATGATCATACACTAACCCACTAACCCACTGAGCCATTCAGGAGAGGATGTGGAGAAGGTGTTTTTGGAGCATCATGTAATCTATTAGACAGAACAGGCCAAACTTAAAGAAACCAGCCGAGGTGGCATTCGATCCCACAAAACTCAGCAATGTCCGGCTCGCCCCAGAACCTACCCACACAAGTGGCTTGGCGTTTTTTTGGGAGCATCATGTAATCTATTAGATTGAACAGCTCAAACTTAAAGAAGCCAGCCAAGGTGGGATGTGTGTTGTGTTGTTTAGATTTATTTGCATTTAATGGTAATGTTAATGGCTCAAAGAATGTCAGGCTGAATGGTCGACCCCCACATACTTTTACCTGGCAAAAAGCTTGGACACCACCGGTTTAATGAGATCTACATGTCTACCGAATATTATAATTCTATGTGCAAGTGTGTACGAGCTATACAGCTAAACTTTTCAGGTGATTCCAGTGGGCCTTGTATCCCCTGTGTGACATTCTCAGGGCTGAGCCTCACTGACGAAAAATCCAGAGGGTGGCGCCTCTAACACTGGTGTGTATAAACAGAACTTTTCCTACATGCGGGAATGTATAGTCCCAAACTACCTGTACACACAGCGCGTTCGGACCGGTAGTAGCAGGTTAACACTGGGAAGGAGGAATCATGACTAACACATATAAAAATTCTTAATGGTCACCGGAACTCAGGTAAACAGTCTGATTAGGATTACCTTTGGTTTGACACACACGACAACTGCGACAGTAATCGGAGACACTCTTTTTCAAACCCGGACAAAAGAAATTATTTATAATTCGCACATCTGCTTTTTTCACGTGACCAGACACATGTCTATACACCGACGGCACAACTATTTGATGGGTGCTCTTATAGGTTGCATCATTAAGAGGCTTCCACTTACGTATCAGCAGCTTGTCCTGCAGAATATAGGACACCTGTTTATTAACAACCTCACTGTCGTTTACTGCAAGACGGAAATATTTCTGTAGACTAGGATCAGCTCTCTGTCCATCTAGAAGATGAGTTCTGTTAACCTTTAGTTCGACAGAAGGAAGCTTTATTTCCTGCTGTTCATAAGTACTGGGACACACAAAAACGAGTCAGCGATTTTCGAATTTATGTGCTTGGGCTTCCAGACACAGGCTGGAAAAAACTGTTTAAATCGGGGAATTGTTTAAAATCCTCCAGAGGAAGCTGTGGAAGGGAAGATCCATGATATCTAAAATTGGAAAAACTTTACCGCCTGCTAAATCATTTCTATCCCGCAAACGGGCAAAGCAGAACATACGGCAACCCCGAAATTAATTCCGTAGATACCTCCAATGGTGCTTTTACATATCCCATCCTCAGTCCCTGATAAACAGCATGCGACCCGCAGAACGAAGTGCTCGAAAACGGCAATACATTAGTTAAAATAAATGACCGAGCTGCTCCGGTGTCTCTTAAAATGTTAATAGGCACCGCGTTCTCCTCATTATTCAACCTAACCGATTTTTCCGAACTCTAGGAGGTGAGCGATTACTTTGAACGGGTTTAGGTTTACTTTCACTTATACTGTCTACTGGATTTATGTGTGAGTGCGAACTGAAGACCGCAGCCTGAGAGAGTGTAGAAACAGCGCATTCATTTAAGTAAACCACAATCCGCTCAGGATACAATTCTTACACTCCTCCAGTAACATTATTTCTCGTAATAAACATTCACACTACACGATTTACCAAAGACAATACCTTTCTCACGCACAAATTCCACAAACGACTGAGACTATTTCTGAAGACTATTTCTTTTAAGTTCGGAAAATTCTGCCCGTATGCCTTGAAATTATTTCATAAATCCGAAAACATTCCCTTCTTAACCATAAGCCTGTATTCTTAACCACATCATACCAAAGACTTTCCACGAACCATAAGGTGGAACATACTTTTGTGTGCTTTTCTGACCAACTTGCACTGCAACAACAATGATCATAAATCGTTAGGACAATTCAACGTAGTAGCAAGCCTTTCAAACACATTAAAATACGTGTCCACTAAACTTTCCCGAAAGGGAGGAACTAGCGCTATATGTTTACTTACATCAAAGCCAGATGAAGGAATTTCACTTTCAATCGGCTGTACGGAAACAGCAAAGGGCGGCGGGGTAAATGAGCCAGGTGGAGCGGTGGATTCGAAGGGAACCGGTCGTTGTGGCTGGATTGGAGTGAACTCTTTTGCTTTAAGATCCAGACCTCGGAACCGAATCTCCCTCTTGCTCTCCAGCTGTCTCTTTTTGCCTATATATATACACTGTATATGGTATATATACAGTGGCAAGAAAAAGTATGTGAACCTTTTGGAATTTCATTTTTCTGAATAAATTTGTCATAAAATGTTATCTGATCTTCATCTAATTTATTGGTATTGACAAACACAATGTGTCTAAAAATAATAACACCAAAAAAATATTTCTTGTCTATATAACACAATCATTCAACATTCAAAATGGCAGTGGAAAAAGTAAGTGAAACCTTAGAATGAATAACTGGTTGACCCCCCCTGGCAGCAATAACCTCAACCAGGCGCTTCCTGTAGCTGTGGATCAGACCTGCACATCGCTGAGGAGGAATTTTAGCCCATTCTTCCTGCCAGAACTGCTTTAGCTCTGTCATATTCTTTGGACGTCTCATGTGTATGGCCCTCTTCAAGTCAGTCCATAGCATCTCTATTGGGTTGAGGTCTCGGCTCTGACTTGGCCACTCCAAAAGGCGGATTTTGTTTTTCTGAAGCCATTCTGTTGTGGACTTGCTCCGGTGTTTTAGGTCGTTGTCCTGTTGCATCACCCACTTTCTACACAGTTTCAGCTGATGTACAGACATTCTCACATTATCCTGAAGAATTGTCTGATATACTTGGGAATTCATCTTCCCCTCAATGATTGCAAGCTGGCCAGGCCCTGATGCATTTTGCCAATACCGCTGTGGAGTGTCAATGTGCTCTTTTGCAAACTTAAGGCGTGCAGCAATGTTCTTTTTAGTAAGCAGCGGCTTCCTTCGCGGTGTCCTGCCGTGGATACCCTGCTTGTTCAGTGTTTTACGTATTGTAGACTCATGAACAGATATGTTAGCAAGTTCCAATGATGCCTTCAAATCTTTGGCTGTCATTCGGGGTTGTTTCTTTACCTCATTGATGAGTGTTCGTTGTGCTCTTGGTGTCATTTTGACGGGGCGCCCACTTCTAGGTAGAGTAGCAACAGTCCCAAATTGTCTCCATTTGAAGATTGTTTGCCGAACTGTAAACTGGTGAATTTCTAAAGTCTTTGAAATAACTTTGTAACCCTCGCCAGCTTCATGTAAATTCAACAATTCTTGATCGTAGGTCCTCTGAAAGCTCTTTTTGGCGAGGCATGGCTCACATAATCATGTTCTTCTTGTGCAGAGCACTCCAAAGGTTTGAGGGGGTTTTTATCAGTCAAAGTATCTGTAGTCCACACCTCCAAACTTATTATCTTAACAAGACTCCTAAAAGGTTATGCTAAAACCAATTAGCTGCAATGAGCTTTTTTGAGGTCATTAACTCAAGGTTTCACTTACTTTTTCCACTGCCATTTTGTATGTTGAATGATTGTGTTCAATAAAGACAAGAAAGATTGGATTTTTTTTGTGTTATTATTTTTAGACACATTGTGTTTGCCAATACCAATGAATTAGATGAAGATCAGATAACATTTTATGACAAATTTATTCAGAAAACCATGAAATTCCAAAAGGTTAACATACTTTTTCTTGCCACTGTATATATATATATATATATATATATATATATATATATATATATATCTCGCAGGCCCCGGGGCCTCCCTTGACACAAAAGGGAAAAGACTGGCTTGGGCCCGTCATCACTATATTTTTCTATTTTTGATTTTTTGGATCACGGAACTCGGATCGCGGAATGGGGAACTCGGAACGGGAGAGTCTAAAATTTCTACTTTTTTTGCATTTTGCATTTTGTGTGTGACCTGTCTCTGTCTCTCTCTCATTGTTTTCCAGACTCTTTCAATCTTTTACATTTCTTTATTTATTCAATTACAATTGAGTACAAGTACATTTTTTTCTTGGTCAATGGTTGCCAGAGGTTACGGTTTCTAGTCCAGATCCGTGCCATTGTGGTGACTCCCACTCCTAAACTTTTGTGAAAAAAATAATGATTTTCAATAAAGGACTGAAATGTTCTTTTACAAACTAAAAAAAGAGAAAGTTCTCAGTCTCCTGAAAACCTTGGAAAAAATATCACTACACAACAAGAGCACCTGAATATTATATTTTCTAGATAGCATTATATGCCATTATGGGATTTTCTTTTTTTTTTTTTTTACTTTTTGTACGGTAAGCCTTAAAGAAACATTTATTGATTTCTTTAAAATGTAGCATTTGTCCAGCATGGATTTAAAATCTTCAACTAAATGTCTAAAAAATTACTAAATATCATGCATATTTTTGAAATCCTTATTCACACACACAGATATAATATAGAATATATATATATATATATATATATATATATATATATATATATATATATATATAAATATAATATATATATATATATATATATATATATATATATATATATATATATATATATATATATATATATATATATTAGTTTTTTTTGTTCATCAGAGTATTCAGCTGCCTAGAGAAAAGATTATGTTAACCAGTACGGTAAATTTTCTTTACGTCACAGAACAATAGGTGGCGACATGAGAGGGTTCAGTTTCCAGCAGCTGTGAGTTCTCAACCTACAGCAGCAGAGGGAGTTAGCTAGAGTCTGGTGGGCTCAGCTGGAGCTGAAAAAGACCCTAGACCACCTCAGGAGTAACAGACACAGACACATTTGATACAACACACTATCTGGCACTGTCTCAGGCCCCTTCACTGGCAAGAACAGCCACCTATGCAGTTGTGTGCTCCAACTGAAACCTGCAGCTCAGGCTGGCAGATGTACTCCTTCATGGGTTTAACCTGGCACTCTGGACCATGTATTGCCACAAGCTGCTTAAAGCCTGCCCCAGGGGCCGTGTGTATTGCATGGCGAATATGTGGAGCGGAGGAACCTCTCAACCATGAATAACTTACTGAGATATTTGCTCTTTTCTTTAATAGTGTATTAGAAAGCATCCTCAAATGCAAGCTCCATTAAAAATCTCTTGAACAAGCTTTTCGGATTGAAATTTTAAAATATGTAGTGGTATTTACCCATAGATGCGCCACACAAACACAAATATGATTGTTATTTTGTTGTTTTTTTTACACAAGCTGCAGCTGTTATAATTCCTTACAAACAGGATTTTGTTATTAGAAAACATTTTGAAATTGATTACTGGCATAATTAATCTGATCTCCTTTTCTAGAAATATAGCTGTAATAAACCCCAAAACCTCAATTAGCTGATAATTGCTTTATACACCATTATTTTGTCAGGAAAAAAAAACAAGAAGCTTATGAGAATTGCCAAGAGATAATCACTATGTCAAAACCGATAAACTATGTCTTTATATGTCATTGGGGAGTTTTGCTTTGAAACACATAATGATTAATAGAAATTGTTGGTCAATCGCACTTGTCTCTTGATTGTTTTTAATGAGACCTTCAGACTGGAATCCTATCATTAAAAAGACATTCAGACAGATTTTAGGTTATCCCAGGTCTTTATTTGATTGTAACACCCTAAGAACAACCCTAATTTGAGAAACACTGTTGTAGGCAGAGAGGGGAAGTACAGAGAAGTACATTAGTGATGTACAAACACTTAAGTAGTCTTTCTGGTACCAGTACTTTACGTCACTATTTAATCTTTGACTTTTTATTTTCACTCATTACATTTTTACACATGTGCATTTATATTTACAGCATTTGGCCGACGCCCTTTTCCAGAGCGACTTACACCTGAGCAATTGAGGGTTAAGAGGGCCCACTAATGGCAGCTTGGTGGTGGTGGGATTTGAACCTGTGATCTTCTGATCTTCTGGTCCAAAGGGCATTGCCTTAATCACTGAGCTACCACCTCCGTATTATATTTACATATATCTGAATATGTACAGATATTTACACAATTATCTGTACTTTCTACTTCTTACATTTCCAGACCAGGCTCGTTACTTTAGTTTGAATCTATTTGGTGACATTGTCAATTTTTTTGCATTTTATATTTTCAGCCCATCAAATTATTTGCTGGCTTTTGTCACGGTGGATGTCCAGCCTGGATGCAATCATTAAGTGTAATACCTTTTGAAATTGGTTTTGTATTAATATATTAATATGATGTTAAGTGGACCTGGTAACTGGACCTCACATCATATTAATATATTCAACAGGTGGTAGTAATGAATACTCTTTACTTAAGTAAAGTCCATCTTTACTTTAACTTGAGTGAAAGGTGTATGTACTTTTGCCATTTTTGGTTGTATGTTATAAAACAAGCAAACATCCTCTAAGTGCTCATTTTATACCTGATGTCTCCTAGCAAGCTTCGACCAGACTAGTGGAGATAAGTGATTCAAATAGGTGCAAAAGAATGACATAATATTAAATGCAATGCAATGCAAAGAGACCAAAAAGCAATTAAGGCAAAAACAAAAGTCTGAAAGCAAGTGAGTGGATTCAATTGTCATGTGTTTTTTAGACAGAGGGTTTCTGGAAATTGGAGTAGTGAGAAGATAAAATAAACAGCAAAAAACCCTGTTAAAATAAATAAATAAATAAGAATCTTGACAAAATGGTTAAATTATGGTCATTTTTATTGGCTGTACACAAACGCATGTCATTGAACAATTGCACTGTAGCAGAAGTGACATTCTTTTTTTTTTTTCTTTGTCTTTTTTCAAATGATAGTCAACCACATCCCTTTATATTTACACTAAGTTTAATAGATATATTTCTATATACGTATCCTTTGTACAATGTACAATTTTGCAACTGAGTGAAATAAAGATAGCAAACTAAGTCCCTCAGATTCAGTCAAAAGCATGCAAGTTTTGTGTAATAGAGACATCAAAGAAAACCACGGCACCGAGCCGCGTTGTCCGTAAGCAGGTCTTAATAGCAGCCAAAGCAGATAAAAGTCAAAGCCAAGACACAATGAGCAAGTTGTAATTTTTGTCTGAACAAGTTTGTTTTAAGGATCCACTAAACAACCACAATGGCCTCTAGATTTTTAACCTGGTCCTGGGTGAATAAGTAATTACTGTAGTACTGAACTACAGGACTATTCCGCTAAATCAGTAAAGACAACTGTTCCCAGTGTCCTTTCATATGCCACAATCACAAAGATCATACCTTTCTTAAGAGTTGATTAAATGTGCGATATTGCTTTCACGACATTAGTCCCAGCAGGTGCGGCGAACAGAAAAAAAATGGCATCAGAAGATAGAAAAAAAAAGGTTCAAACATGGACTCGTTGAAAAATCCCATTCGCCATATCCGTGGGTTTGCGTTGTGTTGAAACCGTTGCGCACACATGAGAAAAAACACGCGACGTTTGACGGAAAAAGCGAGAAAATGGCGGAAACGAAATATACGATTGTCTTAGCTACATAACGTAAAAAAAAGAACAGCTGAAAGGAGTGTAACGTTGTGACATATATTGTAAGAAAATAAAGCTACTATGATTTCAAATAAAATAATCTTCACAGTTTATAATTATTTGCATCACAATATCATCCCTTTGTTAGCTACATATGAATAAAACTCTTAAAACTCTCTTTAAAATCTCGTATTACACGCCAGGAAACAGGAAGATTACCCGACCTTCTCGTTCCCGTTCGACATTCCTGTCTGTCGTCTACAGGCTCCTGTTACGTACAGTACATTCTTCATAAACATTCGGTTCATCGTTAAATCGCGGCTTACCGTTATCGACGCTCTGTATTTTTATGTGCGCAATGTATTATTATACATGATGTACTGAGATTACTGGGTTGCCGTTACGGGTGCAAATAATAACAAGGACCAACCAAAATGGACAAACAGGCCATCGTCTTGAATTCCTTTCGATGCTAGGCGTAACTTAAGATGTTCTTTGGATGAAGTGCCTTGTTAGTTCCTATACATTTGTTACTTTGGGTTCAGTATGTGGAAACACACACACACACACACACACACACACACACACTCTCAGACATATACACACACATACACACGCATACATGCTGGTATTACATTCCTTTGACAGTTTAACACAAAAGGAGAGACGAAAAATAAAATAAAATAAAATAATAAACACACAGAACATGCATTTTGGCGAATGACATAATTGCACAATTAAAACAGCAACACTTGAGCTTGGCGTCACGTAGAACCAAAGCAGATGTGCAGACGTGGATTTGCAGTATGTACACTTCATAGAGTCAAAGTGGTACTGACCAGTGTGTTGGCATCTTCCTGTAAAAGTTCCCCCCCCTCCCCCCCTTCTTCCCGTGTTTGCAGTCCATGAAACCAAAACAAACCGCACAAGCATTTTTTTTGTGTCCACAGTTTGGAATTTAACTCGTCGTCCTTCGACAGAGTTCAGTTTGTTTTTTTTCATATATATATATATATTCCCTTTATGTTTTTTTATTACAAAATGTAAAGGCTGCAAAGGGCCCATGCAGTTTATTGAAGTAGAATATTGATTTTTACACAACCTCAAGGCAAGGATGAGCTGCTCAGTTTTCAGTGTACTAAGCACAGTGGTGGTTTCGCAGGTCATTAAAACGGGGACGGAATGGAACCGGGACACGGAGCACACGACTTCCTAGAGCGAGGAACAGCGTGTTACCTAGGAGAGCACAATTAGCCAGGGTGGTATGACAGACTGCTTTTAAACTTAAGACCTTGTCTATCGTTAAATGCGATTAGCTGGAAAACCTTGCCGCACAAAATCTTTTTTTTTTCCACCACTTTTTCACCGTTTGCTAACTAATTTATGGAAGCCACAGTTCCAGACTTATCCTTATATACTGCTACACATGATGTCAACGCAAAAACAAAAGTTATAGCGTAAATAAATAGATTCACTATCGCCTCTGAACAGCACAATAACAAAGTCTACTATATTAACTATAGCAGAACGGGTTAGTCTTTTACTATAGTATGCGTTTTGATTGATGCGTTCTTTATCTTGAATTTGAAAGGAGGAAGGAAAAACCTTTTCTGTGGACATGTGATCCAAAAAAGTGAGGGGAAATGCAGTGACTAAACTCCAGTACATCGTTTTCCCCTTATTGACTAGTTGCAGTGTCCAGAAAAGCTTTAAGCAGAGTGAAGATGACATCTTAAGTGGCAACATGTCTGTTTTTTTGCCCCGGCGATTACGCGTCAGAACGCCGCTTCAGTGTTCGTATGGCACATCGTGTATCGTGTACTTGCCTCCGAAGTTGAAAAAAAAAAAAAAAAAAACACACATCTGCGGCCTCTTATTTCAGATCAGCGGATGTTATAACAATCGTCCTGGAGCCAACAATGAATCCGAGTTTGCAATTTCGCAGACCAAAAAAAGTGTCGGGGGGGGGGGGGGGGGGGGGGGGGGGGGGGGAGGTGAATTCTCGGATTGGATCAGACGACGGAGCCCTTGGAAGAGGAAAGATGGATGGAGTGGATGCGAGCAGCCAGGGTTCGTTCCAGATCCTGGAGCATGTCGTAGGAAGGGCCTGGGCCGGGGCTCTCGGCCGGGATCTCGTAGAGGAGCTGCTTAAAGTTCTCCAGCTCGATCAGGAGCACCATGTTCTTTAGAAAATAGCCTTCGATGAAGGTTGACAGCTCAGCAGCCCCCAGGAACTAGGAATACATTTGCATTGAGAACAATTAGTGCATTCGTACATAAAAACGAGATAATGGATAAGACTTGCTGAGAGTGATGTCCTGACAGGTTTTGTTTAGCGCTGATATGTGTGCAGATGGACATAAGCTGGGTCGATTCAGCAGGTAATTAGATACCAGCTGTTAAAAGACATTAAATGTCCAGAAATACTTACCTATAATAAGCTAGAACTTCTTTCTTTTTTCATTGCCTTGGCATAACAAAATAAAACTGAGTTTAAGGTTGTTTGTATCTTAAGTTTGTAATCAATAATACTAGAGTTCATTTTTATTTAGTTTGAGCACTTCTTGTATGTCGCTTTGGATAACGGTGTCTGCGAAATGCTGTAAACGTACATGTATAATATAATGTTTACCCGTCTTCTTACCTCAGCTAAGAAGAATGTGCAAGAATGTTCATTGTGGTAGAGAATCACCTGGGTCGGACGGCACTAGCGTGATGCTTCATACGTTGACTACTGGAGTGTTCATTTTGAACATCCCATTACACATTAAACACTAATTCATCCCAGTTGAGGTCAGATCACCACGTAAGGCCTTCAAGCTACTGCATCCAAAGACATTCTGTACAATTGTGTGCCTCTTTACATATGGTAACAGTTTGGGAAAGAACTATATATGGCGTCCCGATACTTTTGTCCATATAGTGTAACCCTAACCCTAGAGTGCAGGCAGGGTGGAGCGAGTAGAGAAGAGTAGCAGGAGTGATTCATGATAGAAGGGTATGAAAGGGACTGTGATGAGATCTGTAATGTCGAATGATGTCGTTAAAAAGGCAAGAGGTAGAGATGTCGAGATTATCTTTGGGAGTGACAAGGAGGGATTTAGGAATTAGGTTATGCATATGCATGTATGTAGGATGTTTTGGAGACAATGTGAGGAAAGCTAGATGCTGAGGATGGAGGAAAAAGGGGAAGGCCAAGGAGGAGGTTTATGGATATGCTGAAAGAAGACACGGAAAAAGGGAGATAGAGCACAGGGTATGGATATAGTGTATATCTTTGTGTGAAAGGTTGTTAATATTCTGGTGTTAATAAACTGATAATATTCTATACATAGTATAGAATTTGCAAAATCCTTTAATACTGTATATTTTGCTTTAATGCAAAGTATGCAATTGTGCTGGCATTGACACCACGAGTGTGCTATGATGGTCCATTTTAGGTAAACTTTATCTAGGTGCTGTCTAATCGCATACTTCTATAGAAAGTATACATCTCACAGGAAAGTTGACTCTAAAACAATGGCTACTTCCAACATACCATATACAACGATTTTCAGATTTTTTTTCCAAATTATTTTTGTGCATTTCTAATAGAATAATATAAACATATCTTAGATTCTCAGTGTGATATCAGACTTTTAGACACCACAGGACATATTTTCCAATTAGTAGAGTCTAAAATTTTTTATCTATTTATTATCTTAATCCAAGGCCAGTAATGTATTATGTAATATAATCGGCTCGCTGGTTGGATTTTTTTGAGCTAGTGCTGAATAGCATGTGAAGGACCATGACGTGTTCTCACCTTGGCATGTTTGTAAATGTCCACGCAGGTTTCTATGGTGATGTTCTTGGAGCAGATGATCTCACAGTGTCGCTGGAGGGCCTCAAGCTGGAAGAACTTGGCTGCAGAGAGGAGCTGCAAAAAAAAAAAATACAAAACAAAAGCAGAGAATATATTTAATGATCAGGTGTTTGGCTCCTGTAATGTAATTGGAGGTAAGCAATATATATATATATATACACACACACACACATGCATTTAATTATCACATAATACATACTGGTGTCTGGTTGGAAATCATAGTTTGAGAACCATCTTTCGCCACACCCTACAAGCGCTACTAATCGAAGGACACATATGGGAGTAATAAATGAATTAAAGAGAAGGGAAACGCTCCTACAATACCTCCATGACTTCGGTGTTTCTTATGTGTAGTGATTCAGTGCCGCCACAGTACAGGTACTGCATCACCAACTGCAACACACGTAAACCGCATTGGACATGATGCTCCGCAACACGCCACAAGTCACAGTGTTTAACTGCGTCGTAACACAAAAAGCATTCCGACCTGGAAAATGTTGTACTTGACATGACTGATTTCGATGCACGTGTTCTCTGCAGCGGGTCTATTGGAGAGCAGAGATTTAAACCTAAGAGGTTAAAAAAAACAAAAGGCAAAACACCATTATTGTTTATATATATAATAAATATTTATTATTTATACTGTGCATACAATACTCTCCCTCCAGTTGAATTCTGTTACCTTGAGGATGCTGTGAAGAGCAGCACCTTGTGGGCATAAAACGGTTTTCCTTCCACCAGGAATGTCACATCCGACATCTCTTTATTATTCAGGAAATGCGGATCTTGCATTTAAGAGAGAATTCAGAATATTACACACAGGTAATGACAAGCGAGTTCTGTTTACAATAATGTACATGACCTGCAATCCCCTACGTGATGCCAAGATGGCAGTAGTGTTCTTCGAGACCTGAAAAAAAAACTGTGCCACTGGAAGGAAAATAATTATCAAAAAGTATCAAAAAGAAAAAAAATCCAGCCCTTCAATGAATCTGTCTGGAAGAGGATGCAAGCGGTCAGCAAGACGAATATTAAAAGTTTACAAAGAGTTTTCTGGTCCTTTTTAAGGTCATCATTTCTGCCTTTAATTATTAATCTTTAATTAGATCTCTATGCCAATACACTTTTTTAAAAAGCATGACCACGAGAAACGTCTGTTCTTTTCAAAAACTAACAACACAGAGTTCAATGGTTCAGGAACTTTGACTTTCTATGTTTAGATGAGACCAAAATATAACTTTTTGGCGACATGAACGTAAGGTTTGCTGTAAAGTTGTATGGAAAACGAACGCAATCCTCACTGGTCAGTTTGTGGAGCTGTTTTTCTTCTAAACGCAACGGAATAAATGGCATTTCTGATTTACAGGCATATGCACTAAGGGAGCATATATACATACTTACTCAAATATAATTATATAGTGTAGTATAGTACGTTATTAAGCATAGCAGATAAATGTAATGAGTAAACTAATGATGTGGTTGGGTTGGAGACAAGACCAAAAACATATAAGGACATATGTACACAGGTAACATGTATGGGGAACCTTTTCTGGGAATTCACATGGTTTGTGATATTGCCATTAAAACTTTTACCATGCACCAAATCATTTTGGAGTGGACTGTATTTCAGTCACTCTTTAATCAAACCTGCATTTATTTATTTATTTTGACGGAAAGAACAGGCAGATTCTGCAACTGGAGGCAAATAGTGCAAAACTACATTCGAGTGAGTTTAAAGTAGGCCAACGACGCGCTACTTACCCAGACGTGAGGTTTGTTTCTTTTTGATCTCTGTCAGCTTGGGGATTGGAAATGGCCCATAGCATTGGGTGAAGATTACAGCTAGCTGCTGGCTGATGACTTCGTTCTGTATGTTACAGACGTGCACACACGGGGAGAGTCACCGAAAAAAAAAAATAAAAAGGTAAAATGATCAAACATTTACAAGCCCCTATGAATAAACCTGACACAGATACTTTACACAGAAATATATTGTATAGCTTGCAGTAAAATGGATGTTGGGAGTGCAGCAGAGGGTGCGAAGGTAAGCCTTTAAGCTGTTGATCTAAAGTGATCAAATCTCGCCACGAGATCAAATTCCAGCATTGCTAAACTGCCACTATTGGGCTCGAGAGCAGTTCCTCAAATGCTTAGCTGTATCCTGTATAAAGTGCCAGTGGATTAAAATGAGTAAAATTCAAATGTGAAGAGTCATAGTTCATTCATATCGGTCATTTCAGAATTATGGAAATGACAAGATAAAGGCTTACATAATCAGGAATGAATCGTTTCTATAGAAATGCGGACACAAATGCCACTAGAAACTATGGCACTTACAACGTGGCAAGGGTGCAAATTTTCTGAATACTCCTAAATTATATCTATACTTCGATATCACTGTACTTTACCCGAGTTCTCTTGAAATTGTGTAATTATACTAATGTATTTTATAATTAGATATGGCATTTTACCTTTTGACTCCTTGACTACCTTTTATATTTGATATATATATATATATATATATATATATATATATATATATATATATATATATATATATATATATATATATATATATATATATATATATATATATATATATATATATATATATATATATATATATATATATATATATATATATATCGATAAAATGGCACCAGAAAATACAACACTCTCAGAAAATTTGCAAATGTTTTGGTATTGTTTTTGTTGGCAACAACAACAACAAAAAAAATCAGGGTAGAGAAGTCACATTTGATATCATTTCACACATAAATCAAACTTGGACAAGACAAAATTATTGGCACCATGTATTTAGACACACCTGTGGCAAGTGACAGGCGTGGGAAATGAAGTAATCACACTTGCAACCAGCGAAATAAAATAGAGAAAGGTTGACTCAACCTTTGTGTTGTGTGTCATACTGAGCATGGAGAAAAGAAAAAAAAAAGAACAATCTCAAGGCTACAAGACCATCTGCAGAGATATCAATGTTTCTGTATCCACTGTGTGCAATATAATCAAGAGGTTTATAGCCCATGGCACTGTAGCTAACCTCCCTGGACATGGATGGAAGAGCAAAATTAATGAACAATTACAACAAAGGATTGTTTGAATGGTGGATAGAAAACTCCTAATTAACTTCCAAATAAATTCAAGCTGATCTGCAGACAATAGTGTCAGCTCGCACTATCCGTTGCCATTCGGAAAAAAAAACGCTATGGTAGGAGACCCAAGAGGACATCACTGCTGACACAAAGGCATAAAAGGAAGGCATAAAAAAATGTGACAAAGCTACAATCCTTCTGTGAGAACGAACTGTGGACAGAGACAAAAGTAGACCTTTTTGGTAAAGGACATCATGGCACTGTCTTGACAGTGAAACATGGTGGAGGTTCAAAGACATTTTGGGGTTGCTTTACTGATTCTGACACTAAATGCCTTGACTGTATGAACGGTATCGAAAATCAATTTTTTTTGCCCCTGTGAACATTTTGGGTTCTTCGTGGAACTGTATCAGGTTTGACTTTTTTTTTTTAAACTGCTTTTTGTGTAGTCTATGTGTTGCAAAATTTTAAAAATAAATATGAATACCAAAACATTTACAACTGCAACAATATTCTGCTCGAAGGGTTGCATTTTCTCACAGAATTGCAAGGGTGCCGATATTTTTGTACATGACTGTATATATTCACTGAGAAGTCACAAACCCACAAAAAACAAAAACACAACAACAACAAAAACAAACAGGGTGATAACTGCTAGTTTGTAAATGCTAACTGGCTATATTTAACCATGTTAGCCTGATTTCTTTGCTAATGCAAAGACTAGCATTGATGGGATGGTGGTTACTGTCCCTGTCCCTGGACCAGGCAAATACACGCTAAATGTAAATATTAATTATTTATAGATTATATTAAGGCCATAAATGTTTTGGCAAACTACACATTACTGACTTTGTCAAATGCCACAATATACTTCTGTTTTTAATTCAGTACAATTTTGACATTCCATTTAGGGATTCTCAGCACTTTTCTAACCCTTGCTATAGTCACTCCTAAAACAGAATTAAATTTGTGATACTTTATTTTCATTGCATAGAAACAAATCCATTTTTGCACAATGTGTACATGATCAGAGCTATTGTGAATTGTTTACCTTGTCTTCATTGCCCTTTTGCTTTTTTTTTCTATTTTTTTTTTCTAGTTTCACAATATACTGCCTGCTTTAAACATTTTAATTCATAACTTGACTTCACACAGTTTCACGTGGGAGCTTTTTTGTAATGCTCCGTGTTCTTAAATTACGATTGCAGCAAAAGTGTGAATGCAAGCATAAAGCACATAATTACTGTAATTCTGACATGTTGTGCAATAAATTGGTGCACATTAAACCAGTTGATGTACTTGACATATGATTGGTGAGGATTTGGCTAAAAACAGATGACAGTCTTAGTTATTCAAAATTGTGCTCTGTATTATGTGTGGACAGAAGGCAGTATTCATTTCAACGCTATTGTCTGCATTTCACCATGAAATCCAACTTTTGGAGCAAAGAATAGATCTATGGGGAATATTCTAAATTAAATACGCTTATGCTTCCACTCTGAAGAGCAGCCATTGTATTTGACTACCTTTGATAGACAGAATGAATAGAAAATACAAACAAAAAAAACACTAACACAAAGAATACAGTAAACATATAAAACTGCAATGTAATGTAGAGCTTTCTTTAGCCTCCTTCCTAATTAGTAATAGGATCTGCCCTACACTGCTATAGCATCAAAGTGCTTTTTTTATTCTGGCAAACAATTTACTGTGGGTGAATTCCAGATTTCTAAATAGAGACAAATTAGCATAAATGTCAAGAAAATATAATCATCATGGTTATGACTAATGATGAAAATGAACCTAAATATATATCCAGTAAATTATGCTATTATTCAGAGTTTATATTCTTCCTGTCCATCGCCATTTCAGCAAATGGGCAGGTGGCAATCATTCATTTGAAGTTCACAGCAATAGAAATTATACTGTGGACCCTGATATAATATATATATATATATATATATATATATATATATATATATATATATATATATATATATATATATATATATATATATATATATCCATCTAGCTATCCATCCATCCACACACACACACACACCACACACACATATATATACATACCTATATATATATATACCTAAGAGTTATGTATTAAGGACTTGTATTGACTAAGTTGTTTCTAAGTATTGAACATCAATCCCATAGACAGATCACATCACACTTTCGTCCATCTCCATTTCTTTCTTACGTATTTAATTTGCATTAATGTTCTCAACATTTAAACGTTATCACACAGAAGGCGTTCGGATTTATGTATTTTGGTATTCTATAAATATTTCTGCTTTATCAGACTGTAAATTGTTTGGTTATTTCATGTTTTTTTTGTGCCTAAAGGGAAAGTTTGAGCAGTTCTAAATATTCATTTAGCAATTTCTATTACGTTTGTTTTGTCAATTGCTTAAATAATTTGCTATATGTAATCAAAATGTTAAATGCCCTCTATTATCACCACAACTCTAACTGGACTTCATACTATGTTGCTGTGTCAAATGTACTCCCCGGATGTGTTTTGTTGCCTGTCTTGCTACATGCTAAACTGCACAAATGTAAACCTTCTTTAATAATGTGAACTGGCAAACAATTGTTATATTAGCTCAGCCTCTTTGTGTCAGCAAGTATGCCTTGCTTTACCCAAGTACTGACATTTATGTTTTTACTGTCATTTAAGTGTTCTTAAAACTAAAAATTAACTGTATATGTGTTTACATGCTGCTCTGACATTATTTCAGTGAAGTATTGTATATCATGCCAGAAAGTATGTGCGCAAAGGAGTAAGTGTGAACCTTGCTGGCTCGGAGGATCTGGAACATGAGCGGTAGCCCGTGCGTGATGAGTTCTTCTGTGTACTCGTCCTCTTGGATGCAGCTAAAGTCTTTAAGCAGGCCCTGGATCAGCGGCCGTCGCTGCTGCAGAAAGCACGTCTTCAGAGACTCCAGCCACGTGTGCAGCGTCCACGGCACACCTACACACACCACCAACACTCATCTGTCACTCTTATGGCATTTCTACAGTCAGTGCCACCCCTAGCAGTGGTAGATTTTTCTCTGCCTACTGCTGTACTCTGTCAGTACTAGCCCATGCAGTGACTGTCTGTGGTGGGAAATGAGGCAGTGGAGGCATGCAATAACCAAAATTAATGAGTACTGTGACAGGCTGCAGATGTGATGGCAGTCGTGCAGTGTGGTTACTAACCCAAGCTGCGGATGTCTATGGTAATGTCCACATGGCCGTGTTCGGCGCTGTGGTACATGGCCTCTCGGAGGGCCCTCAGTTTCGCCTTGCCTGTGCGCAGTGTGCCCTCCGAGTGGCTTGTTCGTTTCTCCTTGCCCGCCTCCGAGCCTTCAGCCAGGATCTCCTCAAGAGACATCATGTCGCCTTTGTCCTTCTCCGACTGTGACAGAAGCTTCCGGAAAACATTCCTGCGCAAACACGCATCAACTGATCGTGTTAAAATGAGTTAAAATGTACAGTAACAGAAGACACATTTGAGATGGTGGGGGGTGGGGATTATTACTTTACTACCATTAACTTTTGAGAACATTTGGTTAATGCGAGCGCCCCGAGAGAGAGAGACGCGCCATTACTTTCACACGTTACATGATATTCCATATCCCCTCATTTTTCGCTCGGCTATCCCCCTCAAAATTACGAACGCAGCACTGACACAGTGTGTTTTTTTTTTTTTTTACAAACAGGAAGATGCGTTTGAAGACTGTAAAATATCATGTGCATTTGCAAAACATTCATATTTATGACTCATTTATCAAGACACCGAAATAATCATTCAGCACACATTTTACCACCGTCTGTTCTGGGGCATGATTATAATTTGGTAAAAGTACATTCTGACTCTGAGGACGCCTGGTTGGAGTCGCGCAAAGCGACAAATCAACACGAGTCTCTGCGTCGCAAATGTCTCAGGGGCTTGATGTACAATAAAGCAGGTTTCTTGAGCTTGGCTCAGGCTGCAATGTCGTTCCAATCCAAATGTGTGGTAATGTATTGCCTTAAGATTGCGACAAAAAAAAGTCGGATTTTATTTGATTTTCTTTTTTGAGTCAAATTGTTACGGGGAATTTCAATAAGCCTGCATAATGCAGTGCTGAGCCTGGGTGCGAGGGAAAGAGTGGGTGTCCACATTTATGCACTTTACAATTCCTACGCAATGGGGAACGATGCTTCTGTAAATGTATCTGAACCAATCTCGTAAAAAAAACCCCTAGGGAATAATAATAATCAGAAGACAAAGATCAGGTCATAAGCTCAGAATTTTTTGTAATTATGAAGAAATTTCTTTCTTAGAAAGAAATGTGGCATTATTTAAAAAAAAATTATGATAACTAATTATTTAAAATCAACATAATCGACTGAAGAAATGTTTTTTAATCCATACAATTACAGATGCAAAATAGGAAAACATATTTTCTTTTTTTTTCCAAAAAGCTTTTCCCAGAAAAACTTATGATTAAGGTTACCATAATCAGACATTGATGAATTACACATTCAAAGTTTTGTTCATTTTTTTTTTACTTTCATTTGAATGCACTTGCAAAAAAGTAGCAAAAAGTCAGCATCCAGGGTAAAAATCAACAACAAATTAAAAGTCAACCAACTTAGCCCAAATATTTTGCCAGAGAAAGCAGATTTTTCTACATTATTTCAGTCGCTTGCATAACAAGCAAGCAAACAATAGTGCAAATGCACTTGAGTCTGCAACACGAGGGCAATATGCATGGATATACGTACCTATTCTCATATAACCTTTTGACCCTGTGCGCACAGAAATAGTTTGTGCAGGAGTAATTACCCTCGAGAGACACTAAAAATGTTCCACAAGCACACCCATACAGTACATTTGCAAAAAAAAACAAACTGCAAGACTTCCTTAGTCATGCGTCGACCATTTAAATGGTCTTTACTTTCCTGATTTTCAAGATAATTCTTCTGGTTACATCTACCATAGACTTCAGTTCACAAAACTCAGATGAGTGTATTTAACTGTGCCTTTTTTCAAACGTATCACTTTTCTTGACAAAAAAAACATGAATTTGTTAGGCATTATGTTGATTTACTAACAAGAGGGAACATGGAACCTTTAAAATGACATTCTCCAATGCTATTCAAGGATTGTTTTTTTCCCCAAAATCACAATTATTACAACAACATGTCAATTGAAGGACTTGTTGCAGGACTGGAGGTCAAATTAGAATCAGAATTTCCCAGAAAGCTTTCAGATTTGGCTCCAATATTATACACTGTGTAAACAATAAATAAGAGTTTCCTTGTTTTGGAAGGACACTGATGTTTTAGAAACACCGTTCTTTTCTGCAAATTGCTTGTCTATTTTGCTGCTTAATGCTCGTTAGAATATGTACTTCCTTTAAGTATACTGCGTATTGGTCTACCATCCGAAAGATCCTTCTGGTTTAAATTGAAATACCAAACCATTTATTGTTGGTGAATGAATATAAACAAAAGAACGCCACTGTGGCACTCTGATGTAGCCCCACTTTCAGTAAGAACCCAATAACAACAACAAATGTAAATATATCTGAGGATTAAACAAACATACCTATACATATAGTGCCATCAAGTTTATCCCTAATTCATTTTGTTGCCCTAGGAGAGGGGATATTTGTGTGTTACCTGTGCCCATGAGCTGCAGCGAGACTGTATGAGTTCATGTCCCCTAAAGGAGCCGAAGTAATGCCGTTGCGGTATGTGGTGCCGATTAGGGGGTCCGCTCCCCTCTCCAAAAGCAGGCTGACCAACTCAAAATTTCCTGTGAAGAAGAAATGCATACATTTTCATTCTATCTGCTTAGTCCTAAACATCATTTGAAAACACTCAGTACTATTTGTCTTTCGAAGGAAATTTCCCACATTCCCAAGTTTGCAGCTGCTTCCTCTGATGGTTTCCTCGTCGTGCCTTCCGAGATCTTTATAAAACTCTATACCCAGATCTCTGGATCATTCATTCATTCATTTTCTACCGCTTTATCCGATCTTCCCTCGGGTCACGGGGAGCCTGTGCCTATCTCAGGCGTCTATGGGCATTAAGGCAGGATACACCCTGGATGGAATGCCAACCCATCGCAGGGCACACACACATTCAGACACACAATCATACACTAGCGACAATTTTCCAAGGTGCCAATCAACCTACCGTGCATGTTTTTGGACCGGGGGGAAACCGGAGAACCCAGAGAAAAACCCCCTGAGGCACAGGGAGAACATGCAAACTCCACACACACATGACCGAGACGGGAATCGAACCCGGATCCTGGCGGTGTGAGGCGAACGTGCTAACCACTAAGCCACCGTGCCCCGCTTCTCTCTGGATCATGTCCATTGTTAAAAGTGCTACAGAAATAAAACAGAATTCACCTTGTGATTATGAAACGTATACACAGGAACATTTCCCCTTACACGGCATACAAATTCCCCTGTAGTATTTTCGCTGCTGTCAACACGTCTGATTAAACTCACGCTCTAATTAACAAATTAGCATAAAATGGCTTACACCTGTGTCTCACAATCATTACCTGCAACAAAAACCTCTGTGATTCAGCACAACAATATAAAAAAAAAAAAAAACTTGCTAACGAGCTGATGGGTCGATTTCTCTATGCGACGTTACTACTGAAGTACGCTGAAAAGGGTTATTTAGGGATTGGAACTGGAATTGAGCTATTTAGGATCTACCAGACTGTACTTGATGAATTACTGTCTATAGGATACACATATTTAAGTCGTAGATATAAGCTGTTCTTAGAAAAACACCTGTAAAAAAAAACCCCAGCTAATTACTGTTAGAAGCAGTACAAATAATTTGTTTACCTCAGAACGGTGACCTGTGTGGGTTTTACTGGGAAATAAGTACAACAAATGCTGTTCCAGTGTCCCTAAAGCAGGGTCACGTTCATATCATCTTAATCAAAAAAGTGAGAAACATTAATGCTCAATACCATTTAGCTTGTCTACCAAGAGTTTAACCTCTTTTCACAAAATAAAACGAGTGCTAAACCAATTAAATATTATGTGAAATGTTAAATCAATTAAGAACCTTATTAGAAACAAACAAACAAAAAAAAACAGATTCCAGATCAGAGGACTATTTTTTATTCAGAATAATTGGATTTTAAGATAAATGACCAGGTTTGAATATAGAATGTTTTAATTAGTTTAATTAAATCGCATACAATCCACATTATGTTGCCTATTCATTTTACTGTGTGCCATTTGTTAATAGGTTCCTAGATTCTTAATATGTATATGCACTGAATTCATGAATGGATAAATATCAAAATGGTGGATGGTGGATGGCTATGATACATATAGAAACTGGTTTGAGTGACAGTTAATGGCATTTAATCATTTAAACAGCATGTCATAATTGTTCTATTTATTCATTTATTCATTCATTCATTCATATTATACTGTTTTTATCCAATCTTCCCTCTGGTGGTGGGGAGCCTGTGTCTATCTAAAGCACGGGGAGAACTATCACACATACAATGCAAACTTCACACACACAATGGTGGAGACGGGAATCGTAATTGTTTCATTTATTTATTTAAAAAAATATGAATTGATGTCAAATCCAGCTTGTGTCATTCTACCCCATCATTTCATTTTTTAGAAGCACACCAAATTTGCTCAAGGAACAAATATTTGCTCAAGGAACAAATATGTATGTATGACAAAAATGCCATTATTCCCTCAACACCACATTTGACCAAATCATTTTCTTCTTGATATTGTTGGTCCTGATTAGCTCATTAGCACTCTGAATGTGGATTTCTGCAAACGCTGCTTTGAGCCAGTATCAATTGTTAAAAAGCACTGTACAAATCAAATTCAACTTAATTGAACTAATGCTGTCAAATGGGGCTCGTTTTTCCATATTGAATCTGCCCAAAGCTCCTTTTTCTCTTTTTAATCCATTTTATCTTGAATCCTCACTAATTCTCTTTATCATAATTGAACACGATTCCAGACACTGACCACATGACTCTGGTTTTAATCTTTATTCTCTCTCCATGCTGTAGCAAATTGATTTATATATTATCAAGGACAGAAATGCCACATGCTGTAATATTGTAACCCCTTGGAAAAAAAAAATCTCAGGGTCTGTCAGCAGGTTCAGACTTACATGCCTCACAAGAACATTTATTAGGTTTCTACAGTGGACTTCTACACAAATTGTCAGAGATGGATGAAAATGTTTCCACAATTGACATATGGCCTGTGTTTGGCGGCTTTCTCTAGCAGCAGAAGTTCATTAGGCTCCAACATGGGTGTAGTTTTCCATACAAAGATTAAATCTGGGGTTGAATTTACAATAAACGACATTATACATCAGAAGCTTCTCTGTTAAAAGTGCTTAAGCGTGCCTGTATATCAGACACACATTACGTTCTGTAGCTCACTATAAACAAAAGCAGTCACGACAACAAGCATTTTTACCACTTCCTGACTGGTGTTGTGGAAGTTGTCAGAGGCTCCTGCTGATTGTGTTGCTAATGCGTGTCGTTGTCTTACCCTCTGCACAGAATAGTGGTAAGAAAAGTGCCTTCGCATTAAAGAAAAAAAAAACCCCTTGCAATACAACGCAAGTGCCGGGGATAATTGACCAGCTGTATGTCAAATGGAGCGGGAAGGAGTGTTGACGAGTTTGGGATGTGATGAGTGGCAAACCTAACATCATAATTTTCTTCACAGACACACGAGAGCACTCTTCCGAGTGTGCAGATTGACATTCCTGTATGACATATTTCACTCAACCTTGATGCTCTTTGGCTATAAGGTATGATGGAGAGATTTACCTAATCAAGCAGGTTTCCGCTGTCACCCGAGTGCAGGACCTTTGGGCTAAGTGGACTAGTTAAGTGATTTTTTAAATTATGCAAGAAAGCTTTTAGCAACTGTAACGGATATGTTTTGGCCTCGTTCTTATTCATGAACGTGCCTCTCTCTGGGTTTCCAGTTCCAAATGAAGAAAGAAACTGTGGCCATGTTATTGCCTAGATTTTATTGTACAATCTTTCCAGAATATTTTCCACTGCTAACATTATTTACTGCATTTATAAAGATGATCAATTAATTAATTAGCATTATTTAGCCAGAAACAAGAGGATCAAATGCAAATTAACACTGATAGATATTTTTGAAATGATAATGGAAAGAATTTTCAAAAAGACTTTTAAGCCACTTTGTGTTGGCAGAGAAAGAAAAGATTAATAATAATAATTATAATTCTATATTATATTACATTTATATAGCACTTTTCTGGACACTCAAAGCACTTTATATTGTGAGAAGTGGATCTCCTCATCCACCACCGGTGTGCAGCATCCACCTGGATGATGCAACGGCAGCCATAGTGCGCCAGAACGCCTACCACACACCAGCTTACTGGTGGAGAGGAGACAGAATGATGAAGCCAATCAGTAGATATGGGGACGGTTAGGAGGCCATGATGATCAGAGGCCAATGGGCAAATTTGGCCAGGATGCTGAGGACACGCCCCTACTCTTTTTCGAAAGACATCATGGGATTTTTAATGACCACAGAGAGTCAGGACCTCGGTTTAACGTCTCATCCGAAAGACAGTGCTTTTTGACAGTATGGTGTCCCCGTCACTATACTAAGGCGTTAGGACCCACAGGGTAAGCGCCGCTTCCTAGCCACATTAACATGTACAGCATTTGGAAGACTCCCTTATGCAGAGCAACTGAGGGTTAAGTGCCGTGCTCAATGGCTCATAAGTGCAGCTTGGTGGTGCTGGGATTTTAACTTCTTGTCAATGCCTTAACCACTGAGCTACCACCTTCCATGGTTTATCATATTCATACTGCCCTAGTGGTGCAAATGGGCTTGGTTAAACAACACTGGTGCAGAATACAGCATGCAGAATGAACATCTGGTACATTGTTATGCAAAGCATGCTTGTCACCGAAGCTTGATATTTACTGTATAGGTATTACAAGTGATGCAAGTCAGTGTCAGCTTGCACCTGTACACTGGCTTGATCACAATATCTTTGAATGGTACATGATGGTTATTAAATATTAAGACCTGTTATATATACATTCCAGTCTTCTCTATTACAAGTAATCAGATGTGAGAAACAAAGTGCTGTTGTATCACTGCAATACAAAAACCCCAGTTAATTACTCTTATTTTCTAATTCATACATTGGCACAACATTCATCAGTCAAAATAACACCACGGACAATTCGCTTTAACCACTTGTCACATATCCAAGGAAACTAGGGTCAGAGCCATCATACGGCGCCCCTGGAGCACAGGGTTAAGCGTCAACAGTTGCAGTGAGTGTGCGAGCTAGTGTAAAGTGTGTGTGTGTGCGCGAGTGTGAGATTTACTGACATGTAGATGTGATGTATTGTAGATGTGATGTATCGTAGATGTGATGTATTGACGTGAGACCGCCGGCTTAATGCCTCGTGAAGTTAACCCTGGAGAGAGAGGAGGAAAAAAAATATGCAAATCAGCGAGATGACGGTGTTTTCTCTTTTCATTCGTGAAGCCTGTCTTTATACTGGGAGAGGAAACCTGAATAACAGATGAAAATCCCCCCCAAAGCAGATGATCATAGGACAGATTTTACCAAAAAAAAAAAACCCTACCAGTGGGCCTACAAGGCAAACGTTTTTGTTCATTTCATTTACATAGCACTTTTCAAGTAATGGACACTGTTGCGAATTGTTACGACAAAAACCTAAATATAACATTTCTTTATACGGCTACCAAGCAAACCCGAGGAGACAGTTGCAAAGAAAAGCTCCCTGACGCAACATGATGAAGAAACCATGAGAGGAACCAGACGCAAAAGGGAATGCATTCTTTTCTGGATAATCCCCGGATAGTGTGATAATAAATCATTTCCCTTGTGAAAACTCTATACTCTAGAGTCAAGGAAAAGCAATTGAGTGCGATCATCTCACGAGTATCAGAACACATCTGTGTCATCGCCAGCGCTCGACTCGCTCAGCTACTACACCGGCATGTTAAAGGTTAACTTGTGTAGAGACTACCACTGGGATGCACAGGTAACACATACAGAGGAAATCCTTTATGAATAATATGTTCGCTGAGGATGGTTGTGTCACCTGCAGCCGAGGCCAGCTGGAGCGGCGTTTCGCTGTAGTTCTCAGCTCCGTCCTGCAACGCCCCCTCCACATTGGCTCGAGCATCCAGTAGAAGCTAGGCATGATCATGCCATAATAGACAACACACATCTTTATGAAAAAAAGGTTCTCCTACTTTATATACCACCTCTTCATATTTTTATATATGCAACTACAGTGTAACTACAATCGATGTGGAGAATAAAAAAAATGGTTATAATAGCACATGACACATGTGTAAAGTGCATGTATACAGCTGTAACAGGACTTTCTTTTATGAATAATTACACATGCAAAAGGATGAACATAACACATGTATAATAACATTACAGTAACAGTATTAATCCTGACAAACAATCCTGTTACAGCGATACCTGACAAACAATCCATAAAGGCTTGTTCTAAATTTAAAAACATTGTTGCCAAGTAGGCCTTAACTCAAGTGATGCATATATAATTTACATAAAACTTTGTTTCCACTTTGCGAGCAGATTTAGTGAGCGAAAAAATCCAAGTAATTGTAAAACCAGCTGTTCATTCAACTGAAATACAGTCACCCTTTTACATATGTGTAATTACCGAGAGATGATGTCCTGTTACATCTGAATGATTTACATACCCGGTAGTTCCGTTAAGGTCCGCCAGATGAAAACATCAAAATCTATAAAAATTCAATAAAGAATGTGCAGCACACACTACTTCACACCACAGGCAGCAAAGCTGTTTCAATCGACCACCTTATCATTTTTTCCCACCCCAGCTGTTTTGATAAATGTACACAACTTACACATTGTACTGTTTTTTCATTTTTCATTGTTCTCTCTCTCTCACTCTGTATATATATATATATATATATATATATATATATATATATATATATAATTTTAATGAATCACAATCCTGATTTCGTCCTGATGATGGAGGTCAACTCTGAAGCTCCTAAATAATCAACTCCATTGAGCAGAAGTGATGCCTCATGTAAGAATAAAGCAAGCAATATTTTTTTTGTAAAAAGTTTGCTTGCAAATCTTCTTTATTTGTCTTTTTTACAGGTCAGAATTATGTGTTATGTAAAATTGGACATATGGGTAACAATAAATGCTAATATTACCTGCTCATGTAATTTACAACCGATTTTATTCTTATTATTATTTATTCTTATTATTCTATTAAGTGTATGTATAAATATATATATATATATATATATATATATATATATATATATATATATATATATATATGTGTGTGTGTGTGTGTGTGTGTGTGTGTGTGTGTGTATATATATATATATATATATTAATTTATTGATTCAGTTACAATTGATGAATTAAAAAAATCATCTGATGCAATTGAGAAAAATAATCATTACGTACAATAAATCAGTAGACTGAGCAAAAAAAAAAAAACTGAGCAAAATAATTGTTAGACGGCAGCTCTGTTTACATTGTAGTTGCACTGTTAATTAAGCTCAATGACAGGACAAATAATGCACAGGGCAAAATCAACTAATTCGGCAATAAAACACCTAAATGTAGATCTTAATGATCACAGTGAAATCAGTGATCAGTGGTCTTGTGCATGAAATGGAACAAAGGGGAGCTAAATAAAAATTGACCAAAAAAGGCAAAATAATGTTCATTAAGCAAATGCTTCCAGCTGGTAGGACATCCAGACAAAAGAAAACAAAGCAGATGGATTTTGCTTCAATGCGAATTCAGCTCCTGCGTTCTTTAGAGATCAAACACTCCCGAATGCATGTGTTGAAGTGTTTCTACTACACAACAAATCCCGCTATGCACTGTTTACTGTCTCATTAAACCCAGCCTGAAGAGGGACATCCGGTCCACAGCAATATTTTTGTTTGTGCCATTATTTTTATGTTGATGCATAATAATAATAATAATGATTATTCGAATAATAAGAATAATTGAAGGAGAGTGCAGAGATGGAAGGCATTGAATTATTCGCGTCATTACTACCTGCACGACAGGGACGTGTCCGTGCAACACGGCGAAAGTGAGTGGAGTCCCCTGCCTGGTGTCAGGATAAACTGAGGGGTGTCTGTGTATTGACCTGGAAACCTGGGAAGTCATATAGTGGAGGTTCAGGAAGAGAAACAGCATTCAGCCATTAAACACTGGAGTAAAACTGGATGTCGAAGAAGAAGAGAAAAAGAGAATGCAAGGAAGAAATATAAAGGAATGACAGAGGAGATTTTGAGCAGAAAGTAGGAGCCAGTTTTTTTTCACCCCCCCACCCCTGTGCTAACCTCAGACAGATAAGAATAGACTTATGGGATTTTTTTATATAATATAAATCCACCCTTATGCTGTAAAGTAGCCTTCCCTTTCCTCACTCTCCGTATAATAACTCACACATATCCCAGGGTTTTAGCCAGGGACCTGGCCATAATCTGCCGTGTTCCTTGCAAGTTTTAAAGATAGTGACAGATAGACTAGAGGAGAGATAATTGGCAGAGAAGCAGAAATGCTGGAGGACAGACACACACACACACACACACACACACACACACACACACACACATAAGAAGTGACTCATAAGCAAAGTGCCAAAAGCAGCTGAATTGACTTAAATATATTTGCCTTTAAACGATGCATTCTATCAGGCAGAAATTCATATATTGATCATAAATTGTTATATAAAGCACGATCTGTGAATAACTGAACTCTCCTGACTTTCACTTATAAATACGGACATTGAAAAAGCCTGGAAACCACATAAATCAATCAATCAATCTATCTATCAATCAATCAATCTATCTATCTATCTACACACACACACATACTATATATATATATATATATATATATATATATATATATATATATATATATATATATATATATATATATATATATGCATATTTGCCTATACATTTTTAACCTTAACAATTTTTTATTTTGCCTGGCTGTCTTTAAGCAGAGGTCATTTTGGGTCAGTGTTGAATTAAACTGTGCTAGCTACATGAGATTTTCTCAATCAAAATAAGCATAATTGTTATCAGTCGAATTTTGTTACAATAAATACAATATTCTCCCTTTCTATATAAAACTATACAAAACATAAAATGCTACACATGCAAAAACTATTTCATTTGAGGAATGTCTGTGGGTTTAGGAGCTATACATAGTAGAAAATGCCAACATTACCCTAAGTGAAGCGTTTTCCCAGACTGCCACATATATAACCTTCAGTTCAGAGATGCCATATTCGAAATGCGAGATTTTAGTGCATTATGAAACGGGAACGCTCATAGCTGAACAGGCACTTGGCATTTTGTTCACGAGTCACTCGCTCCACAAGAAACCACAACTCGATCTAAACACAGTCAAACACATGAAGCCTTTTCCATTTGCCAAGGAGGCTTTAATACAATTTGGGTTATCTGGGTTCAGTCTATATGCGATGCTTCATGCGTTTGACTTTGACAAAACAGAATAAGAGAAGCGTGTCTACATTGGGATCGATTTGCATGAAATTGAACAGAAATACATTTTTATTTGCCTGTAATGTAAATTAAGTAAATTTATCTTTTTTTTTTGAGTCAAGTTTTGAGCAGACACACTTTTAACCCCTTAAACTCATTCAGTCACAAGTTCTACAAAAGGTTCAGGGAAACTACATAATTAATAAGTACAGGTCGGTGAGGAATCTAAAAGTTTAAAGGGTTAAACACGACACTATTCGCTGACACATTCGTGACAAGCTGACGGCAAGAAAAACATCAACAGACATAAACTAGTGAAAGAGAAGAAGTAATAGTCAAAATACAATGGATTCAATTTCATCCTCTGATGCGTACTGACCTCACTATTGATATCGGCCCCGGCGTCCAGCAGCATCTGTACCATGGCCTCGTCGCCACGGACACACGCGTACATAAGAGGGGTCATCCCCTGCACACACACACACACACACACACACACACACACACACACACACACACACACACACATGCACACCACATAAATAAACAGTACAATATAAGAAATCTGTTCAACTGTAGTTGTATTTAAGTGACAAAACAGAGCTGATGAACTGGAATGAATGTACAATTGTTATTGATTATCCTGAAGATGGTCCAATGAATGTAGTCTGCTTGTCATTTTGATGTTTTCAGTAAAAAAGCCTCATAATGGCTATAAAATAAGATTTCTTTTTTTGACAAGAGAAAACACCAGGGAACAATTGAAGTTATAGTATTTCACAATCTCTGCTTTACCCAATATGAAAAGATCAGTTAGCCATTTGTTAAATCGACCATTAAAACACAACGAATCAAATTTCGCAAAAGCAAATTGTTGTTTAGAAAAAACCATGACAAAGAATTTGTTAAGTATCAGTACGTAAACTAGATTTATTTAAAAAGAAAAAAAAAATATATATATATATAAATGCACAGCATTGTTTTTGAGA
Source organism: Kryptopterus vitreolus (assembly GCA_030449085.1). NCBI lineage: Eukaryota > Metazoa > Chordata > Actinopteri > Siluriformes > Siluridae > Kryptopterus > Kryptopterus vitreolus. The sequence goes on along the minus strand of JACRUU010000008.1, from coordinate 7,053,679 downwards.
CACACTCCTCACATTTCATATTATCTCTAAATTTATGTTCACAACGGAGTTTGTAAACATTTGTATTGGGTTTCTCAAAGTTCCTAAAAAATGGTTTTGTTGGCTAGCCACCATATATGTGACTTTTCAAAATGCAGTCAGATGACTTAAGCACTATAGTGCTTAAGAAGTCGATAAAATGAATATTTCCCTTGGCATCCCAAATATTCCCAAATATCTTTTGTAAAAAAAAAAAAAAAAAGCTAAAAAACAAAAAAGCAATATCTCTTAATTTTGAAGAATTTATTATTATTTTTTAAAAAGGATAAAGTTTTCCTTGTTTGCTTTCAGAAAATCCAATGCCAATTCACATTATAACTGCGATCTAATGGGGGTCCAAGCAGTAATACAAACAGTTCTTGTCTAATTATGTGGAACACTAAAGAGTCCGTAGATAAACACAGTGTTTTGTTATATTAACCTTATCACATGCCTTCTGAAAGCTGATTGGCCATTTATTTTTCCAATAAGAAAAACAGATTTGAATAGCAGTACAATATTCCTTTAATAATTGGGTTAGCTTTTTGAATTTAGCAAACATGTACCAACTGGCATTGGAGGAATACATACATTAAACGGGCTGAGTTCGGGCCGGAGGCAGTTTGATGTGATTCGCGACAATCGTCTACAAGCGGTTAACCCCACCTTCTGCACTTGACCATGCTTCACAGCTTGCCTTTTATTTATCTTTCAGTAGAATCACATCTAATATTCCATTTAAATCAATTAAGTGACAAATAGGCTTTTAATACTAGCTTTCTGAAGATAAACATAAAAATCAAATAACTTTTGTCTGGAAAATAATCTTTCATACTGTACATCACAGGCCTGTTCTAAAAACTCATCAGTGAGATGCATCTAAAATGTTAGTGAACTCACAATACATATTGTGAGAAATCATCTTTGTCATTAATTATAATATATAACTAAAGGCAAATGTGTTATTTCAGAAGAGTGCGTCAGACTGGTAGCCCTTTGTATGACTCAGTATCCATGAAGTAGCTCTCAGGTTCAAAAAGGTTGGTGACCCCTGCTGTGCATTATACAAATAACATCATGTACGAATTGTTACAGTGTTATTAAAATAAGTGAAATGATATAAAAAGACAATGTATATCATTTGTCCACTTTAGACAGATGAAAATGATCCGAAATTCACCGTAGCACTACGAGTCATCTCGTCCCTGACCCAGTGAGAACTCAAATTATTTCCAGCTGGTTTCACAATATGCACCATTATAACAGCCACCTGAACCACAAGTACGTGCAAAGTCTGCATTATGTCAATCACTCCTGTCAGGGCTCAACATCAGGACTGCACCATCAGCTAAAACCAGGGGAACCTATAACCTGAGACTCACACTACGGCATGCGTTTCTTGTTCTTTGCTTATTTTACCTTTCATGGGAATATCAAGTAAAAGCTTAGCAACTGCACAGCTTCTTGTTCCTACTACTGCAACCTATAAACTCGATTTATGAGGGACTGGATGGAAACGAGTCTTTGCAGTGAATAAAACTGAAAAATCTATTTATATTTCAATCTATATTTCATATTCACACATCATGTTGCTCCGGGCAAAATGAGGCCTCACTTCCAAGGAACGGGTCAACTTTTTTTTTTTTGGGATCTTTCCCAATTTTCTCTCCAATTTGTTCACCTGCCAATTTCAATCCATTCTCCAGCCTTCCCCTTTCTTATGATAACTAGCTCGGAGGGTGAAGGCTAGCATGTGATTCCTCAGAGACATGTGGAACGGGCCAACCACATTTTTCCAACATCTTATTATGGAACATCACAGGGATTTGTGTGACACACGTGGAGGTAAATATTTTTCCCTCCTCCAATATTCACTAGAAAACAGACACCTGTTATTGGCAAATATTAATGAAAAGGGCGAAAAAAATATCCCAATCTATCCCATCACCCACCACTCAACATGTGAGCTCCTGATAAATGCAAACATTGGGTTTTTATTAATATACAAAAGTTCCATTATTCAATTTTTTTTCTTTGCCATAGTATCGATTTGGTATTGGTATTGTGATATTTAATCTCGGTATCGATATATCATCATATCATATCATACTTTTTTGATAGTATTTACCTATATAGATACCCGGGTTGCCAAATAATAAATAATGTATGAATTTGTGACATCATTTGGTAATCCAGTTAATAATCCAGGCAATTTTGTCGTACTAGTTTGATGGTGGCAAAGAGTTAAATTCTCCAAGTAAAATTTTGTGGGTGCAGGCCATGCTTTAAACTAAATGACATGAAGAATATTTGTGGAACTGTAAAAATCTGTGCTAAAGTTCTGCTCGTATTCAATAGCCAGGCTCTCCACTAAAGCCTCTTGGGTAAGAGTATTTGGAAGAGAAAGAGGGAGAAAGGAAATGGCGGGTGCAAAAACAGCATCATTAGTAAAAAAAGAGAGGGATTGGAATTTATAGGACGTTAATGAGGAGCTTCAGGCTTCCTTTTAGTCTTCAGTTATTCGACGACTCAATGCGTACTGCTGCTTCACCAGTGACAATAGTTAACATTGAGCAGGAAAATAATATAGTGTTCTATAAACATATTCTCCATCATTTTCAAGTGTTACATTAAACACAACTATGCATATGAGAATCTTGTGTGTGGTGATTTAAATACACTGTAATGTTCGTACATTCATTTTCCTAATAAAGCCTCCAACGCCCTTGACATTTCTATTTGAAGCAATTCCTTACTATTAATATACTATTAAAATATATAATATCATCTGTGAGGTGTCTAGAGTCTGGTAATTCGAGTTAGTCTGTAATTCCAGTGAAAATGTAATGGTTCGTTGAGAGCATTTAAATTCACAAAGGAGAGAAAATAAAGTTGTCTCATAGTTCCTAATAAATGGTTTGTTGGCTAGACGCAAAAATAATTTTTTTTTTATAAAGTTTAAAAACGGCATTTAATGTGATCTAATGATCAGTAATCACAAGCATACCTGGTGAGTGAGGTTTCAATCTTTAAAAGAGAAAAGCAAAGGCATCTGTCTCACTTAAAGATTTTTAAATGCAATGCAGGTACACACCGAGCTATGACTCGGCGATTTAGCAGGCAATAAAAACAGGACAAAAATTGTAGTATTGATGGTGCTATTTGCATGAAAGTTGCAGCTTCGGAAGCTAATCTGTTTGAGCAGAGTGTACAGAATTGGAGGTGAGAGAAGGTGAGGATTAAAGTGCTACACTTTTATCTCTTTAGCTGGTGATGAAGCAATAACAATAGAACCATTTTCAGAAGGAAATGCATAACGGAGGAAACGGATAGGCACAGTAAAAAGTCGAAAGATAATTAAGCAAATGATTCAACTCATATAAATTATATACAGTTTATTGCTGTGTAGTTCTTTCATGGTGGGTTTGTTCTTTCTTTATTATGCCAAACTACTTTAATAACGTCTACCCAGTGTGCTGAGAGAAATGCATTTAGATCTCTGTCAGTCTTTGAGGAGTAATGCCAGAGACAGAACATGAACTGCTGGTCTCCATTTGGCCCGCAGGTGGTAATAAAGTCCAACACAAATAGGAGCTTGGAAGGATCAGAGGGATATCGGTGTGCTTTGCTGAAGAGAGTCAATCGTTCCTGACACAACTTCAGAAGGACTGCTTGGAAAACTGCGTATGCGCCATGAAGACCTTTCAGTTAGAAGGTGAAATTTCGCAAATGGCACTCATAACGTAAATACTGTATATCACAATAGCTTCCTCTGTGACAGAATTGTGACAGAATTTATTATAATTTCTCAAGATGTTTTCTATGATAATATCCACCCTCATTGGCTGAATATCCAGTTCTTGCACATGCAGCATGTAAAACAATGCAGACACTATTAGAGCTGTTCTGGGTCAGTGGAAATATCCACAGAGTTGTATTAAAATTTACCAAAATAGCATGATGTATTTTTTTGTCAGCAGTCAGCACTAAACATTTGTGGGTCTTGTCATTGCAGTCACGTCAAACATGTGTTTCTGTGTGCATCAGCAGATCTGACCTGTTCGCTCATGCTGTTTATGCCATCAGGTCCCAAGAGATTGACCGCTTGCTTGACGAGGTCAGTGCGGCCACAGTTGAGCATCCGAAAACCCAGGTCCTGCAGAAACTTGGCCTCTGTAGAAGCTGCGTCCAGCTTTCGCGTTGCACAGAAGCAATCGTCTGCTCTATAAAAAAAAAGACAAGTACAGTACAACTTTAATGAACGGTTTTACAATCGAAGGTATATTGTAACAAGTAGCCCAAGGAAGCATAGCTCAAACAGCTGTGTTTCATATCAGGGATTACAAAAACGAACATATTCTCTCAGTAAAGATTTTATATTACAAGCGATAAAAAAAACATTACTACCCATGTGAAATCTTATTTTGGATATTTATTAGAGACAGGGTTTATTATCACTGACATTTCCTTGCAAATGGAGCACTTTAATTGTAATTAAAATGTCGTGCAATTCCATTTGATAATTATTTAATTATTAACATCTTTCATAATGGTTCGCTTGTAATTTCCACAACTGTAATAATATTATAAAATCGCTAATGCACTGGCCAGCCTTCAAAGGAGTCCCTCTGATCAGAGCTGAACTCTGGTGATACAATCTGATGGAAACAGGCGTCATTTCTAAAAAATAATCTTAATCAAAATCAATTATAATAATTCAATATGGCAAATTGCCTTGAAAGACCAACAGCTCTATGCTACACTAACACCCCTGCCATTTGACTTGTGGAATTTGTAAGGCTTTGAAATACATGTACATTGGCAATCCTTCTTGCTGTTTCATTTATAGCAAAACGAACAAAAAAGTGGCTCAACTTTTAAGCCACCTAAATTTCCGCTGTATTATTATTAATCCGTGATATCATTAGCTTTATTAACTTCAAAGCATTTTGCTCTGTGGGTTAGACAGTTGCTAGCTGGCTAGTCAAATGAAATTGGTAACACTAAGCTTGCTAGTCAAATGAAACAATAATTATATATATAAAAAAATAATTTTATAGATTTTAGAAATATGCATATAGAAAATTTGATGCTTGTTTAAATTATTTGTTCGGCTATGAAAATATGACACCGGATGGATTAGCTAGCTATATAATAGCTAGCTATATAGCAATGCATATTCCAAACCTGATACTACATATTTAGAGAAGAACTAAGAACTAAGTGGGTTTTGGACATATTATTAGATTATAAAGTGATGCTTAACTACTATTCATTTACATTTAAAATATCCAGGAGTTTCAGACTGCCTGTTATTCACTGATACCCATAAGAAGACAATGTTCTTTAAAAACCATAAATACATTTTATAAAACAGTTCCTGTTGTTAAGAAGAAGAAATATTCAACGTTCATCTGTGGGAATGTGGTGAGTTTTACATTGTATCAGCAGTTGGTTAGCTTTAATTGCTTGCCTGCTGAATCAGTAAGAAAATGCTAACACATGGTGGTAAATCAGCGAGCTAAATGCTAACAGTGTCACCATACAGGGGCATACCAGTACAAACAGGCATCTTCTTGAAAATGGCATTTTTGGGTTTTTTGTCCAAAAACAGAGCAGAAATGTGCTGATTCATTATTTAATGTAATGAAACTGGGAGCGGAATCAATTGCCTGAAATCATCCTGGCATTTATTCTGAGTGCTGTCTTCAGAGAAATGTGCTGTTCTGTGAGTATACAAAAAGGGAAAGCAGCTGAAAAATCACCAAAAAAAAAAAAAAACAACTAAAACTTTTCTCTCTGGTTAAGTAGAGTCTTGTCTTTGGGGAACAAAGGAACATATTTATTTGTGCTTTGCGGCAGAAATGGCACATTTGTTGTTTTGTTTTTTTCTAATGTGGCGATGTTTTAATTTGTCATATTCAATCAGTGTATAAATTCTGTTTCAGGGAATCTAAAAATGGCAGGTGATGTTACAGACTAATTTGTATATTCATAGAATAACCATAGTTTCATTTGCTTCATTTGCTAGAAACTTGTTGAATGAAAATTGCGAATAGAACTAACAAAAATTTGTGTAGGGAAAACAATGGTAGTCACTTATTGGTCGCAATTCAGTTTGTGGTTGAATCTTGAGCTAAAAAAAGTAAAAAAACTTGGTTTTGGCGATCAGAGACTCCAGGAACAGTAATGATTAATAATTGGTCTTCAAATAAAATGGTTATCTGTGATTAGATATTGGGTACAATAGTCATTAGTCCATAGAAACAACAGTAAATAATGATTAGCCTTTGGAAACAATGAGGATCCATATTTTATAACAAACATCCTGTTATTTATACCAGTTCATGAATTCATATGGGTGTAAATGTACAGTAATTTCAGATAGATTTCAACATTGATAACTAAAGTCTCTTATCCATTTTTTTCCTGTGGGCTTGTTTACCAGAAAATGCATCAGCATTTATGTTGCTCTGCTGTGTAGTTAATGGCCTGTATGCACTGTAATAACCTCAACATCAAAACTACTGTGTGCTGAAAGGAAGCCTTGGCATATACTGACTTCAAGTGAAGTTTTATTTCAACAAACTACTGGCAATGTAAGAAGAGCCCTAAAGCTAACATTTGTTTATTTGGCAGGATTAGAACATTTGTCAAACATTTCTTAAGTGAAAGATGCAGTAGTCATTTACATAGAGCTGAATGTGCCTCTATGGCAGTACATCTCATACCGATGTTGCTGGTTTTCATTCACTCATCTCCAGTAAGTGTTTAATCCTAGCACTTCCCACAAACACTGGGCAAGAGGTGCAAATGGAACCGGGAAGGAATGTCTTGCAGACACCCTTTCACACACTCATTCCCCCTGGAGGGTGATTTAGCATAGCATGTGCACCTACTAGCTGTTTCTACTTTCAGGAAGCTAAAGTCTGATAAAGTTTACGATAAATTCTATATTCAATATTTTAAAACACCTCATCTTGGTTCTCTTATTTGCTTTTACGATATCAGTTTAGGAAATAAGTAAGGAGAGGATTTATTTGAAAAGGCATCTTTTCAGAGTGATTGAAAATAAGGGACTGGAAATTCACTTGTATTATAAACCGGCACTTAGACAGCTAGATTCAGAGATAGATACTTTATTCATCCCAAATGGAAATTTGTATGCTTATTTGTTTCTTTATCCATGTGCAAAATGGAAGTTAAATGTAAATGTAAACAGCCTGTAGCTTTCGAACCAAAGAAATGCTGCAACTTATTATAAAATAGCAAGGATATTTTATTGACTGTAAATCCTAGGAATCAAAAGTTTTTGCAGAAAAAAGACTGAAGAAAAATCTCTTTGCTTTGTATCACGAGTTCCATCACTACTGTACCATATGCTTTTGCTTTGCGTTGGCTTCCGTTTATGGTCTCCACCCTTCTCTTGCCATTGATTCATTTCCTTATTATTTTTCCCTAGTTCTGGTTTGCCTTTATTTGTATAATACCGACAATAATGAATTTGACTCGATTAAACCTCAGAAAACCAGTCAGAACCCACACATTACATTCCATACACTCACACGCTAAGCAGTCAACATTAACATTTGACGAATGATCTATAAAATCCTAATAATTCATGGGTAAAAGCAGTCCTAGGCCATAATCCCAAGTATATGAATTTCTTAGAACTACAACAGGACAAAACAAGCAAGAAAACTGTAGTGATGACAAGTCTGAAAGCAAAAAACCAAAGTAAGATAAACTTTATATATCCCACAATTCTTCGTGTTTGTGACGCGGATTCCATACTTACATCCATTTTTTGATTCCTTTATTAAATCTGCCTGCGGGAAGAGCTCTTTGTTGAAAACACTGACTGTGTGAATAATTTAAGATTATTTATCATGCCAGCATTGCCGAGGTTTAACTTAATAACGGCACAGTGTGTGTTTGGAACGGAAAAAAAATGGTGGCGTGTTGGTATAACCACATTATTTTAAAGAGTAATCAAAAAACACAAAGCTTGTTATATTTAATACGTGTTGCAACAGTCACTTTTCTCAAGTCTCAAGAATTCACATGAAGGTCTGCTTTTTACATATTATGTAAATGCTAGAATATGAGGTAGGATCGATATAACTTCCTGACGCAAAACTAATATAAAAAGTATTAATACTTTTAGTACTTTTTACTTTTACTTTAGTACTTTTAATACTTTTAATTAATTCATTAGGCTCTGTGTGTATACATAGACCAAAGAAACTTACTTTAGCTGCCGCGGCTCGCAGTCCACTCCGGGCAGGAGCAGTCTGGCGGCCTGTCTCACATCGTCACTGTCTACAGAAACGCTGAGTCGGTGCTCGGTGTGTGCTACAGCCACCCGGATCCACTCCATTAGTGGAGGTAACACGATGAACGGCCTGCAAGAGAAGGAACAGCCAGAAGGGAATTATCATCTTATCTAAGTGTTCAGAGGAAAACAGTAAACAAGCCACAGTTCAGCTCAACTGTAGAGAAATAATACAGCAATTATTTAATCAAAGCAGGTTCTAAATCCTGACAGCTCAGGTGCATGACTGATACAAGAGCTACTTTTGCACATGCTGCTAATTACAGGCACTAAGCTGCCTTCAAATCTGTACTGTCCAGGATATGAATATGAAAAGTGCTGAATGTGATTTTTATTTTCTCTTGTGTCAGAGGTTTTCACTCAGGATGAGGAATATATAAGTTATTGTTTTTATGGCTAACACTGATTCCAAAATATGCAATGTCTGCAGAAAAGCCGAACAAAGTAGTTGTGTTTTTTAGTTTCAGTGAGAGAAAAAGCCAGGTCCTCGACTGACCTTATGGATCCAAAGTTTGCACAGAAGGCAATCAAAAATGAGGCTTAGGATCTCAGGACTGTAATAAATGTAGAAACTGTTTGTTGAATAATAATCTTTAATAATCAATTTAAAGATTTTTTTAAACAACAGTTGAGAGAAATCTCAAATTTGATTGGATAGTTTTCGTGAAAGTTTCTTGACAGCAGCTTTGACAGTAGGTCCAGCTCCAAGTTTGAAATTAATGCGCAGATTTCGAAGACCTTTCTGTAATGTCATATATAATGAGTGTTGAGGCACAGGCCAGTGCAGGAAGCTGAGAAAATACAAAAATAGCCACTTGAAAGAATCGCTATCAGAAATAGAATGAGGTCATGTGATTTACAAACATGAAATAAGAACGACAAAGGTAATTGAAATAACATTACACCTTGATAAAAAAAAAAATAAATTGTAGAAGCTTAGTAAATAACAAGCTTAGTGTTTCTTTCGCACAGAATCTTTGTGAAGCAGAAATGATATAATACATATATATGGTGTTTTATCAAACATTTCTGAGACTAGTTTTGTAACACACCAACATCTAACCACAACCAGCTTCAAGTCTACTACCATCATGTCAGTGCCAAAGCATTCCACTGAGCTGGATGAATTCCATCCCATCACACTCACCCCTGTCATCACAAAGTGCGTCGAATGCCTGATCCTAACCCACCTTAAAGCTCCCACCCAGGCTGGATCCATATCAATAGGTCAACTGGGGATGTCCTTTCCATGGTACATCATTCTGTCCTGACTCACCTGTACAATCCCGACACTTATGCATGTATGTTGTTTGTTGATTTCAGCTCAGATTTGAATACAGTTAGCCCTTCTAAGCTTGGCATCAGCACACATATTTGTAATTGGAGATGGGAGATGGTATTGAGGTGGTAGCTTAGCGGTTAACGTGGCCTCTGGACCGAAAGGTTGCAGGTTCAAATCCCACTACCACCACCAAGATGCCATTACTGGGCCCCTGAGCAAGGCTCAGTAGAAAGTTGCTCTGTATATGGGTGTCTGCCAAATGCCGTAATTTCCTTATGAACAGACCATAGTCTGTCTGACTGAACACCTTCACCTTCTCCAGCCTCACCATCTGGGGTTCCTCAGAGATGTGTATTGTCCCATCTCCTATAATCCCTTTTCACCCATAACTTGCACTAGGTTGCAGACGCTCCGTGTGCCTCAGTTCGGTGTTCTGTTGTTGTTTTTATGTAGCACCAAGGCTATGGAGAAACGTCTCATTTCACTGTGTACTGCATCAGAAATATATGATGGAAATGACAATAAAAGCTTCTTGACTGCGTATCTGCCTATGCCTCAAACAGCATTGATAAGTTTGCAGATGACACTACGGTGGTAGGCCTTGGTCAAAGGCTTACCGGGAGGAGATCCAGCACCTAGTTGCATTGAGTGAGGACAATAACCTGGAACTCAACATCAAGAAGAGATCCTTGTGGACTTCAGACCAGCTGGCAACCGAAGCTCCCATTCACATCAACGGAGCTGCTGTTAAACGTGTTCCCAGCTTTAAGTTTCTTGAAACACACATCTCTGATGATCTCACCTCGTCTCTGAACTTTTCTATCCTGATCAGGAAGGCACAACTGTATTTTGTGAGGAGATTTAAAAATCCCCGTTGGTGCTAGAGGATCGATCTGCTGAGGCCTGGAGAACTGTAACCTCTTGAGAGCATCATCACAAACTGCATCTCAGTGTGGTCCAGCAGGTGTGCTGCTCCAGACCCGCAAAGCCCTTCAGAGGCCGCCCAGCGAATCATCGGCACTCAGCTTTCCACCACGGAGGACATCCATAACAAACGCTGTCTACAAAGGACGAGAAACCTAATCAAAGACACCTTTCACCCCAACCGCAGACTGTTCACACTTCTCCCATCGGGCAGACGATTCCGGTGCCTCAGAGCCGCACAAACAAGCTGAAAAATAGCTACTTCCCTGTGGCTGGTGCTGCCCTGGACAGCTAACCATCAAACACTTAACAAACACCCTGCCGCACTTGCACTGCTTTATGCGTTTTTGCACCATCCACAACTGTCTTTCATTGCACTACTGTATATTCCAACCATATTTATTATGTATATACTGTATCATAGAATCATGTGTATATTTACTTGATCATGTCATTTCTTAGCACAGTTCACTACAGATTTATATTCTACTCCTTTTTACTACACATATATACACAGTTATATATGCTTATATACCCTTACCTATTAACATACTACCTACGCATCTTCTGTACATTCTTCACTCAACTCTGTAACCACATATTCCTTTTTTTTCTTTTATACTGCTATTTATTGTAAATAACCCCCTTGTGCACTTCTAGTTAGATGCTAATGGCATTTCATAGGCTCTGTACATGGACCTTGTACAATGGCAATAAAGCTGAATCTAATCTAATTAAAGAATGCCCTGTTGTGTCTTGGGTGTGAAGTAGATGACCTATCTGGTGAAACTAGCATACTTTTTTTTTTTTTTTTAAACAAGAGTGTGCTCTAAAATGGCCCATGCTGTTTGTTCATTACCTCAACACAACAGCTTTGCAGTATCTACTCGCCCACACACTGCCCAGAAAACACTTTGAAAATGTTGATCTTTTGGGTTGCACATTCAGCACATGCCCACTGGCAGTTAAACACGAGCTATAAGTGGGACAAAAAAGAAAAAAAAAAAAAGAATGCATTGTGCCGTCTAAATATCTCTCTGTTACTGTAGATTCAGGTATCAAAGAGACTTTAGAGCTCACCGCTCTGTAATATAACCCAGATAGCAGGAAGTATGAAATGCTCAAGATATCGTTTCCAAATGTATAAGATATCAGTGCGCAAATTTTCACGTTCCTTCATTCCAATGTGTTTTCCATGACCTGGTTTTTACAGCTAGATTTACACAATCAACAGCCTTTTCTCCCCCCAGACACCTACCCACCTCCAGACAGCCTGCCATTAATCTTCGCCAAAACAAACCGCAAGCCTTACATACTTCCTCGAGGCCTTCTCACACGTGTCCACTTTATTCCTCTCCCCACCCTCCGAAGCAATGCCTGCACACGGACCACACTGTTGAATCCACACACATATTTCTACTCTGGTTCGCTTTTTTGGAATTACAACAAGGCCAAGAACAGAATTTAAGAGGAAGGTGAGTTGCCTCTTCTTAGAAGTATCGCAAAAAAAATCTGTGGTTTCACCAGATGTTGTTGAAATAGTCTTATTAATTTGCATATTTTAATAACATTGTGCACGAGAGTCTAATTCGATGTAAGCACACCCGCTTTCTGTATTATTTTTCTTGGCACAGAATTATATTGATTTTTGGTAGCATTTATTAGAAATTGGAGACACAATCCTGATCCAGCATAACCATGCTCCTTGCACAAAGCTGGTTGGAATGGAAGATCTTCAGCGGCCTGCACAAGAGATCTGATCTCAACCCTACTGACATGTTTGGAATGAACCAGAAATGTTGACTGCAACCCATCAGAAGCTTTCTTTAACCTATTTTGATTAGTTGAGGTTAGTAAAACAGCAAAATGGAGATTAAATGTGAAATGGGATGTTCAAAAACTACCTACGAATCAGGGGCCCAAAAACAATATAATTTAAGTTACATGTCAGGAAGGGGGGAGCACGGTGGCTTAGTGGTTAGCACGTTCGCCTCACACTGTCAGGGTCCGGGTTCGATTTCCGTCTCGGCCACGTGTGTGTGGAGTTTGCATGTTCTCCCAGTGCCTCAGGGGTTTTTCTCCGGGTTCTCCGGTTTCCTCCCAGTCCAAAAACATGCATGGTAGGTTGTGTATGAGTGTATGTGCCCTGTAATGGGTTGGCATTCCATCCAGGGTGTTTCCTGCCTTAATGCCCATAGACGCCTGAGATAGGCACAGGCTCCCCGTGACCCGAGAGAAGATCGGATACAGCGGTAGAAGATGAATGAATGAACGAATGTCAGAAAGCACTAATCTACTACTGATGCACCAGTGTACTAGCTTACTATCAAAGTGTCAAACATTCTTGCTAATATCACAGCCATCTCATCAATAACAGTACACTTAAAAAAAAAAACATAAATAGATGAGTTCAGATTTCAGAGATTTAGGGTAAGATTTCCTCTAATAAATTCTTCTAAAATGTATTTTGTCCCACAACAGCTACACATTTCAATGCCTACTGAACTCTTCTATTCATTAGCCCCAATGCACACAACTGACTTGTTCTTGTACAGCACAAAAATACCACACTTTTCATCAAAATACCGCCCGAAGCAAAGCTTTCATTTTTCAATGAACTCCAAATACAAACATGGACTGGATATCCATGTACACTCCTTGTGTAAACACACACACACACACACACACACATACATACACACCCGTAGATGTCGGTATGCATTAATGAAGGTTTTCATCCCAAAATTAGTGTAAAAACCTTGAAAGGATGTCAGCGAAATTATACCTGTAAGCAGATTGTGTGACCCAAACTATGAGACGCTTCTCTAACAGAAAATAATCAGGGATTTAAGTGGAAGTCAACCAGATCACGACAGTGTTAAGCTTCATGACAGTGACAAATCCACAATTACATGCTTACAAAAGACCATTTTTAACCATTTGAAATCGCAAACTCATTGTATACATTAACACAAAGCACAACACGTGCAGTGCAGTTTGTCTAACAGGCAAACAACAATAAGCAACTAGAGACTGAGCTTTTACTTCAATTGAAGCTGATACATGCATTCAACTGAAGCTTTGAGTTTCAAGGCCACAATGTTTGGAACAAGAAAAAAAAGAACATTCTTTCTGAAACTTTGGCCAACCTTTTTAACTCAGTGAGGAAATCATTTTTGATGGTGTCTTGAGAAAAGATGGAGAAGGAAAAGACCAAAATATTATTAATATTAGTTACTTGATTCATTAAGTAGCCAAAATGAGTCATTCATTACTCAAAGAATGACTCCCTGAAAGAGAGGAGCAAAAGAATGAATGGCTCGTACAACGATTCCCTGAAAGAGATGAGTAAATTTCAGTCGTGACTCTATCGTGGATCATGGACTCAAAAAAAAAAAAAAGAAGAACCAATTGTAGTCAGAACCTGAAAGGACTCACGAGTGATTCAAATGGTGACTCGCTGAAAGATGGGACACACTGTCTGTGATAAAAAGAAGAACTTTGGTCATAAACAAAAGATTCACATTCACACTGGACTCAAATATTGAAGAAAGAGGAGGGAATCTGAGTCATGAATAAAATGATTTGCTATCGAATCCAAATACTGTTTGAAATAAATAAATAAATATGATGGTCTTTATTGAGAGGATTCACTGATGACTCCAACACTGACAAGCTGAAAAAGTGAAAAGCGAATCTTGATCATCTCTCAAAGGATTTTCTGTCTCTTAAGTAGAGAATCAGATTCAGCCTACATACACATACACAAACTTTCTCTATTCACAGACATTTCAAAAACAAAAACGGATTAATCTAATATGAATCAATGTAAGAAAACCTTTTTGATAATCATGAAGTTTGTGGTCTTTTAGTTTTTACATAATACTAGGACTCCACGCATTTTCTGCCTCTCAATATTGTGTTTCTTTCTTTTTTTCTTGTTCTGCCTCTTTCTGAATACACCATCACCATCAATTCAGCCTCGTCTTCTTGATCAGAAGCTCACCAGCCATCCACATCCCTTCAGTCTTTTTTCCTGTCATACACCTCTTCTTTACCTCTCACTTTTTCTCCTATTTCCCTCCTCTATCTTTTGCACTCTCCGTGGAACCGTCATTCGTAGATGAAATGAGCCCTGAACAGAACGACAGCTGAGCAGCTGTTCTCTGGAGAATCCGGTAACTCAGTCCTGTGCCTTTACTTCTCGGGGTAGTACACGGGTCCCTAGTGAGGTCCTCGAAAGGATTTTTTAATCAGTGAAACTCATCAATCCTGAAATGTCCCGGCGGGTGTGTCCAAGCGCAAAGCTCTTTGTGAACAACCTCGCCAAACTTTCCATTAGCACTCGCAACCCCATTAGCCACTCACCAGCAGACCTGAAGCTGATTCACTGTACAGCATAACAATTAGACACCTCAGTCTACTTTTTTTTTAACTGCCTTCAAATCAAATTTAGCCGTGTGAATTGAGCACATTCCATTTGGACTGACTTATGGCTTTTTACAGATATCCAAATTACTTTATATACAGTTATAAAAACGGTAAGATATTTGACATAGTGAAATGGAAATACTTCAGTAAAGTGCAAAGAAAGGCTACTTAAGCTCAATAACAAATTGCATTTACTTCATTACAGTATGCTACTACAAAAACAAACAAATATATTCAGATGAATTTGCTCTCACCTTTCTGTATGTAGGGCGACCTTGGAGGGCTCCACATTGGGGTTCTCCCACTCTATCTGGGGACAGTGCATAAAGTAGCAGAGAGTGTACAGAGCCTCAGGTTCCCAGTGTAAAGGTCCTCCGAGGTTCTGGTGCACCGGCGTGTCGTTGCTTGGACTCTTGATTTGGATGGGCTGGAGATGGTGCATGGCGCGAGACACCAGATCACCTGTAGGGGGCGACATGCCAGGTCAGACAAAAAATGCCCTGATATTTGGGGTATGCAATCAACTTTATTGAGCGAGGAGAGGAAATTGAAATATCCTCTTAGGGAAGTCGCCGAACATCAATGAAAATAAAAACAAACATTTTTGCCGTGCGGTGCCTAAAAGACCATGTAAACAACTATTAGTCTATAATGAGAGAAGCCGAAGAGCGGCATTCGTTATGGGGAGACATATTTCTATTCTTAACTCACGTTGGTGAATGTTTCCGTATGAGTCACATCTAACGTTCATAATCTTAAGTCTAAAAATAAAAGGTCTGGATTTTAATTACTTTCGTCAGCCTTTCCCAAACATTAAATATCACATCTACTGTACACACAAGCACAGACACATACAAACTTAAATATGCACACTCTGATCTTTCCCATGTCAATTTGAAGAAAATTCAAAAGCCGTGATAAAAGAAAAACGAAAAATGCTGCTGTGCCACTAGTCAGTGCCTTGAAATGCCATGAATGCAATTGTTAAGACTGTAACAATCCCTTGCCAAATGTACTTCTGTAAAGAAAGGGGAAAATACTGAACAGGAGTGATTGAAAAAGAAAATAAATCCATGCACATCAATGAGCCAGACTCATTTTCCAGCTTTGGCAAGTGTTTCATAACCACATCTGCTGTACCACAAGCTAGCCGGTAATTGCTTTTACTAGCATGTACCACAACATATCCATAAACATACCCAGCATTTCTATCAATTATAAGTGAACTGTGTGAACAGAGTGTTTTCTGAATGCAAGATCTGCAACTCTTTTTGGTTCCACTGCATTTTGGTGAAAATGTCCATGACGCCCAGCTACATGAAAGGGAGTGAATGAGTAGTGTGAGCAGTGGCAGGCAGCCTGGAGCCTGATTCTGATAAATCAAGCATTGACACATGCTTTCATCGAACCCAGAAGGAAGGGAAAGACCACACATACAGCTGTAAAAAAAAATTCGTCGAAAGGACAATCCATTTTTTTAATCCAGTTTTTTTCCACCAAATTCTGGCACTGTAGAGTACGAAAGCTAATCTGGATCCAGAATTGTCCACACCCTAGTTGATGTGTTGTCTCAGGGTACGGCCAAAATACACTACAGTGTGAAAATTCTCTGCAGGACGATAGGCTGGGAGTTTTAAAAGTGCTACCCGATGTTCTTTGACTTCGAAAGCTGACATGTTTCAATGTGCATGTGTCATTGAGCAAATATTAGAAATAAAACACAATATCCATAGTTAGTGTCTCAAACAATCGTTTTGCTCGACTCGCGCATAATAAACTGACTTTCATTCCCTTTATAGCAACGAAGCTGGAGACCAGGAACACAGACGCATCTGTAAACTGTTATATAAATCTGAGGTAATCAATTATTCATTCGTATATTCTTTCACGATAAGCTGATAAAACAGAACAAGATTATTTGGAACGCGGAAGACAATCACTACTCTACTGAATGCTCCCCAGCCCAAAAGTAATTTCAGCCACAGACATTAATCAGGGCAAATTTGCGATATGGTCTCCCAATCAGTGCTCATTTTCCCTCTCCACAAATACGTTTATACATTGGCAAACATGAAAAGGAAGATAACCACAATTCTGCAGAGGTGCTCCGGGACAGTGCGATTAACTTAAGCAATGGGAAAACAAGAACCGAATCCCGGTTCGCATGTCATTTCCTGAGCGAGGCTGAGCCGCAAATCAGGTAGAAAAGTCCTATTTAGTGTTTCGATCTAAGCACTGGCCTGACAACCGCCGGCTTGTAAATCTTAACCCGGTTTATTACTCAAACATCGCACTACACATAGGGCTTGGGTAATGAAGTATATGGGCCCCTGATCTGCAGTTACAGCATATTTGACTGAAATGTAGTTGTAGTGTAGCAGAACAGCTTGCACACAGGTGGGAACTACAGACGCAGTAGAGAAGAAAACCATGATCTCATTACTCCAGCAGGGTTCAGAACAAAAAACAGTGACCTTCCAGTGGAAACCAAAAGTGTAACCTTGGAAACAAGCCGTGGAACCTGTCAAACAGGATACAATATCTATTACTATTACAAACATTACAGCAAGGGAGGAGATATAGTACATATTGACCTGTATGTGGGGCAACAGGAGAGGAAGCTCAGCCTAATCAATAATATAAGCATAAATTCAAGTTCAGTGACTATAGAAGTACAAAAGTACATATTTTCCAGCACGAACTGGTAGATGAAGAACACAAACAGTATATACACTCTCCAGAAATACTCCTTCTGCATTTCTACTTTGAGCAAATGAACAACAGTACTTGGATTAGAATAGAATAGAATAGCCTTTATTTGTCACATGTACATTACAGCACAGTGAAATTGTTTCTTCGCATATCCCAGCTTGTTTGGAAGCTGGGGTCAGAGCGCAGGGTCAGCCATTAACGGCACCCCTGGAGCACAGAGCCTTGCTAAAGGACCCAAGGGTGGCAGCTTGATGATACCGGGTCTCAAACCCCGACTTTCCGATCAGTAGCCCACTGACATAGACCACTGAGCTACACCCGACTCCTCTAACATTACATTTAACACTGGATGCCCTTCCTAACGCAACCCTCCCCATTACCATTGGGACAGGCACCAGGAATGCACTGGCTTGCGCAATCCTAACGGGGGTTAAAGGCCTTGCTCAAGGGCCCACTAATGGCAGCTCATCTGCGATATTTCATTCCAGAGCCCAATGCCTTAACCGCTGAGCTACCTCCTCCTATACTTGCTTTTTAATGTACTTACATATCAAACAGACATTTAACGATCTACACTAGATATCAAAACCTTTGCAACAAGATTCAAATGGGCTTTTCGAACATCTCCTTCCACATTCATTACTTCCTATTTCTGTTATTTGCTGTTTTAACATCTTCCACTTTTTTCGGTCAGAATTGAGATCAACTTTATAATAGGCCACTTAAGATCCACACCAACCCATGACAACTAGAAAAAATCAGTTGACCAAATCATTTAGTCCATATAGTGCCTATTTGAAGTCGATTTTCCCGTACAGTAAATTATTTATTTATTGACTTTAAAGCGGCAAGTAACAATACGTTTTTTCTGAATGCATTAGATTAAAAAGATATTACTCCAGTGGAGTGTTATACAAGCCAGGAAAACTCACTGGCCTAAACCGCCTGAATCACTGACTTATATCTTAATATGTTTTTTATCCACAAATGTGTATTAAATTATCCCTAAGACTCTATTTTCTTCATTTCACGCCGTAACTCTCTGGTGAACGAGTTGCAGTGCCACTGAAGTTCCTATGCGATCAGATTCCAGGCATCACATTGTGTATTGCTGTAAGGCCAGCAGATATGAACAGCATGGGCTCGTGTTAGATTCAAATCCGTGTCGCTTGAAGCTATTGCTGTAACAAAATAGATCGCAATTTGGTCAGTCCTAGGCCTGCTAGAAGGCGTACAAGCATTTTTACATCCTTTGATTGGATATTCAGACACCCGTTGAAAGCTGTACAAGCATAAATATATTTGTGTGGCTATAATAGCTGTGTTTTTCAGTCCTGACAGAGGATAAGAAATAGATTTTCTGGCATATATACAAGGACATACAGTACAAGATGAACGTTTTAAGACAATAACCAGTCGTTATGCTTTTTCATGAACCATTAATACTTTCGTGAGTTTGCCCTAAAACCATATGCCTTAATTTCAATTCGCAAAGAAAACAGGAATGCAAGGAAAAAATGCACAAAATGCATGAAAAACTGGGTCATTTTATGAGGTTGATATTGATGCTGCTGTTAGAGATGATCTATGTGGGTGGTACAGCTTCAGTGAAAGGTAACTTGTTGAATTGTGTTCTTTGGGTTTCATACTGTATTAATAGGATATTTTTTCTGTATGAGATACGTTTACGCCATTTGACAGACACCCTTATTCAGAGCAACTTACTGGGGGTTAAGGGCCTTTCTCAAGGGCCCACTAGTGGCAGCATGATGGTGGTGAGATTTGAACCAGCAATCTTCCCAGTCCTGAGGCCAATGCCTTAACCAGTGAGCTACCACCATAACTGATGTTATGCAGTACTCTATTATCCAACCAATTATACAGTTATACAGTCAAACCCAATTAATTTGCAGTTTGGAACTCGTGGCTTGGAAAATTTGTGGGGTTCTCATTTGGAACCCAAATAACAAGTTGTAGGTTTACCTTAAAATTCTCCAGAATCTGCAGATGGACCAAATGTTCAGGAATAACATTTTAAACTATGCTTTCACTAACAAATTTCATTAAAACATTTTAATCAATATTTTAAATACTGAATTTTGGATGAACTTGCTCAGATCCTATGGTTACGGGAACCACTGTATTGTATTTCTGTATAATATTGATTAGTATAATATTGATTAGTAGATTAAAATCTTAAAGTGAGATTAAATCTTTTATCTATAAAGCAAAGGCTTGACCTGATTTCTTTCTATCCCATAGTGTACATTCACACCTTATGCTATTTTTAAAATGATTGCCATGTAATTACTCTACACACAGTATGCTTGGTATGTATGGTTAAGATTTTGGCAGATGTTAATGATGAGTGCAGGTCTTAAAATACTTCAAATTGCCTGCACATTTAACCATGTTTATACATTTATATATATATATATATATATATATATATATATATATATATATATATATATATATATATATATATATAGAGAGAGAGAGAGAGAGAGAGAGAGAGAGAGACAGAGAGAGAGAGAGAGAGAGAGATAGAGATAGATAAAAGATATATATCTTTTAATTATTAGAATTCTTCAAGCAGTGAAACAATAATTCCTAAAGACATTTTGCATGTAGGGACAGAAGAATCAAGAGTTGGTCTTATACAAGGAACCGAAAGAAGCACAAGGGAATGATTATATTATTAAGGAATATATCTGTGCAATAATAGAAAGGTTTCTGAACTACCATTATGCTGCATCAAAGCAAGGAGAACATGTACTTTCTGCCTTAGGTGTCACTATATATTAGACAAATGAAGAAAAAAAAGAAATCATATATTCCATATATTTCGTGTTTTATTTGAAAACGTCCTTGTGATCTTTTGATGAAAAATTCAACGCTCTTTTCTACAGGTACAAAAGCTTTTTCTACCCAGTACAAATCCACCTCATTACTGATATATACCCTCAATGCAGCTGCTGTGTGTGTGTGTGTGTGCCTTTTCTTACTGTATCCATTTTGTTTGTGTTTAATCATTTTTGTGGCTTGTGTTGTTGTTTGTGAGGAGGTGAGGGGGACCTATTTGAGCGCTGGAGAGTGTTCACACTGCTTGGCACTTTGCAATAATTATGCACCAGACGTTCCCTAGTGCCCCCTCGCTGCATTCCTACATTAATGAGCAGGAACAGCTCAGTGGATCTCCCTCCTTCTTCTTGCTCGTGCAAGATGCAATAATAGTTGGTGTAATTACGGGGAACGTCTCACACCCCCATCCAATCTGACACCAGAAGGGCAAGGCAAGCCCTGTGAGCCAGAATTGTTCAGCTGTGTGTAAGACCTGATATTCACTTTCCCACTGTATATTTCCATATACAGTAACACAGGAACTTCAGTATACGCTTCAGAAAGACACATCAGATGTTAATTTCCTGTTAGAGACGTGAAAACAGAGCTCAGTGAATAATATATAATACATATTTAAAAAAATAAAATAAATCTTCTCCTAGATGTTTCTTCATCCACAATTAATGATCCAATTACTATTATACTTCATATATCTCTGTATTATTTATACTATCACTATTACTATATATAGTTTGTGGAAGATGAACGAATGAATGAGTATTACTAGATAATGTTATAAAAATGCCATAAAGGCTCAGTGCCTTACAAAATAATGTCAAACAAAACTATACAAAGATCATATTTTAGTCATGCGCCCAGAGTTTTTCCCTCGCAACATCCATAAATAAGTGAACAAGCCTTTAAGTATAACAACACATCAATCAATTCAGAAATCGTCAGCTCTAAAAGTAGAAGGCTGTGTACTTTCTTTCAGTAAATTGTCTGTGCTGCATTGAGCTCGTTCTACTGGATGTATGCAGTATGAGAGAGACTGAACACTGCAGTAGTGCATTATAAAAGGCGAAGAAATCAGTTTAGGCTAACAGATAATATCCCACCCCGGCTGCATTACAGAATCTCCCGAAAATATGGGATTTCAGTAATGCAAGTGTAACGATTTGGCATGAGAATCAGTTCATTGAGAACACCTGATCGTTCTTGTAGTTGGTTGGCAGCAAATCAGTGTAAATATCATGTAGACGCTGGTCAAGAGTTTTAGTTAATGACCATAATCAAATGTCAGATGGAAGATAAAATGTGCTCTGTGGCTGTGGTGTGCAGAAGAAATGCCTTATTGATGAGAAAATTTCCAGCCGTGGCATGCAGAAATGCATGTCAGAATGCATAACACTCTAGGCTTTGAGGTAGATGGGCTTTAACAGCAGAAGACTACGTTCAATGCCAGTTTTATATTGTTGAAAAAAAAAGTATACACTAAAACTAGACACATTGGAGAAAAACCAGAGGAGGTGCATTTTAATACAGAAACTACTTTCTTATGTCTATAAATAGTTTCCTTTGCACAGTACAGATTGCAAAGTTATCGGTACATCTACACTGAATTAAAACCAGTTAAGTCTTTGCTAGAAAAGTGGAGCAATCTTTTCTTGTCATGTCTAACCAGGTTTAAAGCACTTGTAGAGGACATTAGAAGCTAGAAGCGTCTTTACGCTTTTAGGTTCCTGTGCACGGCGACTACTTTATTCGACAACACCTTTTTAATATATGCGTGCATTGTTTAAAAGATGGGCAAGTATTTACATAGAGTTTCTTCTAAACAAATGTCTAATAAACCCTGTTTTAGGGATTCAAAGAGTCATCCTTTCTAGATCACCTACCACATAGCAGACCCCAAAGCCTCAATGATTCACCTCCAGACTTCACAATGTGTTTATTTTATTGATTTATTTATGTTGCCAAATAATCTGATGGTGTTCAATCCCCCAAAAAAATGTGATTTTACTCTCATCGAAACACGGTACACAACGGCAAATTGCAGTTCCTTTGATTCCACGGTGAAGATCACGAACTTCATTTTTGCGGCTTTCGCCCAGGAGAGGCTTCTCATCATCAAATAGCAATGAAGTCGAGGTCGAGTGGTTGGATCTTGGAAAGTCAACAATAAACTACGATTCACCGTTTTGAAACTGCGAGCTCTGGGGCATTTTGTTTCTTGCTTTCCACACCATTTTTTCCTGTCCATTAGCATACAACTCTTCCCCCCACCACCGTCCCTGCGGCTAGAAAGTCTTTTTTCAGTTTACGATTTCAACTTTTTTATTACGCCCATTATAGAGCATGATGACATTATTGCTTATGTCTTGTTATATGAATGTCTTTTGCTTATGCATGTCAGCATCCATTTGCACCATTTCTTTTTGCATATGATGCAATTTACATGTATGCAGCCTCATATTTACAGCCCCCGGGTAACCACTGTTGGTAACAATAAAGTCAAAAAAGGGGATTCGAAAGGAACATACATGCCATGAAATTAAATATACATTTCAAAAGGTATATATAAATGTACTAATTAACAATAAAATAAATACAAAAATAAATAATACAAAAAACTTTTTTTTAGCACTTTTGTCATTTTGCTAATTCTTACTCCAATATCATATATTGAATTGAATGATATAAGAGAATGATATATTGAATAAGAGAATGCATTGGGTTTAGAAATGGAATAAGCTTGTTGCACTTTTGTTGGCATGCAATAGTGTCAACAAGGGACTGTAGCACAGCTGAAAACAGACCAGTCTTAGTGTGTGATCCTTCATAGTCTGGAGCTTCAAAGAAGCCCAGAGGAGCAAAGTCAAAGCAGCTTTTCCTTCCTCTCTGGCCTTTCATCGGCTCACTGGTGTGATATGGCCCATGGATTCTTTGAAGGTCATATCTGAGGTCTCTGATGATGAGCATTAAACTTCTGCAATATCCACTAAATCGGTTACAGCTCAGAGTAGTAGTCAATACCTGACATTGATCTATACAGTTATTAAAACGGCGATACTCTTACCCTTTTAATAACGGTCCCAACTCTCAGAATGCTTGGTTCAATGTCATAAGAGACATCAGGTGAGGGTTATTTGCTTCTAGATGAGTTTTATTTTCAGAGGAGGTGCTTAACAGCACCCAGTCTTGAGCTGATAGATTTACTGCCTGACTTGTAATGCAGGGTTATTGCATGATGTATGATCTATTAGTATTGCATTTAATAGGCCGTTGGGAAGGTAAGACTAATGCTGTTACAGTAAGGTTTTATGCTAATCAGTTTTGCTTTATACCAGACAACATAATAAATGTGTCGATCTAATAATCTTTATTGATAATGCCCCCCCTCGCTCTCTCTCTCTCTCTTTATCTCTCTCTCTCTCTCTCTCTCTCTCCTCTCTCTCTATATATATATATATATATATATATATATATATATATATATATATATATATTCATACAATTGGGATGTTGAACGTGCAAGGCTCGACTCTGATGTAACATAAATTACAAATTAATTTTTCTATATTAATGTGCCCATTCTAACATATTACCTTGTTCAGGAATATGAATGAAAACAAAACAAATAATTATGTTTGGAAGGAGTTCCAGGTTTTAATACATTTTCCGGGATGTAGGACACCTTGCATCTGGACCACATTAGCACCTCAGCATGGTTTAGTTCCCTTATAACAGCACAAGCTGTCGTTTTATTCCCTTGCACTGGAAGTAAAGTAATAGAACTAAGAACAAAGAAAGTTATAGTGCATATTGCTTTAGACCTGCCTTAATGTTTTCTTTTTCACTAAAAAAAAATAAATAATAACCTCAGGTGCACTTGATAGACTACTGTAGGTGACAGAGTAGTAGCCTTTATGATGTAGAAAGTTATGTCCAACATTCTAACTTTTTATTATACTTCCAATTTTATAAAAATAATGTTTTTTTTGGAAAGAAACTACAAAACTAAAAACTACTAAATGTCAAATGAACACCAGTAATGTTGAAATACGATGGTAGATGGTTATATAGCCAGAAGCTATAACAGCAAAATACTCTCCCTGAAAACCAGAGGTGCACACACATCGTTCACTTAAGTAGAAGATGAAGTAAACTTTTTTTTACTCAAGTTCAATGTAAAAAACGATGTACACTGACATGCATGTAAGTAAAAAATGTGTCTGTTCTAAATGCACTTTAAATTAGTACATCATTAGAACACCCAACGAACGCTTTGTTTCCACACGGACGGTTCATGAGGCTACACCGGAGAAATTATAAAACTTCTTTCACGTGGATAAAATCATTTGATCTTTCTATTCATATATTTATTATGTCTGTGAAGCAAGTATTCACTGAGATTCAGGTTGTTTTATTTAACTGTATGCGTCTGAAAAAAGACGTAGACTGCAACGTCTGTTTTCTTTATTTTTACAAAACCACAACATTTTGTTAGTATGGCTGTATACCATACTAACATACCATACTATACTTTGCATATTCCAATTATATATTGCTCTTATCTGTATAATTATAAATAATAAAATTAAAAATAAAAATAAAAATTTCACAAAACGTGGATACTTGGCGCGTCCATAAACAAATATTTACTGATTACATATTATTTTTTTGTGTTTATTCAAATTTCTATACCTGAGTAAAGAAAATACTTTGTGAATAAATGTGAAGCTCAAAGGTTTTCTGCCATTTATTTTGATTTATTTGTATTTTTTATTTCTTAAAAAGTCAGACAGAAATGCGTGATACATTAATCGTATGTTAATTAAAATTTTTGATAGCCCCTATTAACACAATAACACTAAACTAAATTCCTATTGCCTAGACTTCTTATTGCCTTCTGCCTCATTCATTATTAGCTTCGTAATAGGTCCGTGGTAACTAGGAAATGATACACCAGTGGTCGATTACCCGTAAATAGTTTAATGAGCTGAAAACAGCAGGTCCTAGGAAAAGAAAAAAATATTGACACCAAATAGATTCAAACTGAAGCAATAAGCTGGTTTTAAAATGTAAAAAGTAAAAAATACAGATATTTTTGTAAAAATCTAATGAGGTAAAAGTAAAAGTAAAAATTTGCCTGAAAAATAAATAGTGAAATACCAATACCAGGAAAATCTTCTCAAGTACAGTAATGAGGTATTTGTACTCCATTACTTCCCACCTCTGCTGAAAACATACGAAAAAAAAAAACCTTGCGAGGAACCAGACTCCCAAGACACCTCTACTTACTTTAAGTCCGTGTATTTATATAGAATATAATGTTAATTGGAACTGGAGGAAGGTACGCGTGATTGGTTATCACTCTGGAACTTCACTAGGAATCCACAGAGGGTGAATCTTTAGTTACACCTCACTAGTCTATAAATGAATCATTAACATAGGTGTGTGTGTGTTATTTATAATCTACCAGATTGAGACAGCCTATTTTGCACACATGTAGCGCTCAATGACCAGCTCAGAGTACCGTATTTGCAACATCATCCTTATTATTTACATATAAACAGCTGGAAGATGTGCCTATCTTAGGCCTCTTGGGGCATCAAGGCAGGATGCACAGTGTATGGGTGCACCCATTACAAGGGATATAAATAAACAAAAAAGAAATAAAGAAATAAAGAAATAAATAAACACACACACTAACACACTCTCTAGTGGTCCCTCGTTTGCCTCCACATCTGGCACAACACTCATGCTCACCTGAACAGGACCACATCTGTTTCCTGTTTATCGTCAGTTGACTCGCAGTATTTAAACAACTCGATCAATCCAGTCTTGTTATTTGCCATCGTGTCAGTTAGCAAGTCTGGGCGTTATTGTTTATCTGGCTTTGACCTTTCAGCTGTCTCTGTGTTTTCCTGTGTTGCTCAGTTCGCCTGATAATTTGACCTTTGCCAGTTTTCGGACCAAGACTGAACAATTTCCCACCATTATCTCCCCAATTTGTTGACCTGTCAGGTCTCAGCAGCTTTTTTCTTATCATACAATTGTTACCAACCCGGGGGTTCAAGTTAACGCAAATGCTTCCTGTAAAACATGTGAAGCTAAACTACACTACAGAGACGATTCACACTATCCATCCTGTTCCAGTGATTAGCTGGTGTTTCGATGATTGACAGGGGCGGGGATCCAGTAAAACCTTGTCTGCACAAAAACCATAGCCAAAGAGCATAGTTTATTGTTTCAAGTTTTCAGCTGAACAGAACCCACTTTCCACCCACAGTGCTGTGTGGTTACAGAAATCCTTGACCTAGATCTTGATTTCTACAAAGCACTAGCCATTCACATAGAGTGTGCCGTTCCTATGTCCATATATGACTGGGAATCCGCAGAAAGGCACAATGTGCTGTTATATGAAAGTAGGAATTATAAGTAAAGTGTGATAAGTAAACAACAAAGCATTAACTTGGATATGCTACAACAACAACAAAACGGTAATTCCTTAATCAGCCTCCCATTTGTATTTAATAAGAAAAAAGCCTGTCACATTTCTGGAAAAAAAAACAACAAACCAAAATCCTTTGCAACTGGAAGTTAAACCGATTACAGTATTACAGTATCATTATACAGATTACCGTATCAACAAGCATTTATTTACCATTGCTCAATAACAACACGTGTTTCGCATGTACTTAGAAAAAAGATTCATTATAATAACTAGTTACTTCTCGCAAATAGTAACTGATTTACATAATTAAAAACTGATTATTTATTTGTTTTGTTTTTTTTAATTCTTTGAACAACATTAAATATGTCTAATGAATGAAATGGACACTAAATAGAATAAACTCTGGTTACTTAACACTATTCTAATGTTGCTGTGGGACAATGTGAGAGACATCCATCAAAATATTGTTAATATCATTTAATTATATAGTTCAATGTAGCGAAAATAAATGGTGAGAGACCACGTCAGTGAGCTCAAATCTAGCTACGGCGGATTTTATTGTCAGTAACAATAACGGCGTTGTAACAGCAATTCATTCGATTACTCGTAACGTTAAAATGTAACGTCGTTAGTAAAGCCGTTTGTTTATTCCTATCGCTGAAGACAACACAGCCGACGCTATGCTCAAAGAACCTGCGAATAAAACACCAGTTTCAAGAATTTAAAGTCACTGCGGTTTTAAAAAATGACTGTCTTAGCAATTATAGAAAGTTCTGAATAGCTAAAAAGTCCATATAACAATATTTTTTAAAAAAGCCTTGCTTCTCTCCATTACCCAGCGCGAGGCACATACGCCAAGGTGCACGGTCTCGCATCAATTAGTGCGAAAATACACACACTGCCACAGTTTTGCCTTGCATTGTTTAGACGTAATTAGGAAACAGACGATAAGGACCAGATGGCTGTATCAGATTACAAATAGAAACATTTAAAAGAGCATGTCAATACCATAACCCAGATTGAAGCAGCCAGGAGTACTGGTGTCTGAGCTTGACTCATGTTTTATTCATACCAGTCTGTGACATCTCCTACAGCGAAGCCCTGAACAGCCGCACTAGCGGGGAGCGACAGTGATTAGTGTTCCCCTTCTCTGCTTACTTTACAGTCTCTAAATCTCACTGTCTGATGAAATATTGCACGCCATTGTTTATTCCTCAAGGTGCGACGGGATATACGGCGTTATTACGCATATCCATCAGCAATCACAAAGCGGACACCGAGCTTTCGGGGAGGAAACTAAACGACTGGAGCTTTTAGTGCAGAAATCCTGACAGGCTGAATATTATTTGCAATTTCCACAAAGAGCCTGAATTCGCCAGTCGAGGTTGATTCTTAATTATTTAATAATTACTCTCTGTAGACCTCAATTCTACAGACTATTCATAGCATAAAATGTCAAAATTCCTTTATGTGAAGGGTTTTTTTTTATTGCCGCCAGCCACATGTTCAAGTAAATACCCATGAAATCTGCGCTTCTCTAGTATCCAGATAAAAAAAAAATCCTATATTTGGACCTATTCAAACATATATACCAAATGTCATGCTTTTGTACAGACGAGTCATTTTGAAGAATTCATGTCATTTTCATGTCTTCTATCATTACCTTTTCAAAGCATGTAGGTATTAATTATCTATTAATTTAGTTTAATACAAACCGCATACCAGCCATAGAATAGAATAGCCTTTATTTTTTACATATACATTACAGCACAATTCTTTCTTCATATATCCAAACTTCTGAGCCATGATAAAGCACCCCCTGGAGCTCAGAAGGATAAGGGCCTTGTTCAAGGACCTAAGAGTGGCAGCTTGGCAATACTGGGCCTTGCCGCCTGACCTTCTGATCAGTAGCCCAGCTCCACAACCACTGTGCTACCCACCCCCCTCCCTATTGCTCAGTCAGTGACAGAAAAATAAATTCCTGAAAGAATTATTTTTGTCTTTTTTTCTTCAGTAATGTCTCATAGAGTAGAAAAGACAAGTGACGAGGGGAGTTAGTAGCCCAGTAATGAAGTTTTTGGACTTAATAATGTTCCTGCGTGGTCCTTGAGCCAGGCCATTAAACATCAACTGCATTGCTGTATAAATGAAATAAACATTAAGCTTTTTTTGAATGAACAGTAAATGTTCATTCATTCAACTTTTTATACAAATGCAAATTACTATAATGATTACTTTGACACCTAATTTGCTCCTGACTAATTAAAAGTTTTATGCTCGGCAGTTGTCTTAAGGTGTTAGTTACGAAACTTGAGACTCACCTTCAAACGACATGTTTAAACATTTGCACTGAAATAATACACATACGCAATTGCAGTATAAATGGTTTAAATCATCTCACATCTGTTTGTAAATGATCCTTTGCCTGTGTGTGTGTATTATTCATTACGTAGTGAATACACATATCATGAAGGAACACTACGATGGAAAAGTAAATTGAATTTTTTTCTGCGCAGCCATTGCCTCTAGTCCCATTTACATCGGCAGCGTCGTTTGTCATGGTCATTCGTTTCAGATTCCGCACGCATTTGCATAATTATCAGATGTACTTTTGGGTACTTCTCCAGCTAAACTCTCTCAAATAGGCCATACTATTCTCCTGTTTACTGAAATTCATTTTCAACAGTACATCTTGTTGGTGGTGAAAATGTTTGTTTTTATCACACAAGAAATCTATAATAATGCACAATAAAGTCATTATTCCTATCTGTTTAATGGTTTGGTCATTCATCAGGAAAGCTCCTATGAGTTTTGAATGAGATAACTTGGTTGTAATTCACAAAACATAAAAACAACTGTAGCTGTGGGTTTAAGATACGTTATTCAGCCATCGGTGATGTCAAATAGATTTACAGTTTTTGGAAATGATGGTGGCCTCGTCAGTGAACACTCACAAGCACCCATATAACTACATTCATTCATTCATATTCTACCGCTACATCCGATCTTCCCTCGGGTCACGGGGAGCCTGTGCCTATTTCAGGCCTCTATGGGCATCAAGGCAGGATACACCCTGGATGGAATGCCAACCCATCACAGGGCACACACTCACTCACATTCACATTCACACAGACATTCACAGACTAGGGACAATTTTCCAAGGTGCCAATCAGCCTACTGTGCATGTTATTGGACCTAGGGGGAAACTGGAGAACCCGGAGAAAACCCCCCTGAGGCGAGGGGAGAACATACAAACTCCACACACACATGGCCGAGACAGGAATCGAACCCAGACCGTGGCGGTGTGAGGTGAACGTGCTAAACACTAAGCCACCGTGCCCCTTCATATAACTACATATAAAATGCAATTCTATATAACCCTGACATGTACCTCACCCAAAACCAAAACTCCATTTAAAATCTCATCCCATAGAGAGACTGCAGGATATTGCGGTGTCCAGTTGATGGTTTACTATTTGGATTCTGCCTAGTACATTTGTCATGGTCGATTTGTGGGAAATTGTGCATGTAAGAGGAAGCTGTGAAGTAAAGAGGAAGAAAAGTGAAGACTCAATCGGTTGCGACGGTCAGTGACACCGCCAGAGAGGATGAGAGAGGACGGGAAGAGGCACTGTTTCTCCTTCCCTGGCAATTGGTTTCGCTCGTCCCAGATTCAAAAGTGTTCCCGCAAATCTTCAATGACTAATTAAGAGTAAAACGATTCCTGCAGTCATCTGCTGAGCTGTGCTTTTTTTCAGGCCGTCTGAACAATGTCGGGCAAGCGTTGTAAAAATAATCCATCTACATGTAAATCTGGGCCGGGTCGTGAACAAAGAACCCTTTAATCAACACGTGGACATCGGAAGGAAAGAATCCGGGGTGAAAACCTTCATTTTTATTCTCGTGAGAAATGAGAAAATGTTCTTTTTTTTCTAGGAGCTGCTTCTTTTAAATGCACATTTATTCTGAGCATAATATTAATCACAATTAATTGAATTAAGAGAAAGAAAATATATGTGGCATACTGTTATAGTAAAATGTTCAACAGGATCATGACACATTGAATCTGAATCTGATTGTAATGTTTAAATGATGTCCAAAATTATTTGTACAGTATTATAACTGCCATTCTATAACACTTTTCCAATTTGAACATGTTTTTAATTAAAAAAGAACAGCACATCATATTTTTATTTGTTTATTTATTTTTTCATATGTGGTGGACAAAAAAAAAAGTTAGCCTCTCTTATAACTCGTTATAGCAGCCTTTTTCACCTGGTGAAAAGTGAGAACTTGACACTGGAGACTCCTTCCAGTAATTAGAATGAAACTTTTCCATGTCAAGTCAGTTACTATGGAAACGAGGACATACTTAAATTGGCAAATTGATATTAACCTTAGGCCTGAACTATGAGCACTGCTATTATACAAATAACTAAATACATAAATAAACACCCATTTTTTTGGACAAGTCAGAATGGAGCATTTTACATAACTTTGATGTAACAGCATTGTAATTGCTATTTTATTATTTATTTTTATTTCATGAGTAAAAAAAAAAAACCCACAGAAAAGCACCACATATCAGCCAGAATGAAATGTGTTTCCATGACCACAGCTTTCCGTTTTACCTCTTTTGATTTTACCTTTTTTGGTGCATTCGACATTGTATATAAAATAACTAGCAATTATTTGAAAAAAAAAAGAAATGCATTCAATTCCTATTGACTCATGATTGTTCAGGGTATATGTATTATTTTCTGTAAATCACACTAAATACACATTAAATCCAACCCCCATAACGGGACATGACAAAGCTAATAACGAGATAAAAAGAACAGAAAGAAAGAATATTTTGAAACTGGAATAACATAAAGCGCACATACTCCATTCACCCACTGTTAGACTTTCATTTATCCACTAGGCTCTTTGTAAGACATGTTTGTCCCTCTGGCAAATTTTACAGAGGCTAATGAACAGGGTCAGGACTTCATGGAGGAGACATTAGAGTACCACAATGGGGGAAAAAGCAATAGCCAACCACGCTGTACGGCACATATAAATTACACGTGTAAAAAAAGGGCATCTCTATCAAACTTATTCATGATTTCAATCAATCCATAGAATAGTGGAACAAAATGTTCAGCGCTGCTCTGCGCTACCCTAAAAGCTTTTGTCTGACAGTTGTGCTAAAGCCCAAAGCTGCAAGATTATGTCATGAGGACTCGCTGCGCTCAGATGTGTGTCAGGAGTTGGAGGGGGAAAAAATGAAATATGAGAAAAAAAATTTTTTTTTGTTTGTTTGTCAATGCAAGTTTGACCCAAGCTTCTGACACCACTTTCAGATAAGGAAAAAAAAGGAATGAGACAAAAGAGGAAGATAATACAAAAGAAAAGTTCTACCAGACATACAGTTGAGGACAAAATACAGACACTTCATTTGATGCTGCTTCCTGAGTTCCTGGTTCGATTTTGTGCTCGGCTTTCTCTCGGTGAGAATTTTCACACGGTCTCTAAGGGTTCTTCAGTTTCCTCCCACCTCCAAAGACACGAGTGGATGATTGTGTAATGTCCTGAGGTGGACTGATGATGCAACCAGGATGTATTCCCTACATCCCCCGTGTTACTGGGATATCCTGTAGATTCTCATTTAAGGCAAAGTGATGGGTTTGGGATAATTTTTCATGAATAGCTCAAGGATTGTGTCTGTAACTAAATGAAGAAAATATTTAAATATCAACACGTCTAATTCAAATGATGCAACCCTACACGTGCTACCGGTGTGGGGTGAAATTAATTTGGGTATGACACAAGCTGCAATTTAAACCCTGTATAGACCTCTAGACCAGTATAAAGCGTTTACTAAGGATGAATATTGACTGCTGCTTGTTCCTTTATTGGTAATGGTCTGTTATGTATATGTATTATCATGTGCATTTTAAAATGCCATTTTAGATTCCAACCTAGCTCTATCCAAGCCTATTTCAGTATTCTTTAGCAACTGGCTTTTCCTGACATATCTGGCCAATCTTTGCCTGTCTATCTGCCAGATGTCATACTGACTGAGATCTTCATGAGTGTCATGACTTGCCTCATGGTTTGACAAATTATTTTCTTGGTTGTCTTGGAATGTAGACTTGTTGCAGGGTGTATCCACATTTTTAGGTCATTTTTTTTTTTATAAAAAATATCTATTTTATAAAATAAAGATGCAATGTATTTTGTGTACTCATCTGCATTTACTTACTATATATGTCTTCTACACAGATAAATGTGTGATATATAAATCTAATTGGTTGAGTCACCTTTAAACACGTTTATGGTGTACAATTTATTACTAACAGAATATGTGTGAACGCTGCTGTGGAGTAAACTGTCACCAAAGCAGGAGGGCACAGCTTCTGGGAGGCGGGCCAAAAAGCGGAGCCTTGTTTGCAACTCCTGCTTGCACTTTTACAACTGAGGGGTGACTGACTTCATGCCAGCGTACAAGTGGGTCAATACAACATTGATTACGTTTCATAAGATGGAGCTGATTTAGCTTTGGATGGAATTAGCTGAATGCTATCAATTACAAATGGTGATGGTCACTACTAGAGCTTACCATGGTGAAACTTGTATATGTATGTGTGTATGTATGTATATATATCAGAAAACATGTTATTAAAGTATTCAAAGGCTACATTAACATTAATGCTGCAATAACCAGGATCCATTAAATAGAATGTTCATTTTAAGTTGAAATTTTTTGTATCAATCCATAATTTTTCTTGCTCAAAGCATTTGTATTTCCTACATACCAGTTCGTCTATGTTATAAGACATGTTATAAAGATCCTATAATTTACATACCATCTTCTATTCTTCATTTCCTATTTGTTATTCTTCATCCATCTGCTATTTTAAGAAAGGTGCCTCTGTGCCCTGTGCCTTGTTTTAAGGCTCCCTTCTATTCCTGTTCCCCCCACGTTATTCATATTTGATTAAATCACACGATTATTTTGTTCTCGCTTTTCTGATGTAGACGTCTTGAGATTGGACTCAGCACGAGAAATAAAAATCAGTTTTTATGTTTTTTTCCCCTTCATTTTTTTTATTATTAATCAACTTGAGTCAATCTGTGGGATATAATTTAATAACTAGCACATATGTCTGTTTTTCTATTTTTAAGGCCTGTGATTGACCTTTTCCACACTGCAGTTCATAGAGAAAGAAGGACTATTGTGTAATTTCATCTGGTAGGCCAATGTCAGACAGTGAATCTAAAACTGACTACATGAAAAATTACAGGCTAAGGAATAAAATATGTATACCACTAGCAAGTTTCATGAGTGTGTGTGTGTGTGTGTGTGTGTGTGTGTGTGTGTTTCTAAAATGACTCATATTTAGCTAATTTGAGTCAGACATATCGATTTATTTATAAAAATAAATGCATGTTAGCACTTAAAGTGCTTGCGGTAGTTTTTCTGCTCACCGTTAATAAAAAACATCCGTTTAAATGCTTAAAGTAAAAAAAAAGTATAGCTTATTTATATTGGTGTCTTTATAGTCACTGGTAATAGCCACCACAATGATTTAATGCTGAAATTCTTAAATCAGGTTTAGTTAGGAAACAAAAGCCATCAGTCATTGAAATGTATCCCATACACTATAACCAAACTGACTTCTTTCCTTCTCCATACATTTAATCCTTACATCCATATATCTATGCATTATATCTTCTGTCTTTTTACACTACAAGCAACCGTGTTATTTTGTTTTATAATGACTCATCGACAAGGTGCCAGACTTTAGGAGTGAAATTTATTACAGGAAGAAATTAGCCAGACTGGTCCGAGTTGACAGAACCCTCTTTACAACTGCGGTGAGAAGAAAAGCATCTCGAGGTGTCCAGCAAAACACTGGAGGGATTTCTCAGTGGAGAAAAAAGTGTGTGATGAAGGAACCAGTTTATAGTTGCTTTAAGGAAGTGATAACAGTAACAAACCTCCCTGCTATACATCCCTGCAATGCACCTATGGACATACATCAAACTAGCATTTAATAAACAAGGACAATGTCTTTTTTAATCAATAAAAAAGTATAAATGACAGCAAAGTGTGTAATTAAATAATCTACTTTCTTGTCACATCATTTGAGCCTTTTCCAAACATAAAATAATGCCCCAGGAATCTTTTCATTCTTATGTAATGGCTCGTATTTGAGACTCAGCCAGAAGGTAAAACAATGAAAGAATAAGTTTTATAGCTAAACCATTTTTAAAAACAGTTTTAGTGTATTGAATATCCAATATCTGTGGAAAAGGCGGGAGGAGCATCATTCTATTGTTAGATTGATAAAATGCATGCTAAATCCAGTGAGCCCTTAATTATCCAGGCCCATATGAGACCAGACTTTCCTGGCCACAATTTTTTTAATCAGTCTGTATGCATGACCACTGAAGGATACTTGGAAAACATCATTGCCATCTTGTGACAAAGAAGGGCTTTTAGCCAACCAGTTTTAGTGTATTGAGTGACTGCTTTGATGAAAAAGCTCTTGAAAGGACACATAATAATGCGAATCCTCTTAAGATATAAAAGGGGAGGGAGACTGATAATCTAAAGCACATTTGTACCACAGGGAATAAAAAAATACTTGTCTCTGATCCCTAGACAGAAATTTACTACATATAGCCATGCAGACACCCACACGCATGACACACAGAGATGTATCCACAACCATGCAGGGAAGAAGAAAAAAACTCCCCAAAAAGACTGTAAAACTATCACTATGGCAACAGCATTCCTTCTAATACACGATATTATCTTTAACAATAATTACTTATTAGGTTCTGTTCAAAAAGGAAATGAGTCCAGTAGTAGGAAATGCTTCCTAGTAATAGTATGATCTAAAAGCAAATGAAAGCCAAAGGAACAGATAGTCCCAGTTGGTAAGAACTTCACTAGAATATATTTACTGGTGTTATTATGTGGCTCGTGTCTTTGACCAGAGAAACCTCTAAGGGGAATCAATGCCACTATTAGATGGATAAACTCTCATTAGAGAATAGCTTTAAACAGACTGGGCATGCCAGAACAACATAGAATAAAAATATAAGTCAAATAAAAACAAACAAAATGATTATATTTAAATAATTTTTAAGGCATATTTGCCTTAAAATGATTATTATATTGGGGCACGGTGGCTTAGTGGTTAGCACGTTCGCCTCACACCGCCAGGATCCGGGTTCGATTCCCGTCTCGGGAATGTGTGTGTGGAGTTTGCATGTTCTCCCCGTGCCTCCCCCGGTCCAAAAACATGCACGGTAGGTTGATTGGCACCTTGGAAAATTGTCCCTAGTGTATGAATGTGTGCGTGAATGTGTGTGTGTGTGTGTGTGTGCCCTGCGATGGGTTGGCATCCCATCCAGGGTGTATCCTGCCTTAATGCCCATAGACGCCTGAGATAGGCACAGGCTCCCCGTGACCCGAGGAATATCGGATAAAGCGGTAGAAGATGAATGAATGAATGAATGATTATTATATTATAATGATTATATGATTAAATAAACTATTATATTTATTATTGGTGTTATTTCCAATTAATCAAACAGTATTTTGTTGAACACCAACATTCCTTTTATAAGATTCTCAAGGTCTTTTATAAGATTCTCAAGATCTCATTCTTATAAGGTTCTCAAGTTCGAATCCCAGCACCACCAAGATGTCACTAGTTGAGCAAGGCCCTTAACTAGTTGCTCAGTTGTAGTCCCCAGCCATTCGGTTGCACCAGGGAATTTCTAGAGCCAGTCCCAAGCCCAGATAAATGAGGAGGGTTGTATTAGGAAGGGCATCCAGTGTAAAATATGTTCCAAACCAAAAATGCAAATTTCATTCAAATGCGGTGATCTGCTACTCGAAAGAGAAGATGAATGGATGGATTGATGGATGGTTGCACATCTGCTGCTGGAGTTGGCCAGAATGATGAGTAGCATCATGAAAGAACTGAAAGTGAACATTATGGCTTTGGATTACAGGGAACATAACCTAAACATAAACTGTGTTAAAGAGCATCCCTGTTACCTGAAGCAGGCAGACTGGCTGGGGTAATTATCAATGTTCTAGCCTCGTGTCCTTGTTCTTGTGATAAACTGTTCAGTAATGGCAACAGGGATCCAATATCCAACATAAGACCACTTCATGACACTAAATTATATTTAATGCTGTTTTACAATCTGATGATTTGGGTATGTAAATGAAGCAATTGGTTAATTGTCAAACGCACCCAGCAGACCATTCGTCATCTAAAATCAATGCATAAAGCTTTATTGTTATTGTACGTTCAAAGGAAAACAAAACAAGTGGCAAGTTATCAATGGCACTGAGTCTAATTTTTGGCACAAGAACAATGTGCTGCATGTTGTCATCTGTTAACACAGTTTCATGCCCTGGAAACTTGTTCAGGATTGAAAATCTCTACCAATGTGGTACTGATGAACTTCAGAAACAATATGTTATTCTGACCTTTTGAAGAGTGCTTCACTCGCTTCAATATTTACTGGTTTTCCATTTTATTCCTTTTTCTATCCAGCAAACATTCTTTTTCATCAGGTTTGTGATCTTAGTATTATAAGAGCGCCATCCATTCTTAACCCAGATGCAACCTGGAGTTACTGATTTCACAACTTTCACATAGAAATCTATTTTAGTCATCTCTCAGACTAAAACTACCAAACCTGCTGTGACACGTTCCCTTACTTGATGTATTGTTTCTTCATTGCTTTATTTTCTCCAACATACTGTAAATATCCAACCATATAATAATATACACTTCAAAATACTGATGTATTAATTTCGCAACTTGCTACATATACAAATACAATACAGTGGACGGCTTCATATTTCTTTCAAATGGTTAGCATCAGTATGCAGTGGCACAGTTTTTAGCATTAGTTTAAATAGCATTAGCTATTTATTGTGTAAAAGTAATTAATTTATAGGTGCCTGTTTGAGAACTGTGACAATTTCAGCAACATTTCAATTGAGAATTTCACAAATCTATGTTAAAGAGGAGGCAAGTGGGAGGGCGTTTGTCTGAAAGTAATACAATCCCACGCACACATATACACACACTCACACTCACTCGGTAGTTCCTACCCTCAATTATATCCTGTTTACTGCTGGATGTGCAACAAAAATGCTAAAACATCCTAATCGCACACTGTAAATGTGAATACATACGATAGCTGGAAAACCCATTGCTAAGAATACAAATAAGCAAAGATTATTGGCTCCACTAGTGAGCGTATAACCATTCTAACCAACTAATGTGCTGATTTGTGTGTTTATAGTTGGATAAGCTTTATATACACAGTTTATAGACAGTCACTACAGCCTCATAAGGGACAAACTACAAGCTACATAAGCTATTTTTTTCTTGCTAGCATGAATGCAGAATTAGCCATGGTCATGCTAGCACTAGGGTCCGGCCAATAACAGAACAGTTTTTCCTGTGTTCATCTAGGCACAAATAACATCTTCATTAAAAGGTTTTGAGAAAGATCATTGTAAAGATTGTTATTATTTAAGATATCATATAATAGCATATTATCTGGTAAATACTTTTATGAACATGATATAAACCCTGAGTCATGCGTCTCAAACTAATTTTAAAATGTGTTACGTCGCCTAATAATATAGTCGTACAATTTATATATCATTATAAAGTATTAAATCCCATATAATTAAGGTTTAAGGTTTTATATTGAAAATACATTTTTGATGTAACAAATATTGATGATGGTACCAATATATATACTCCTATAAAATACATATATGCATATATTCTCTAACTCCAATAGGCTAGATGCTCCCAATGTCCTTGTTGCACTCAGCCACTTCACTTTCCTCTTAACATAAACTCAACAACCTTTTCATCCCACAGAAACTCATTCATTTTTATATTCCTTAATTATCATAAACATGTAAAAGCACATCACTACACTTCATACTGACATCACTCATCTATCTGGGCTGTTTTGCTACATCCCTCCATCCTCCCACAGATAGTCATCGATTTCACTTGCTTCTTGGATTTTCAGGTTAGATCCAACAAAATTGGCAGAAACATTCATCTTCTGACTCAAAGCACATGATTGCATTTCATCCCGATAGCACGGTATAACACTCCTACCCTATCCTTATTTCTTCTTTCCACCCTGCATTGCATAAAAACTCATACATGTATCCATTATAGAAGGCACAAAGCTTAATTCTATGATTCTTTTTTTAATAATAAGCCTTGAGAAGTCAACTAAGACATTCGCTGACCAACTTTGGTTACAAAATTAGGTGATTAAGTTCTAAGCTGTTCATTTGCGATGTGTTCATGCACTGCTGCCGCTTGCCGGTGTATAAACATTCACATAGTGAACCACTATTGTCCAGCCATTGTGTGGGTGAGTGAAACAAATGTGACGGGCTTTCTGCCTCGACGCAGAATGCTCCGATGAGCGACAGAGAGGTCACTTTCTCCTTGTGCTTTCCAGCTATTTTTTAATAGATCTTTCTTAAAAGACCACAAAAAACAAAACAGGCACAAACATAAATGTTAGACTTTACTGTACGTTCAACCTTCAAGACAAATTCGCAAGTATGTCTTCATCTCTACAGCCGTGGTGTGATCTCGATGGAAAACAATCTAAAAGGAGGCACACCCAGATCTGATTAGGATGGGGCCTTCCAGCTGCTGACCACTGGCTCCTACACCCACACAACAGTCTAAAAACAGCAAATACCTCAATAGATCATCCAGATATCAAATAGTTCAAGAGGGTTCGCCTAAGGGTGCATGTTTCTCTGTCCTGATTTACTATAAAGAAACCATTCAAAGTTTTGAACCCAAGATGTGTAAATATTTTATATTTCCTATACAGAGACATTCACTTGTCATGCAACTTTTGTCAGGATTGCAACAGATACAGGTATTGAAAGTGGTTTGAATCTGTATACTTTTGCTTATCAGAGATGGGACAAACTTTTTTCCATGGGGAATGTGCTATGCATTATGCAGTCACATAAAGAAAATAGTTCCAAAATAATGGTTATATATAAATAATATGCTGTAAAATCATATGCAAAGCATACATCAAAAAAAAAAAAAAAAAAAACGACAACTTGCGGTTGTGAATTGCTTGACATTTGGAATAAAATAGGTGATCACAATTTTCTCAAGTCTAATATATACAGTATATGACCAAACAACATTAAATAGACCAAGATTTATGCTTTTGGAACATCCAATTTAGTCCCCATTTGCTAATACAATAACCACCAGGCTTTTGGACAGATTTTGTGTTCTCATTCATAAAAGGATGTTAGTAAAAGCAGGTACTGATTTTCTATTAAAAACCATATCTTCGTGAGGCTCACTTTGTGCACAGACACATTGTCATTCTTAAATAGGTTCCTATTTTGAATCCACATATGAAAAAATCATACCCATTCATAAAATATTAGTCAGATTGGTCAGCATGCTCGATAGATAAAATTTGGTTTGCTCTGTGTGCATCTGATATAATTATCTTTTGCTGTTATTATAACATGCACTCCCCTGGAAAGGCTAATTCTTTTCAATTTTGTTTTGTGGCTGTGTGGATTTGTGGATCATTCAGCCACAAGAACATTAGTGAGGTCAGGCACTAATGTCAGGTGAAGGAATTGAAGGGGCAGCCAGCTTTCCTTCCAATTCCCCCCCCCCCCACCCCCCCCCCCCCCCCCCCAAAAAAAGCATTAAGTGAGGTTGAGCGCCAGGTCTCTCTGTGCAGGACACTCAAGATCATTTACCCCAATTTTGAAAATCATAGTGTCACTTTTGACATTTTTACACTGGAACAGGTTTGGGTGTATTCCTTCCAGTGAAAGGAAATGAGCATGCTAAAGCTTATGAACACCATTTGTACAACAAGAGCCACATATTTTTCAGATGGTCATGTGATCCCAAATTTTTGATGACTTTATACTAACAGTAGGAAAATACAGATTAAATAGTTGTAGTTTATAAAGATGTACATATCCGAAAAAATTCTTCATTAAAAATGCACTATTTTTGGTCATTTCTCCTCTCAGTACACTGAGTATGTACATTATTACATGTTGGTAATTAGGGTAGCACTTCATAAAGTGCATTACTCTGGAATACATTGACAACATTGCTGTATATTCTATCCTGTTTTCGATGGATACAGACATTCAGTCATTATGACCATGTCTAATAGCCTGTTACAGCATCAGTGTTGCACATTGGCATCTCGCACACAAACACTCACTCAGCTCAGCGATGCTTCCCACACGGGTGGCCAGAAGAGACTGTTCGATGGTTCGTAGTTCAGCCTGGGTAAAGACATGACCTTCGGCATTCTTCCCCCCTCTTTGCTGATCACGGTGTACATTCAGGCTGTCCGGCAGGCTCAGGACACCTGCAGGGAAGCAAAGCGGATTATTACACTCATGAAATTCAAATCTACCGCACAATACTGTGTGAGAAAATCTGTTTATGGGAGCCTGATTCAAGTTATAAGAAGACATATCCGAGTCCGGTCCGGAGTCCCAAGATATACAGTTTTTTTTTATCCCACACTAATGGAACATTAATGGGTATTTCAGCAAAACTTTCAAAAATGCGTAAAGTACATTTGACTTTGAGCACCTCCATAACATTCAAGCTTGGACGTCTTAATGGAAATAAAAGGAAGAAAAGTCAAACAGATTGAGGCAAAGCATTCGAAAGTTTCGGGGCCACGACACTAAAATCTTTCACCAACAGTGGCAAGTCTGTATTTTCTTAAGTACATCATAGAGAAGAGTGCAGGCCATAAAGTACAGGTGAAGAAATAAATAGGGCAGACCTACTGAAAGTCATGCAAGGCTTAGTAAGTTATTTGGACTTTAAATTGCACACACACTGAAACATGTAGCCATTAGAAATGATGGAGGACTGAGGTGAGGAATTCCTATAAAGATTGCTATACTAATCAAGATAGGTGGATATCTGCAAAAGTGCAAAAATCTGCAATAGAATGCTTTCAAAAATGGAAGTGGTAATCATTTACTTGCATCAATGAATGAAATGCAGTGGATGAACAAAAGAGAAATCAAAATCAAATCGATATTTGGTGTGAACACACTTTGCCTTCAAAACTGCAGCAATTCTTCCAGGTACACTTATATACAGTGTTATGAAGGAACTCAGCTGGTAGGTTGTTCCATGTTGGAGGAGTAAACTCAGATCTTGTGTGGATGTAGACGTTCTCACATCCTTCTGTCTCTTCATGTAATCCAACACAAACTCCATGATGTTGCGATCAGGGCTCTGTGGGGGTCGTGCCATCACTTCCACTACTTCTAGTTCTTCAAAAGCTACTAACACCAAATATTGATTTGATTTTGATTTTTCTTTTGGTTGCTCACCTGCATTTTGTAAATTGACAAGAATAAACAAACATTATTTCTATTTCTGAAAGCATTCTCTGCGTACAGCATTTTTTCACACCTGCCTTCACACCTACCAGCACTTTTGCACAGTTCTGTATATGTCCATTTGTCTTGTTAATCTTGGATAGGAAAAAGGGCTTTTCCCCAATGTGAAGTTCAAACATAAGAGAACAAAGCTCCTGAAGGACCTTGTAGAAAAACTCGTCCATCATCATGTCAATCGATTGACAATTGATTATAAAAAAAAAGTTCAGATTGAGGCGAAGTTCAGGCGAAGTTCAGATTGAATCCAGTGCATACAATACATTGGGTCTATGGTGTGGTGTTGGTTGTCATGGAGCTATCATAAATCTGAGCATCATCAGCACTAGCGTAATAATCTGATTATAAACAATGGATAGAAGGGATCCAAAGACTAAACTTAACTGGATGTAAAGCTGGATGTACCATTGAGTTTTTCTGACTGTTTCAAATGAAGTAAGATGTTTGAGGCTAGTCGCACGTCATTTGTCGTCATGGAACTGTTAACTTGTGATACAAGCTTGAAACTCAGAATCGGGTTGCAAGGTAGAAGTCTAAACTTCAGGGTTGATTTACAAGTCATAGACTTTGAAGGCAAGCCGAGTTGCCAGTCAAGCTATTTTAGGCGCCGAGGACTGTGCGACTAAAAACACTATCCTTTGTTGTTACAGATGAACATATAAAAGAATCTCAATTCTCGTTAGCCTACCATAAATATAATTCCCTTGAAGACTTGCGACGCTAATTGCCCACCCTTAGAAAGGTGCTAATGAGTACAGCTGTCATGGCTGGACAGTTTTTATCTACGAAAAAAATCAAACCTCGCACAGGTGGATTCGCTGACAAACATTTCCTGGTTGTGGCGCCTACTCTGAGAGGCAATCCTGTCCCTGCTGCTTCAACAGTCCTAATCAAATTACAGCACAGAGCCACATCTGCAGCCTTTGTTTGGACAGAATGAACCGTCTGTGACAGATGGGATATTGAACTTAGCCACAGGAGAATAAGGAGGGCCACAAGTGCTCGAGTGACTGAGCATCTGACATGTCATGGAAAAAAAAAATCTATTTTATGTTTCCGAGTGTACATTAATTACAGAGACAAGACTTACACTGGCACTCTCGATGGACACCTACTGTGAGCAAACACATGGGCATGCATAAACACACACACACACACACGCACACAGAAACAGAAAGGTTTCAGGTCCTGCTAGTTATTCGCTCTAAAATTCCGTGTGAAGCGGGATAATATCCTGTATACTGTCAC
Organism: Kryptopterus vitreolus; assembly: GCA_030449085.1. Classification (NCBI taxonomy): domain Eukaryota; kingdom Metazoa; phylum Chordata; class Actinopteri; order Siluriformes; family Siluridae; genus Kryptopterus; species Kryptopterus vitreolus. The sequence continues at coordinate 7,009,911 of JACRUU010000008.1, read as the reverse complement.
GCCGTCAAAGGAGCTTGCGAGCGAAAGTTACCTCTGTGACAGAGGCGTCACGAGCACTCATCAAAGTTTCATAAAGGTGCGTTTAAAAAAACGCCCCGTCACATCCGTCTTGCAACTGTGAGACTTCGCCGCAGAGACATGTAACATGAATAATACACGACGTACGTTATTAAACACATGACACGCGCGTAATGCTGCATTCCTGACTGAGGCGCAGAGGGTTTGCGGTCGCTCTTGACGGTTCGTTCCGTGAGTCATGAAAGATCAGAAAGGAGAGAATCCGGCCAAGGGTTGTGAATCTGTTGCGAATATGTGAATCTGTTATGGAAAATCCAAAAATACACTCTATTTCTCTCCCTCACACACACACACACACACACACACACACACACACACACACATACACAATCTTATGCACAAAGGGAAAGAAAAGAACATGAGTTGTTGGCATGCTGTCCATTTCTCTCCCTTAATTCCCAGACAGAAATCTTCTCATAACTCCTTCACTGGATACAAAACATACCCACCCCTCCTTTTGACTCTTATGGAAATATCTTTTATTACTTGCTGTTTTCTCCCTCTGTATCAGCATTCTCCACCCAGCTCTTGGAACCCCCTGCTTTCACTGGCCAAAAATGTGTTAATGCGACAGAAGATTCTTTACTGCATTATTCACCCAATCTGATAAAAGTATGAAACAAAATATGCTTGCTGTTCTCCTCCCTCCCACATGTTCCCATCTCCCCAATCTCCTGCAGTCTCCTTCCTTACACTATCTTTGCTCCAACACTTTGGCACCCCAGTGCTTTGTTTTTTTTTAATTCCCTGTAATGCATTGCTGTGTCAAAACTACAGATTGATTTGAAAACAGGTGCCTGGGAAGAAGAACGAGACAGGAATAACTCCCTACAACAAGAATGTGACCTTAAGTAGCGGGAAACGGGGGACGGGAAAAGTAAAACACAATCAGCTATCTGGAATTCCATCTGCGACGCGGAAGAGTTAAACGAGTTAAGCGAGGGTCGGTGCCGGCGAAAAATCCGATAAGGATTCGATTGTGATACGTTAAGCGAGTTACGGCGGTTCGCAAAGAATATCTTTTTCCCATATCTCAACCTGGAAAGATTCTTCTACATTATAACGCTTTCTTGTGCTCCCAGGTACAAACACGTCCCAAATGGAAGGCTACACCCAATCGCATCATATATTATTACAGCGGTATAGAGCTGCACTGCTGCCTGAAGCTCCTGTTGCTCCGTGTTTTGCAGACAGTAGAATAGGTCAGGGGAACATGCAGCCTCAAGAAGGAGTCGCCGCCTCGCGCTGGTCGAAATGAATAATGCATGCGTTCTTTTGCCATAGTGAAGGTTCTAATAGAACTGCAAGACGCGACAATTCAGAATAGTAAGAGACAGAAAGAGAAATAGAGGATATATAGACAAACACGAGAAGAGACACGGAGACACAGAGAGTGAATCTCAAATATAACAGGTGCGCATATTTCTATCGGGAGAGGTTAAGAGGTCCTTTTTTTTTGATGAAATACCAAAGGACCTCACTTCGAATAAATCCAGCTGGAACAATATGCCCAGTGTTGAAACAAGATGTTTGTGTTTTCGAAATCACCTGCTTTTTTAGACTTAAGACAGTAGATCAAAGTGTCCTTATGAACGGACTTACTCCAAGTTCTGTCCATTTGAGGCGGTACTGCTTTCTTGTCTTTCAAAGCAATCATCCCGACATAACAGTCTTCTGATTCAAATAAAATGAATTTTACATCAAAAAGCCTTAACGCAATAGTCTCAGACAATCCGCCCCCTCTGTTATACAGTAATGAGAGCAGGGAAAGTAGTAACATGCTTCCTTCGAGACACAAGAAGCCAACCAGCCATATTATATCAATCTCACGTTCACCCATATGTCACAGGGTAGGATAACACACACACACACACAGGGGAATGTCCTATACGCCATCTGCTGCATACATGAGCTCACACACACATACCCCAGCTCACACACACATACTGTGATTGCCACGAGAATGTGAGAATGCCATCCATCCATCCTCCTCCATCAGGGTGCAACCAATTTTGTTCTTTCGGTCAGTCTATTGCATCATTCTGATTTGTACCGGGAAACTTTTTTTTGCCCCCCCCCCACCAATCCAGGTGATCATCCTAAATCTGTGCACCTGATGAAAAAATGCCTGAAATATTAGCTGAAATAAAAATAAAAAAAAGGAACAAAATGTATTTGTTTAAATATGTATATTTCCATGATGACTCCTTGGTTATGTATTTATTTTGCTTAGATTTCCATCATGTATAGCAATGGGCATGTTAAATCACTGCATTAAAAAAAATGAAGTGACTGCAATCTGGAGTAAAGTATCATTTCTTACCCAGTGAATATCAGACTTTGATCAAAGTGGCTGAAGAGCTAAATGCCACGGCAAAATGGACATAAGCCTAATCAATTCAGTGTGTAATCAGATACCAGCTGTCAAATATGTCCCTGGTGCTCATGCACTGCAGTTGGAATAAAAGACTTAAATGTAAATTTCCCCCTTTTTGGTGCTTTGCAGATTAGCTGCTACTTGTAAATGTTACAGAAGTTAAGATAAGATGTTACAGTAGCCAGGATAGAATACACACACACACACACACACACACACACACACACACACACACACACACATACACACACACCATTACATATATATATATATATATAATATATATATATATATATATATATATATATATATATATATATATCTATATATATTATATGTCTATAAAAGAGACAAATATATACTGTGTATATATACAAAAATCAAATAAAATAAAATAAAATATCCCAATAAAAAAGCACTATCAAACAAGACAAAAATAAATAAAACTGCCCATGGGTCACGTTTAACATATTGAACTGCTGTTATTGCACAGAAACAGGAGTGTATTAATTTTTATTGTACAATTAAAGAAACAGAATTAACAGTTGGATTGTGGTGGCGAGTTCACTGGGAGCAGCTCTGATCGTAAAACTCTGATAACAGCAGGAAGAAAATACCTTCTGCAGGTCTTTTATTCCTGTTTCCATGCAAAAGAGAAAAGTTCAGTGTCAGAGCTAAATATCGTCGGGAATGTCAAAATCTAACCTAACACACATTTGGTCAAATCATCAGTTTGTTACCTTAAACATATGGACCCACCTGTTGCACATAAAAAGCAGGGACGTGAATTCATGACATGGTTTGATGTACCAGAAGAATAATGAAAACACATACGTGAGATTATTACAGTACAGAAAAGAATTTTTCAGGCCTCTGCTTTGCAATATATAATCTCTAAAAGAGGCTAAATATGTACATACATAATGTACAGGATAGAAACCTATATAAGTTCCGTAGTCTTTATTGTCTTAATGCGACAGGAAAAAATACACCAGAATCCTAATAGGAAGCTATTAAAATGATTACATTACAAATAAAATGGAAGGTTTTCAGGCCATTTACAGGAATTGCACATATACATGTGCACCATCAGGATCAATACTGAGTCATTTGTAAAAATTCGCAATATTTGATATGTACTGTGTACTGTAGTTGTATATCCAAGAGCAAATATTCGTGTAAAGCTCTCCCTGATGTAACCATGCCTCTCCAGTGTTTCTCTTGTAATGAGTGTGTGTCCTTTCTCATATACAATGCAATACTGTGCTGCTAATACATTTGAAAAAGCAACGCTGACAAACTACAGCTAGCACAAATTCTTTCATCCGGATTCCGACATCCAAATAACGCTTAGCACTTTCATTAAAAACTATCACTGCATTTATAATATTTTCATAAGCAGTTACATTCGCACGTCTTTGTGCTATTATACCGCACTGACAAATGCTGATGTCGCACCCCGCTGGATGCCCTTTTAATCAGGGCAAGTCATCACACGACTCTTTAACTCCCACCACTTGTTTCCTTCTGCACCGGTCTTTGCTGTACAACTGGCCGGTCTTTTTTTTTTTTTTTTAGTTTTTTTTCTTTTTTTTCTCTGCAGGAATGTCCCTTTGCTTCTCTCTGCGGTGCACAGCCGCACTCTCGTCAGTGCGAAACACATTCAGAATATTAACAGGTCGCCATAGCAACAGAAGAACTGCCCAGGCAGCGTGTGATTGGTGGAAGGTGTTGAGGATGGCGGTGTAGAAAAGGAATCAGGAGGTGAGAACAGGTACAGTGTTTTGTGGGAAGGTGAAGTGTTGAGGCGACACCCTCCCGCCCCCTCGCAAAACAGTTTGTGGCTGCTGCTAATCTGCTAAAAGTTTTCCATGAGTCAGACAGTGCGTGGAATCGAAACACGGCAAAGCACCCGCCTCAAGGTCATGCAAGATAATAAAGATGAATTTGTGTTTAACAGCGGGGCCCGGTGGCTTAGTGGTTAGCACGTTCGCCTCACACCTCCAGGGTTAGGGGTTCGATTCCCGCCTCCATGTGTGTGTGTGTGTGTGTGTGTGTGTGTGTGTGTGTATGTGTGGAGTTCGCATGTTCTCCTTGTGCCTCAGGGGGTTTCTCTACGGGTTCTCTGGTTTCCCCCCAGTCCAAAAGCATGCACAGTAGGTTGATTGGCACCTTGGGAAAATTGTCCCTAGCGTGTGAATGTGTGTGTGTGGGCCCTGCAATGGGTTGGCACCCCATACAGGGTGTATCCTGCCTTAATGCCCAAGACTACTGCCTGACATAGGCACAGGTTCCCCACGACCCGAATGAATTCATCTTTATAGGTATTGCAGGTACAATAATTTATCTTGAATAAGGAAAGACTTCTTTATCTGCCACACTGATTGAAAGAAACAGTTGAAATCAGTATTAATTGTCAATTGTACAATTTTACCTGATAGCTGAAGAACATATTTTTGTTCACACAGGAATAAACACATAATAATAAACACGCAATAATGATCGCAAGTTATATTTTGCATCTTATTTTTCATTCATTCATTCATTCATTCATTCATTCATCTTCTACTGCTTTATCCGATCTTCCCTCGGGTCACGGGGAGTCTGTGTTTATCTCGGGCGTCTATGGGCATTAAGGCAGGATACACCCTGGATGGAATGCCAACCCATCACAGGGCACCATTTTATTATTAAGCTAGAATTTTTTTACATGACATCATTAAAAAAATTCCAATACTGGATACTGTTTCACATAAACTAAAAAGAACATAATTTGAACTTATATATTTTAGCAACAAAAATTAACCCAAAAGCTGAGGGATCTCGACTGATTATATTTGATCACTATGTGATGTCTACAGATGAACAAAATTGTTGGTGCTGAGCAAATCATACTACAATTGGAATTATCAATGTGTAAGACCTGCATTCCATTCAATGCTCCTTAAACACAGGGAAGGTTCCATTAAAAAGGGAGAACACTGCATAACAAACATTTAGTTTATGAATATTATATGAGCTGATCTATACAGTATGATGCCAATTTCTATAAATTATTAAGCTGTTATCCAGCAACTTGATTGAAGCCAGAATGTGTGTTTAAACATCTTTAGACTGCTTTTATTACTTTGTGTCTTGCAGTAATCCATTGCAAGATATAAATATAAAAATATATTTCCTTTAATTGAAACCTGAGAAGAAACTTGGCCAGACACTAGTGTGTGTTTAAAAGGGGAAAATCCACATTACGGACAGAGAGGCAGACGACATCCCAAATGACCAATCTGTAATTAGAAAAGGGTCAGTGGTTTTTTCTCCAGAAGCTGAACTTTGGGAAACGCAACAATGTACAATGTATTGGAGGGAAGCAAAACTACAGAAAGACACTCAGGAATAAAAGGGTATAAACAAAGACAAAGTATTTCGGAAACTAAACAGGAAACAGGTGTAATCAGCTGAAATTATAAAGGTAAAAATATGCCAGGAAGTAAAAACCAAACAAGGGGGGGATAAAAGAACAAGGCTGAGGCAGGCTTTGGGTGGGGGTTGTTTACAGAAATATAATCATGGTTCCTTGAAGATGTAAAAATATCTCTGTGTGTGTGTGTGTGGGGGGGGGGTGTTCAGCAGCTTTAGCCCCATCAGAGTGGTTTATCCCCAGACTGTCATACATGCGACAAACACATTTAATGTAGAAAACATCATTTAATATCATGAGGAAAAAGTAAACAAACATAGCACCGCTATACGTTATCCTAAGGTAAATTACAGGATGTTGGAGTTACATGTGTCAAGTCATATTTGCATCAGTTCATTTTCTTAATATATTTCTGTGTTTTTTTTTTTTTTTTAAGATGCACATTAAATCTTGAACTTGAACTTCAGGCTTTGCTAAACCTTCAATGTGGATTACAGTACCTCAGAGTTTTGCTAGCTGAGATGTCAAAAAATACGATCCCTGATATCTCTAAACTGTTCTTCACCCCGATAGAAGCTTATAAAACCTAGGCATGTGCTGTATCTTGAATGTGCAAGGCAAAAAGGTACAGCTTTGTGGTTACTAACATAAGCAGATTCAGGTACTTAGGTTAATCTGTCACTTTACACACCTCTAGTCTTTTTGTGTGTGTGTGTGTGTTTTTTTCCTTTTTTCCCCCCAAAACTGCAGCTAATGTTCTGCCTCATGACTCCTAAATGTGCGCTACAAACGTCTGACTAACTCTGATAGCAAAAAATAAAAAATAAAAAATACATGACATGTCCTCTACTCTCAGAATAAAAAGCTTGGTTAACTTTTTAGCGCTGATGTACCTGTAAGCACATGAATACTGCTGTCTAGTTACATTAGAGGTGAAAAGTGTGTCATAGATTTCTAAGCTGTAGTTTAAAGGGAAAAAAAATTCTCCCAGCTTTGCAAAGTCAATTTTCAATCACTCTCTGAAAGTAAAAAAAAAAATGCTAGAAGGCACAAAACGCCAGGACAAACTAAACTGTTTAGCGAAAATAATGTCCCTATTTTCATGGCTTCGTGCATTTGCGCTGCGTAAGCAGGTCAAACTAAAGGAGGCATTTCACGGACTCCATCCTATTCATATGAAAGGAAAATATACAGAAGGAGAAAAATGGAAGCGTTCGGGTCCCTCCTGAGTTCCTCGAGGTTGCATGAGAATCCTGCATAAACATTCCACATGAATTTTACTTGCTGCCACATAATGAAAGTGGTCATGTACAATTGTCTGCTTTTTTTTTTTAACTATTGTAATATGGCTTAAAAACATGAAACTGGTTTCAACTGGCCTATTTTATATTCTTTTTTCGATGAGTGATATTTTCTCAGCAATTTTGTACGAATCAGAACATTGCTGATCCAATTACAGAGGCAGGATGCTTTCAGTTTGTACTAGAAAAATAAATAAATAAATAAATAAATATAATATATATATATATCTATATATATCTATATATATATATATATATATATATATATATATAATATATATATTCATTCATTCTGGTCAGGGTCATGATGGATCTGGAGACGTAGCAAAATAAATACAGTTTATTTGAAACAAAAATGACAGTACTCTTTAAGAAAAACGATTCTTTCTTTTTAACCCATAACATTTTTAGGACATGTATAGAGACTCTCTTTTAGCAACGCAATACAAGATTGAAGCCTGTTGGAAAGACCTTAGCTATTCGAATGGATTTAATTTGTGATTTGAAGTGAACTGATGCCAGCATGCTTTGCTTCTGCTTGACAGGTAATTATTTTGCTTTCTAGCTGCTTGTATTTGTTATCCCCCCCCCCCAAAAAAGTGGTTTCCCTTTGTCTAAGAAGTGGAACGACTGCACAGTTGGCTTGACAACATTTAGATGCCTGCCCCCTGTTTAGCCTCTTACTGACTGAATAAAATCACTGCCTTTAGAGCATTGCTTTTTTTCCCTTTTTCTTTAGAGACAGAAATGTTTTCACAGGGAATCTATAGAGATGTCAAGCTCTCATCAAACTGACACGAAAATATAAAACAATGAGTAGTCTTCCTGTTGTGCTGCTCACATTTCTGTTTTTTATTATAGGAACAGCAGTTTAAAGAGGTTTTTCGGAGTCTATTCTTTTTTTTTTAGCCTGTGCTAGGTTGCCGATGTTTAGCTTATAGGAAATGTTGTATCAAAAAAGTGTGAAACCTCCAGGCTTGAACAGGTCTGGGTGAGTAAACAGTGAAAGGAGTGGCACCAATGTAAATAGTATATTAAGCCATAAAATCAGCCTCACTGCAACAACAGGGAGCACATTTCTCCTGTTTTTATTGATGGCAGATTGAAAATTGTGTTGTTTCGCCATTCGGCCCGTCCTCCCGATGTTGATATTCATCTGCTACGTTACTTTGTTTTTTTAATTTTATGACATTAAATAAATTTAGAATATCTGCAGCAAATTTAAGCCGGTGTTGTTAAACGCAGGTATATAAAACAGCTTCCATTCCAGCTAGAAACTGCTTAAATGTGTTGTAAAGACTGGATATGCAAATCATCTGTCCCAGGAGCATCACTCGAATTATATCCTGTATTAAAACTTTTTAATGTACCACATATCACACTATGATATTGCTCTGTATAGAGAATGCCCTAAGCATTGCATTCTATGTTGCTTAGCAACCGAAGCCTTCTGATAATGAGTATTCCGAGTATGTTGCATCACAAAAGAATTGTTTATACTGAAAATCATTAACAATAAATTATTTATACACATTTTTTGTCATTGTTTGAAAGCTGTAAGCCACTCAAGGGTGTATATTACAGTGGGTTTTTTTTATTTTTATCTCGGGTTAAGGGGTTTTAGACTCTCAGCCATGTGTTGCGCGTAAGAACGCTCTTAACCGCGGGATTATCCGTATTATCCGTGCCCTTCAATAACTTATTGCTTTAATAACCCTAATCTAAAGGTAATTTGTTCGGATGAACCCTTACATAAGCACAATGATGGGTATGAACCGTGATCCAACCAAGCACAGCTAACACAATTGCTCTAATTCCAAATTATACTACACAAATTATATTATAAATATCTATAATAATTATTGAGAATTCTTCCATCACATGAGCTAACTCCTCTAGAACACAATGAATTATTCAAACAGCCCCAGTGTTTCCCTTCTTTCCACGACAGACAACGATAGATTTCCGAATGGATTTACGCTGCACCAATTAACTATTGGATTTTTCCTTTGTGTCTGTTATGGAATTGTGTGGATTTTGACTTTTTCATCAGTATTTGGGTAGCATAAATAAAAACACACAAAAAAAATCGGATTTAGGAAAGTCTTAAGGCTACGCTCAGGAGGCAGTAATTTGCAGGTAATATTGGACATTTTTGGAAAATGGGCTTGGGGAAAAAAAATAAAATCCACTGCGCTGACAGATTTTAAATGTCACACCCTCTTTTGTGCCGCTCCACTCATATTAGCACTGCATTTTCATTTATGACTACAAATGTCATGGTGGTGCTGTGGGTAGCATTGTTGCCTCACAGCTCCCGGTCCCTGCTATTATCCTGAGCTTTTGCAAAGTTTGTGTGGTGTTCTCGACATGTGCATGGGGTTTCCTCAGGGTTCTTCTACCCTCTCAGTGTTCAGTGTGTACCGACAGACTAATAGGATTGGCTTACATCCAACCAAAAAAAAACATTATACAAGGCTAACCCAGAAAATAGACTTCATATATATTAATACAGGAAGGGTGTAGTTCAGCGCTGGCCTACTGATTGGAAGGTCAGGGTTCTAGCCCCGGTATAGCCAAGCTGCTACCCTTGGGTCCGTGAGCAAGGCCCTTAACCCTCTGTGCTCCAGCGGTATCATGGCTGACCTTGCTGGCTGACCCCAGCTTCCAAACAAGCTGGGATATGCGAAGAAAAGGATCAATAAAGTATGTAAAAAAAAAAACAGAATCCCAGAACTCACTGCAGTGTGTTTATGTTGAAATACTTTCCAGTATGTACCATTTTGAACAACTTGTTTGCTTTATTACGTTGTCAAACCAAACGACTCAAGCTGTCCAAGTAAACAGTCGGGCTACGCCTCCGGTGTGAACACGTTCAATCATTACATCACACCTCAAACGGCACAAGACTTCCTTCACCATGACAACAAGGTCATCCATTCCTACATCCAGTACTAACAGGCTCTCTACTGCCATTAATATGCTGTTTCACTGAAGGAGGACCGCAGAGTGTACCGTTAATGCCGCATCCTGCAAAGTGAACTCTGCGTGCATGAAAAGCTCAATTAGTGGTAATAAAATGCACTTTATCCTTGTGATAAAATCTCGCTTAACAATGACTAATGCGGTGATTATTGAACCAATATATTTATTTGTAGGCCTTGGTATTTTTAACCTGGACTGCGCTCTGATTCAAAGCTTCCCTTCACGCAATAGAGGCATTTCTGATCTACTATGAGGGCGTGTCTGGGGCAGGCTGGGTTATCGGAACGATAGAATGACAGCGAACCGTACGCCATTTCAATTCGAAGCAGCTCAATGCATGTGTCTTGATGAACAAGATGGCCCTGAGAGAGAGGAGAGAGAGAGAGAGAGAGAGCTGCTACACTACTGCAATACAGAGATACTTTCTACGAATCAGTGGGTGACATTTCATTTGCCAGGAAAGGGTTTTCAATTTCATGTCCACATTAACCTTTTTTTTTTTTTTTTTTGTGGGGCGAGGGGCAGATCCTCTTTTATGGAGTGGCAGTGCTTTGCACAGAAATAGGGTCTCTTATCTTAGTCGCTGGAAGGTTAATTGGTTGATGCATTGGATCTAATAAAAGGAAATCCTGCTTTCACATTTAAGAATACGCCCTCTACCTTTCAGTGCGGTAGCTGCAGATCAAGTTTGCAGGTGTTTCCCTTCCTTAGCAGCAAATTCCCCTGGGAACCCACTAGATTGCAGAGATGAGAAGTCATGAAATCCATTGTTTCTGTACTTAAGTAGATTTACTTTCACACAATAATTTTTACACAAATATCTGTACTTTCTACTGCTTACAGTTTCAAACCAGGCTTTAGTTTGAATGTATTGGTTTACATGATCAATATTTTTCTCCTCAATGTGCGCCATTTTCCAATCTGTTTTTTTATCCTTGCGCAGCTTTTTTCAACCTACCACTGGTGTGTCATTTAATTGGTTATCACGCACCACAGCTTGGCTATCTTATGAAGCTAGCAAGCAAGGCACAAGGCAAATAGAGAATGTGGAGGGAGTCAACATGACTGAGAACAGAGATTCCCAACATCGTTCTTTTTCCCTTTGTCTGTGTTCTAAATGGTGATTGTTCAGCCCGGATAACAAAATTTTTAATAATGTTCTATAAATAGTAGTAAAATATTCAAACGAGGAGGTCCGGTTACCAGGTTGTAGTAATGACTAATTTATATTTAATTAAATACATTATTTAATAATGTATTAATAATTATTTAATTAATTTAGTTAAAAAAACTTAACTAAAAAAAATGTAGTCACTACTTCAACTTTTACCAGAGCCTTTTAAAACACGAGTATCTTTATTACTTAAATGACTTTTGACCTCTGGTGAAAGCAGTTTGTCATTGGAACGCCAGATAAACATATGGGGTTATGAGCTCCTGTCACAGTATGCATTTAACAATCAAAATATAAATCAACCATGTTACACACTTAACCTAGCATTGAAAATATTTTAAATCCAGAAGAGAAATGGTAAAGATATCTAGTGCAAACTTGCGTTTGTCATCTCACACTGTGTAACATCTGAACATATCAGAATCTGATGATCTGAGATTCACACACACACACACACACACACACACACACACACACAGAAAGTTTACACAGAATGGTGCGTGTTTGTTGGGGGGACAATCCAAAGTCCCAGCAGGTGGCATTTTTGTGTGTTGAGACACCATGCTGATAAGATAGGTCAGAGAAAAATGACCAAACTTGTTTGAAAGAAGTCTACAGCAAAACTAGTCTTTAAATCCAAGGTGACCAGAAAATCATCTTAAAATGTACAACATCGGAGAACCTTCTCATCTGAAGCTATAGGTAGCATAGGCTTACTTGAACTGAACAGCTAGTATATTTTATATTAATGTCTAACCAATAAAAGAAATATATTCATGTGCCAATGCGAACCATTTAACAATGACAATTAAATAATAAAATCTGATTTAAAATACCAATTTACATTTACATTTGCAGCATTTGGCAGACTCCCTTATCCAGAGCGACTTACAACTGAGCAATTGAGGGTTAAGGGCCTTGCTCAACGGCCCACTTATGGTAGCTTGATGGTGGTGAGGTTTAAACCCGTGATCTTCCGGTCCACAGTCCAACACCTTAACCACTGGGCTACCACCTCACACCCACCTCCCAATTTAACAGCGTATACATCCATGTATACTCAGGCTGTTCCCAAAGAAATTCCCTATACATTTGACCAGATTTTTCCTAGTAAAAACTCAATTGCGGTCACTCACCCCACGCTAACCCACAAACCCAGCTGCACGCATATAATAGTTAAAACTGTGGACACTTTCAAAGACAGACCGTGATGCTCTGCTGCATGGCCTCACGCTCCATCTGTGCTCGACGAGGATGGATGAGTCATTATCAACACACTCTACAGGCAGCCTGGGCAATGATATAGCAGCTGATCAGTCACACAAATTACTTTTATTCTCGACATTCGAGGCCCTTCTCTTCAATCCGTGATGCAAAACAGTACGGAATTCCTTTACTTATGTAACACTATAGGCCTCCCAAATCATACAAATCTCTGTCTGCTTTGGAACATAAATCCACACAGTGTAGAAGACTCTAAGAGAAGCATTACACTAGTATGAGTACTTTGTACACAGATAAGGTCTGCAGCGTCTTGTTTTATGGAGGCAGTTTTGGACTCCAGATCCTTACAGATATTATGTTAGGAGGTGCTGGATTTTTCCGAAGTTTAGTGAAAGGCACATCCAATAAATCCACAGAAGCCGGTTTGCCTCCTCTATAATATACAGTATATGCCCACAAGTAATTGGTTTTTAAGGTTACAACAAAAGCACATTTTCTTGGACCAGATTGCCAATTTTATCTTTCTATGTGGTTCAGGTTTGACGGAATAATGGTTTGATGTCAGCGAGCAAGAAATCATGTCATATTGTTAAACAAACCTCTCTCTTCGCTCTGTGATATTATTGAATATGATAGTCTAAAGAAAGCAAGGAAATCTTATAAAAGTATAAGAGCACCACAATGAAGCCTAAATACACAAGTACCATCGAGATAGTCAATCCTAAATCTTGTATTAAGGAGAAAATCCAGAAAACCATCAGATTTTCTTGCACTGAAAACACTGTCAAGCATGTGAACATTTTTTACAGCATCTCATTAAGACTGGGAATATGTTTAGCAAGATCAATGCCCACTAGTATGAGCACTACTAGTGACAATAATTCTGCCACTAGTCCAAGTCAATAAAAATTGACTGAGTCACTCTGTCACATAGCACACAAGGAAGCAAGGTGCAAAAGTAAAGGAATCAAGAGCAGAGTAAAATAATCCAGTGAACAAAGCCATAATACAAGGAATAAACAAAAAGGGAGAATCCAAATATTCATCAGAATAAAAAGCAAAAGTAAAAACCACTCCGAGGGTAAAATAACATTAAGCAGAACTTATTCAATTGCAATGCAATTTGCAGGATTCTCACCAAGCCGATAAACTCATGCTTTCAAAATAGCACCCCCCCCCACACACACCCCTGACCCATGCAGATATCAGTCTTCATTCCAATGTGCAACCCTAAAATCATTTAACAGCATTGCGAAATAACAATACTCTACTATGAATTGAGTACTTCTAAGAAATAAAGACCTGGGGAAAGAACGAACACGCTACACAAACTAACAAAAGCAAACATTTTAAATGAGTCAGCCAATAAGAAGCAAAACAAGATGTTCTATTCCAATGCAAGCTGTTGAGCACGTGGTTATTTTTTTCCCCGTTTTTCTTCTTTGGCTCTCATCCTTATTTCTCCACAAACAACAGACATTTTCTTCAATCTAACCTGACTAACAACAAACCTGGAATTGCTGTGAAAGGCAGCACAAATTAAACATACATCTACACTCTTAAGGGGGGGGGTGGGAGTGGGCTCCAGAGTGGCACACAAAAAAAAAGCATGTGCTTTATCGCCATTAAGCATTATCGCCTCGAGTCTGAATTACCAAAAATCTGAGGAAATACAAAAAACAAAGGAATATCTGGATAGGTTGTTTTTTTGGATGGTACCCCAAGTGCTCACCTGGGAACCCTTCCAAAATGGAAACCCTCTGTTACAGAGGCATTAAGCTTTCCTTAGAGACAACTGCAGGACTCTTAAAGGATTGAGCTTTTTAAATAAGAGCATCGCAAACACACCGAAAGGAACTTTTTTTTTATTGTAAATGACACTGAATACATTCGACGAATTAAGTGTTGCGGAATTTATCTATTAAGACGCCTGGATTTTCTTTTGCATTTTTCTTTGCTAACACCCACCAGCGTTTTCCCTTCTGAGTCAATTCAATTCCAATACAAAAAGACCCTCCTGTGACTCTCTGTGGAGCAATGCGTGATGTGTGTGGAGGAGTGCAGGGTTTTATGTTCATGATGAAATCTCTGCTTCTCTGGATGAATGCTCTGAAGGGGTTAAAAGTGGCCCAGAGACCCCTGTTCGAAACCCGCCTGCTTGCCTCAGCATACCCAGGTTGGAGCAGATGGTGGCCATATGTCTGTAGTACATGACCAGGAGCCAGATAAAAGCAAAGGGAACATACAAGATGGGCTGCTGTCTCACGTTAAAAACCATGAAACCAGAGTAAAATGTCACTCTGCTGCTTCAACCATAAATTACTGTACAACAGACCATTAATATGATTCATAAAACAGAAGCTTAGTTTTTGTTTTGTTTTTAACTTATACAGATATTTTAGTAGTTACAAAATATTCACTTACAATTTGTTATGGTATTTCCTTATTTCAGAGAGTAAATATGCTCATTAATGCATATTTATGCAGGTTAAAAAACATTTCCTTAATTCCACATTCTTGTGGAAAATAATGCTACACAGTAAACACATTTGATTTTTTTTAAACAGTGAACAAAAATGATTAGAGCTTCGTTTCGACACGGTTATCTTGACTTCTCGTTTGATTAAAGCTGGAATGATCATGCTTGAAGTGTAGGAAAGGAAAGAATAAGAAAGATGTCCCCAAGGCAACCGAGCACTGACATGAGCCTTTTATGACAGCTCACATGAACTAACTCTTTGTTCGACAACCTCCTCACAAATAAAGCGTTTGCAAACTCTGACAAATTGGTGCTGACATTAGGTTAAAATCTGAGGGTGACATTAAGTGATACTATGACAAATATGACCACTGGTATCAGTGCACTTCTGGTATTATGGAATTAATGTAATTCTGCTTTCATAAAGTATATATGGTTTGTTTCCGCCACTGTGTCTCATCAGTCTGTTACCGTTAACAATGACTCATTATTTGGGTAAGCTGTTGCCAGCTTTAGACACACATATACACACATAATATATATATATATATATATATATATATATATATATATATATATATATATATATATATATATATATATATATATACATAGTGTGTGTGTATGTGTACAGTATATACAGATTTAGTCAGTAAGTTTTCAATGTGTGGTTGAAAACTGTGAGGTGTCCTAATACATTACAGGCCATATAGTGTGTAGTAATACACACCCACCACATACAGGCCATATAGTGTGTATACACCACACACACACACACACACACACACACACAAACACACACACACACACACACACCTTTGCTGTAGTTGTTCCAAAAAAGATTTTTATAAAAATATGAAATTATGTCTTTATCCCAGATGATGCAATTTCCAGCAAACAACACAGTGTTCATACCCCTTCCCCCCCAAATAAACTCCATATCTATTATTATTTTGTTTAATACCACAGTACTGCTGAATTGTGTAGACTGACAGGTCAGAAAAAGTAGATTAGTTTTCTTCAACAGCAGCTCGGAGACTTGTTCCAGAAGTTAATTCCTGTAATGAGTTTATAATAATGGGCTCATTCAAATATATGATCATTTCTACAGTAATAACTTATTCAGCGATTTGTACAGCAAATGCCTGGCATAATTATGCCTAATAATATGCAGATAAACAAAATAACATGTTAAAAAAAAGACAAATGTTTTTTTGTAAGGGGTAAGGAGTTGTTAACACTTATTCCAAGATTCTAGATACTACATTACATTTGGCGGACGGTCTAATCCAGTGACAACTGAGGGTTAAGGGCCTTGCTCAAGGGCCCACAAGTGGCAGCTTGATGGTTGGATTTGAATCCGTGATCTTCCGGTCCAGAGGCAAATACCTTAACCACTTAGCTAGCACCTCCTTAGATTACTAGGATTGTCAGTAGCCCTTTTTTAAAGAGGGTGAGGGGAAAAAGAGAGGTCATTATTTATAGCTGCTTTATCTTAAGCATGCAAGTGATAACAGATATTAACCTGTTTCTTAGTCATGTCCCAGAATTTAATGCAACAATAAACTAGTAAAAGGTATAACATTTTCCTCAGATGATATTACTCATAATTAATGGCAAATTTCTATGCTACAGGGGAAAAAAGACGTCATAATGTTACTGAAAGTAATGTGTGGTAAAACGCTAGGGTCATTGATTATAGGGTCATTGATCGTTTGCCCACACAGCGCATCCCATTGCTTTGCGTTTCTTAGTTAATCCATAGGAAAAGCATTTGACCTTTCAAGGTGCAGTCGCTTGCAGTCATATCACCGAAAAGAAAATTCTACTGGGGGTTATTCTGTCACTTTATTCAAAAATGCTGACTCAACCAGTTACAGACCAAGCTATCTAATATAGTATATCATTATTAAAAAAAACTCTCTTCGTTTATGCAGCTATGTGTCACATTCTGTCTGGTGTTTATAAATGTATTGCTTAGTTGCATGGAAACGCAATCCTTGGCTGAGCAGTGCAGCAGAACATGTGACATATTATGCTCTCATTAAAAATCACACTGACGGTCCACAAAAACTGGTCACAATTGTTTGTACATTATTTGTTCAGCACAACTATTTCTGCTACTATTTTTCTTGATATATATATATATATAACTTCCATACTCTCACTAAAACAATACTGGATGATGTAAAACCAGTAATGATTCCATTAATGTTGCTATATTTACATTGTCCCTGATGTATTCATCCACGTTAAACTAATTTTACAGAACACTGGAATGTTATTATTCTGCCTCTAATATATACCTGAACCAATCCGCCTACATCGTGTAAGAATTACTGAACAAAAAAAAAGCTCCACTTTGCAGCCACGAAGGACAAAGTGTGAAAAAGTGGCCTTTTGTAAAATGTGCAATAGATGCTTGTACTTATCCAGGGGTTTGTTCATTGTGTAGGAAGTTCCTTTTTATGCTTTATCTCTTTCCCAGACAAACAAACAAACTCAGGCAGCGGGTGCCATTACTGCTTTCATGCCACCCAGCTAAAAGTGGCATGGAAAAGAAGATAGCTGGAGCTTACGGAAGTGAAAGGAAAACTCAGGAGAGATTGCAGGAAGATTCACGCAGAGCTCGGGGAAAAAAAAACCAAGGTAATGTGTGTAACAGTGCATTTCTGAGAGCTTATATTTGGTATTTGGTGTATTTGCTATTCCGGTACAAAAAGATCCTGCAGCTTAAAAAAACAACAACAAAACAAAACAAAAAATAAACTGATAATAGTACCAATTAACCCTTTACATACATCCTCTATAGTTTTATCAACAAAATTCCTAGTAGTACTGGCTTTTTAAATTATTATCTGTGCAAACTAAAATATTTCCTTAATTTAAAAACATAAATATATCTGGTCACAATGGAATAGAGTAACATTATTTTTTCTTTCTCACCATCACTTTAATTTACTTTCATTACTAATGTCTAGTAAAAAACAAATATTTATGAATTTATACACAAGTGGAAATGTAAAAGTGATTTTTCTTTCATTTTTACATGAGAAATATGTAAGTAGGATGTTTATTCCTTTATTGTATACTTTGAGTTGTATAGGAATAGTAGAAGGAATAGTCTTTCCTTCGTTCACCACTGGTAGTACCAGAGATGTGAAAAATTCACACATCCTTCACTCTCGTATGAGAAGACTCTATAAGTACTTACTACATATATTCACTCAAGATAAAGTAATGAAGTATGGATTCTGACATGCACTTAAGTAAAAAGTAGCCATTACTATAAAAAGTGCTGATATCTGGACCTCACATTATATTAATATATTAATATTAAACTGACCATCTACCATATAGAACAAAAGCGGGGAAAAGATGATGATCAGGAATGTCTTTGTCCCCAGACTCTGTCTCAAGCTACGTTAGTTATATTTCTCGTTGCCTTACACTTTGCTCGTCGTTAGTTTCGTAAGATAGTGGTGTCTGTTGTGTGTGATAGGCAGGAAATGTACCAAAAGTGCCATGTGACGACAGAAAACTATTTGATGCGCTGATGAGAAGTAAGTAAAATGAGAAGTAAAAAATTACCAACAATTCATCAAACAGGTTAAAACTAAAGGAACAAGCCTGCTTTGTAAATGTAAATATGTAAACAAAAAGTTTACATATTTATATAAAAAATCTAAGCGTGAAAGTAAATATTGTACTCTAAATAACTAAATAATGAATTAAAGTACTGATACCAGATAAATCTTCTAAAAGCTACAGTATTGAAGTATTTGTACTTCATTACTTCCCACCTCTGCAACAAACAGTGGTCTTTTAAAGTTGTGACAGGAAAGATGAACAGTAATGCAGACAGGCAGATGGCAAAAAGCCAGGATAATCCCTACAAAAAGATCCACTAAAGCAAGTCAGAAGAAATCAGGGATTGAAATATAGGATTTTAATCCTTTGCCAGGGACAAGACCAACCAGCAGGAAAGTGATCAGGAGCCAGTGAGAAAACATACCCATGAAAGGATCAGATGTGGGTATGATAAGAATCTAAATAATGGCTTAAAATTATGATGACTATTATGAACTTAAAACAAAAGCCATGCACATTGTTTGTTCTATTGGCGAAATGAGCTGCATGCTGAGAAAGGAAATTCACATTCAATTCAAAAAGTGACTAAAAACGAGGAAATAGAGTAGTTTAAGCCTACTTTCCACCAGGAAACAATAAATAAATAAATAAATAACGAATAGAGCCACCATGTAATCTGCTTGTCCAGTGCACACAGGTTAGCAATTTCCCGTCGCGTCATAACGAATAACTGAAGAATACTAAGGAACAGAAATCTTGTTGAATATTTCGCCATTATTAAAGTCTAGTTCTTTTAATATTCATCACTTGCAGACATTCAGGATCCTTTCAATATGTGCGAGACGTCTCTACCACCTACACAGACACGTTTTAACGACAGCTTCTTTAAATTAATTGCTTGTTGACATTTGAACACCGCCTTGCTTTCTGTACTGTATCATACACTCCAATTCATTTGTTATACACTCCTTTATGCACACAACGCATACAAACGTAGCGGGAAATTCAATGGGGAAACAAGACGTGTAGTGCGGCAAGGTGGCAGGATTAGGGGGCATAGGATCCGGTATAGTTACAGCAATATGGCTTGTTTGAGAATCACTAAGGTGGCGGCATTTATTTCTGGAATAACATAAACAAGAAATCTGTTGTTTTCCTGAGAGGAGGCTCCAAGAAGGCCCTTAATAGATATAAAAGTTGCGTTAGATTAAACAGATGTTTTTAATCCACACCACCTGAAGCTGAGTAAAAGAAGGATTCACCTTCCGATCATTTTATTAGTGACTATCATCAGTCACACACACATACACACACACACACACTGCGTCTCACGCTCTTATGTTTGCTTTAGCTCTCTGAATTAAAAGAAATTGCATGCATAAACAAACATGATTAACGGCGATCGACCCTATACCAATATGCTCGCTCTCTGTCTTTTATGTATGATTTAAATGTCACTGTGACAGAGATATGATTTCTGTGCAGATCTGAACGCAGCAACGTCCTTGTGCGGTTGTTTGTTTCCCTGATTTAAAACACCTGCTTCAGCTCATCAGCTAATCGCCGACCGTTTCAGGAAGCAGCTGTGCTGGAACTGCGAAAGCACTAAACTCTGCTCTAATTAGGCCGTCTTAGAACTGGACTCCAGAGCTTATGGCGGCTTTTTCTTTTTTTTTTTTAATATACATTGGCGTGTACTTCTGATTTAGGAGAAAATCCTACAACTAAACGAAGGTATGACTTTTGCTAACCAACATCCAGTTCAGAAAGAAGGGGGGGGGTACTGATTCGAAGGTCATGTCAAAAAGTCACCTGAAAATGCCACAGAGGCGTGCGCTTACAAGTGCAAATGAGACCAGTCCTTAGAATTATTATTTATACTGACATTTAGCCCCATTTATCTGCCAAGCAAGAGTCTTTGAAGTAATTAGGATAGGGAATAAATGTTACCCGGGAATCCTTTTCTGCCGTGGAAAAAACACTAAATGCAAACTGATACAAACGCCCTGGGAAGACAATTTTAATTCTGGTGGGGCCACACACACACACACACACACACACACACACACACACACACACACACACACACACACACACACACATACATATACACATACACAAACAGAGAAGGATTAACATTCATTGCTAGCAAATGCACACATGGCATTTTAGAGAAACCCATCCACACCATGTTTGTCCTACAGAAACAGAGCTTTTTGAAAACTCTCACAAGCAAATACTTTTTATTAATGCGGACTTAAAAAGGTAAAGATGGTCAAAGGAGTTGATGTTTGTTTTTTAATAATATGACAACTATGTGAAGTATATCCAACTGAAACAAACCCAACATGGTTGCGTATGTTGTTGATATTGTTGGAGACTGCATTGTTTACTTGCTATTGCACCAATTCCAAGACATAAATTACTTGCATCAAAGATTTTTTCCCCTCATGCGCAGAATAGGAATGCAAGAGGTGTTTCTTTCCCTCTGGCTGATAAATGTTTGGAAAACATTTGAAAAATGCTATTGTAGACAGAGAATGTTGTAAAATCAAACCTATTCATTTTTACATTAATTATGGTACTACATTAATTCTCATGTAGCACCATAGCCTTTTCTTTTCTTTATTTTTTAAACCAGTGAACAATCTGAGGGAGCACAGTGGCTTAGTGGTTAGCACATTCACCTCACACTGCCAGGGTCCAGGTTCGATTCCCGTCTCGGCCATGTGTGTGTGGAGTTTGCATGTTCTCCCAGTGCCTCAGGGGGGTTTTCTCCGGGTTCTCCGGGTTTCCCCCCCGCAGGTTTATTGGCACCTTGGAAAAATTGTCCCTAGAGTGTGAATGCGAGTGTGTGTGTGATTGTGAGTGTGTGTGTCCCGCAATAGGTTGGCATTCCACCCAGTGTGTATCCTGCCTTAATGCCCATAGACGCCAGAGATGGGCACAGGCTCCCCGTGACCCGAGGGAAGATCCAAGATATAGTGGTGGAAGATGATTGAATAAATAAATGAACAATGTGACATGATTGGTCCTGACAGAAACAAAATAACTGAAATATGATTTGTTGTTCAGCATGTAATATGTTGTTTTTTGTGCTGTCAGCTATATTTGCGATTAATGGCATGATTGTCATGAAGTAACTAATGATCATTCGTTCTAAATATACCTTAATTGAATACTTTTCAAGTGTTGAAAATGGACATATGGATATTATATACAAATGTTTATTATTAGTGAAACCAAACTCAAGATACAGCATGAAGACAAAATATGCCTGTAAAAGTTTTAAAGTTATGATCGGTTTAAACTGACATAAATCATGAAGGGAACATTTGTTAATTTTCCACGCAGAGGGGTGTAATTGTCAGGTGTGTCACAGAAGATTTCGTTGCTTGATTGAGGCGCATCAGTAAAACAAATATTCAGTGATTAAGAATCATTTTTCGGTGACGTTTGAGTGCATAAATTAGGTAGTGAGTAAACGTGTCTTGCATTGAAGGTTTTAATTTAGCTTCATTTTTATTTATATTTTTAATAAATAATGGTCGCACTGATTAATCACGCGCTAATAAAATTAGTGCCGTTAAATGAATTTGCATTAACGCATTAACGTGATGCTTTTGACAGGCCTAATGTTTTTTACATAGTTATTCTGATGTTAGCACTTTTTAAAAAATGGCTCTGAAAGGGAAATAGCTAATAATTAATGGCCTCGATGCATTTGGGAATTTAGCATACAAGTGAACTCAGAAAGTTATTTTGTTCACTTTGGTCAGTATCGATGACACAGACATGGAAAGGAGGTTTAACAATCATTTGCCTGAAAGAATAAAGCTGGCCAAACCGATCTGATGTTAAAGGTTAAAAAATCAAGATTCTACAGACAGAAAACCATCCTATTATTATTATTATTATTATTACTACCACACCATTTCACTCCAATCCCCCTTCGATAAAGTAAGGACAAAATTATGATGGTGTAAAATACAAGAAACAGAAAAATGTTTTTTAGGTATAAAGTGTGAAATGTAACCTTACATAAAATGTGCAAAGTCATGCTAAGGTAGAGGAAGACATGTTCTTATTCCCATTGGAAAGGAGTTTCTGTAGGTGCACAATATGCAGACGTTATGACCGATGAACCATCAATGTCAACGAACGCTTCATACCATAAAGCAATGACCTATGAAACTGGATGTATGGTACATTATACAGTAACTTTTTCTCCTGTCGCTGAAATAATACTCTTATTACTGCTGCCTGCCTTAACATATTGAGCACTACGAAATAATTGTAGTGCTATGGTGGCTCTATTAGCTTATCGGACATGTCGCCACATAACACTGCTGACCTTGTTATAGGGTCACATGACCCCCACGAATCATTTGAGTTATTTTTCCTTGCAGCTTCATATGCACAGCTGCCAAGGTCTTTTTCTACCACTATGAACAAAATGGAACTACCACTGACAATCAACCACAAACACCATTTTCAACCTTCCTATGTTCATTTGTTGGTTTCTAACAGACAAACTCATAAAGAAACATGGCCTGCCATGGTTTTGAAAAAAAAAAAGCCACACACCAAAGTTGTTTATTATGCCCTCTGACAGCAAGTGTGTTATTTCTATCACAGCAATTTGTTGATTTTGTAAAAAAAAAATAAGGCAGGTCATAATTTTCCCAGCATTTACTTGGTGACAGTCGTACAGCATGTCGCACCGCCACTTCAGCCTGTTTCTTATAAGATGGCAGATAAAAGAAATAAAATAAAACGCTGCTGGTTGTATTACACTGAAAAACAAGAACGTTGAAGGTTTTCCAACGGCAATAAAATGCACTGCTCATCTCCATTGTGCCGAGAACGTACTTTTATTAAATGTTAAACTACCTCTGATGTTGGATTTCCTGGTCCTTTTATTTTAAATTGATTTTCAGTAATTAACATACAAAACAATAATACAAAGAGTAAAAACTAAATAGGATTATGCAAATAATTCTACAAATAAACTGAATGAATAATAATAATAATAAAAAATCTATAATCTCTATGTAAACTAGATTGCACCAATTTTTCTGGTCTACAATGGTGGTCTTTTTAATCAATTCACTGAACACATCTCTCTCTCTCTCTCTCTCTCTCTCTCTCTCGATCTATCTCTCTCTCTCTCGACTCTCTCTCTATCTCTATATATATATATATATATATATATTATATCATATATATATATATATATATATATATATATATATATATTATATATATATATATATATATATATATATATATATATATATATTACTTCATTCTTCTCTACCGCTGTATCCGATCGTCCCTCGGCTCACGGGGAGTCTGTGCCTATCTCAGGCGTCTATGGGCATTAAGGCAGGATACACCCTGGATGGAATCCCAACCCATCGCAGGGCACACACACACACACACACACACACACATTCATCATACACTAGGGACAATTTTCAAAGGTGCCAATCTGCATGTTTTTGGACCGGGGGAAACCGGAGAACCCGGAGAAAACCCCCCTTGAGGCACGGGGAGAACATGCAAACTCCACACACACACGTGGCCGGACCCTGGCGAACCTGATAACCACTAAGCCACTGTGCCCCGACATGTATACATAGTGTGTGTTATTCTGATTATGTTATTAAAATAAAAGTCAATCCCCTGTAAGTGGTAACATATTTTTGGACAACCCTGTATTTTAATATATATAAATCATGACTGAGTATAATGTGTGACAATAGGTATTTCAATGAAAACATACGATAATTTAATCCCTTCCATTTAATCAGTTTGCTTTAAATAAATAAATAAACACAATCAGCTCCGATTATGTCGTTATGTAATAACTGAATTAAAAGCTCTGGAAACATGACAGACTATGCAGAAAGTCTTTAAAACTTTTCCAACTGAATTATACAATCGGGAATCTAAATGTGCGTTCTGGATTTGTGGCATCTTGACTGGATTGATGTGAACACAGTTGCAGCTGATCGGGGGAGTGGTTCATTACAAGCACAGGAACCACCTGGCAGGTCGGACTCGAGCTGACGTGAATCATCCGTCGGATATTAAGCGATTCGAACAGAGTTGGCTCAGACAAAAACGGCAAAGAAACATCTGAGAGAGGATTTTTCACCGAGCAGAATGTGTGTGAATGTGTTACACTGGAAGATTAGCATAGATAGTGAAAAACCCCAGCTTGGAAATTTGCATATTCTGTCATGCTTGGTTACTTGTGTATAATGCTGGAGGACGACATGTAACTTGTAGTGTCAGAGGCACAAGAACAGGCTGACAGGTTGTTGACGGATGGTTAATGTCAACCCTGGGGTTGCCAGAGTTTGCATAGTTACAACGAGGTTAACACAGAAAACATTACATCAATGCTTTTTGCCAGAAATTACTTTTGGAAAACAAATCATTGGCCACACATACAAACCTAACATAAACAAGCTTCTTATAATATCTCCTAACAAGAGTCAACAAGACAAAGAGTTCTTCACTTCTACAATCCCTCTGTGTCACCCGTTAAGCCTCTTAATTAAGGTTCGACAAGACACATTACAATAGAAGGGTTTGCTTTGGGAAACTCTAAAAAAACATGCCCCATAAAAACTTTCTCTACAATGTTTCCAGTTGCACGTCCATTATTTTCCTGTACATCCTTGCTTTTCTTTGTTTCTATACTCATTAGAGGCAGCCGTGCATGCTAGCCCACTTTCCCTCCACTTGTCTGGAATGATTGATGGATCCGAGACAGCAGTGGAAACATGTGCCTAACTGCTTACAGAACAAACACACTGCTCTGGAAACAGAAGGCACACAGTAGGACTCTGCAGATAACTTATGAAAAATGCCTGTCCAGCCCGAAAGGGCAAACCCCGTCAAGTCCCATCCCTGCCAATCAGCAGCTGGCACTCATCCAGTGCCTTTAGGCACAGCATCCTAAACATAGTGCCAAGTGGTGAATGATGTCATGACTCTTGTATGCAATGTCCTCCCAGATTATGTAAGCAGCTTGTGTCTGGGCGCATTTTGTGGAGCTGTTAATTATTCGGGTGTATACAGCAGCAATGCATGCACCGTTCTGGGACATCGGCACCGTCGACGACGTAGAGCCCAGAAACATGACGGATTTGGGTCATGAGAAGTGTTGTGAAAACCTGTCCTAAGGAAGACAGCAGGAAGGATTTAAGAGGATAGGATTTCCTGGCAATATAACCATTAACCACAGAACACAATCAATGTTGGCCACAAACATTCCCTGGCAGCAGAACATGTCATTAAGTTCAGATTTATTGATTAATCTCTAAAATATCTCAACGTCTCATCAACCCGCCGAGCAATTAAACTCGGTTGTATAGTAAGGAGAAAGGAAAATGCTAAACTGGGGATTATTTGGCAAATGCAATGCAAGTAATTCATGTCAGTTCCCGGCAGGATGACTTTAATCATGCATGGACTTTACCACACTCATCATCCTCTTCAACCTCCATTAGAAACCATCTTATAGGTCTTACACTGGTTCATTCAACATGTTTAAAGCCCAGTGATTCAAACAACAGGACAATATGTTCTGTAATGATTTACCAGAAATATTTGATCTATACAAATATAAAAACGTAAAAAGCACAATGCATGTAAAACATGATCTACCATTTATAGATATAGTCTTTACTACCTGAAGATGTTCAAATTTAAATTCGCTGGAATACACACTTGATGGGAGGACAGAATATCATATAGCAACATGCTCACATTAATGTCATAGTTTTATTAAGTAGGCCGTAGGTTTTGTCTAACACTTTTTAACTCTTAAGGTTGTTGCTTCCTAGAGAGACTCAACTTGCAACCATTTATAAATGGACAACCTTCTGTTAAACACACAGCGGTTCCTCCATTGTGTCAAATAAAAGCACCTTCTAGGTATTCTTTTGAATGTTAATGTGTCTGGATGATAAAAGTAATTTTACTTAGAAAATAAGAAAAAAAGGGTGTGTATATGCATATACACTAATTTTTTTTAATTCACTTTGTTATATACATAATTGATATATTAAACAAAATAAAATGATTTTTTAAGCATTTAAAACATTTGAGTTTAAACAATTAACATTTAAACATTTCTATTGCTTAAGATAAAAGCTGAATAAGTGTCTTTTTTTGCAGATTTAAATATTTGTTTGGTTTGTTAACTGTTTTTTTTTTTTAAAACCAAACACTTGCATTAATTATTTAGAGGCTAAAGTAGTGCAAGTGTAGCGCTTTAATTCAAAGTTATACTTTAAAATAACTCCACAAACAAACAAATAAATAATAATAATAAAAAAACATTGTGCAGGAAAAACTACGCTTCAGGCAAACAAACTTAAAGATGTCTGGCATGTTTATGTTGTGAACGTGATGAGAATCAGTTGTACACAATTAGGAGTTAGGTGCCAACTGTGGAGGCTGCTGGGAAATGGAGTCCAGTAAAGTCATTTTGCAAGGTCGTACTAACTCTGGCCTGCGGAGTCAACAACGGACCTGATGCGCCAAATTTGAGTGATAAAAGAAAGTAATCCATTTGTAGACTTTCTACAACATTGATTAGAACTATAAATGGATAATTGAATGACAATATAAAATTAATTAATCAATTAACCATTATCTGATTGCGGTGGGATACGAGGAATAAATCCGTTGCTGCAGCAAGAAAAGAATCGACTTTGGAGAAATGAAAATAACACTTGATTCATTATCTTATACTGGCATGGCATATGATATGAAATAATCAAAAAATGTCTTGACAAGGCCTAATTTCTGCAACAACCATGTGCAATCAAATGCACATAGCAAGCTTTCCAAATATAGAATCTCATGCACCTGCAGTTTTGGCCATATGGTGATGCGCATGAAGCTGTGAAGGGAAGTACTAACCTCCAGATCACCAGGGATTGGCATGCTGTCGGGGACATGCTGCCAGGAAGGATTATTCTTAGGTGCATCTATGTATTCATACACCTTGAGATTTTCCATTCAGCTTCTGGAGATGCCCCACTAGATGCTAGCACACCTGGAAAGCACTGTTGCCTGGTTACCTGAGCTGGGTATATGTGTGGGACTGCAGTGCAACTCCCAGTGAAGGGAATGAAAAAAGAAAAAAAAGAGGCTCGTGATCACACACAGTGCTGGTTTATAGTTCTGCGGTATTATTTTAATAGAGAAGGGATTTCGCTCTCCACAATGAAGAGTACATTTGTAGGATTTCCTCGCTGCATTGCTGCCATAGCAACAACTAGCAATAGAAATGCTAAGATCAGACAGAGATGCATGTCCATCACATGCCTTTGGGGAAAAAAAAATGAAAAAGAATTCAGCTGCTGCCATTTACCTAACCCAGTGGATTTAGATCTATCTTTCACATTACACAATTAAATGTTTTAGTTTTTAAATTGTAGTGTCCCTCATTTCTATTATTCCACTGTAAATCATTTGGATGGTAACATGTGCCAGGTTCTGCAATAATTTGTTAAAGCATAAATGTAACAATTTTTATACAAAAGCCTATTAAATTATACACATGATCCTAAGAGAAAAAAATCATGGGTAGATTAAAACCCTTGGTGAATTCACTTACATAGTATTTCTTGTTTGGTTAGAATGAATAGAATAGCCATTATTTGTCACATATACATAACAGCACAGTGAAATTATTTCTTTGCATATCCCATAGGTCAGAGGACATGGTCCGCCATGATACGGCACCCCTGGAGCACAGAGGGTTAAGGGCCTCGCTCAAGGACCACAAAGGCACCTTAAACTACTGAGGTAAAGCAATCCCTTCCTTCAGGCAACAGTACCAGTTCCCCTATAGTTATTTAGTTTTTTAAATTTAAATTATTTCTGATTTAAAGGACTCCCCAAAGGGACAACTAAAAAGCCTTCAAGAATGTACTTTTTCCTCCTTTATTTCCCTGGATGAGAAATGGCTGGGATGGAATGAGAATAAATGAGATTCCTAGAAATCATCAAAATAGATCCAAAAAGGCTTTGTGTGTTTATTCCTTTTGAGGAAAAAAAAACGTGTTTTTGTTGTTTTTCAGAGGGTTTCCCTTTCAGAATAGTAAACATCTCCAAAGATAGCGTCCCAAACATCTCAATGGCTCATCAGTGTCAATGTATTTGTATGTATTATACCTAGTGAAGATAATTCTATGAATTTAAAGTTAAATTAAAATTAAAGACTAACAGTAGATTACTTTTTACTTCACACCAATCACTCTTTAAATCCAGCACTCTAAACACTTCCTTAGGTTGGCAAAACATATGATGCGCTCTGTGCAACTAACGACAAAGATTTAAATGTAGAAGGTTCTGAGTTTAGCAGGACAACCTTCAACCAGTCCAAGAATTGTCTCGAAAAAACCCTTTTTTGTGCAAATGACTAAGAAAAAACCCTCTAGAGACTACTTTCATCCATTGTTTGTCCTACAGGCGAATTAACATTCTATGTAGGACCCCGCAAAAGACATTTCAATTCCGTGTAGATTCAAGTTAATACTAAGCTTAGATGAAACAGAAAGGCATTATACAGGTCCACACCGCTTTGTAGACCTGAAAGTCAGGTGCATTGAGTTTCAAGAAAAGCTATGAACAATTATTCATCGCATTCACTCTCGATACTCGTCATGCAATTTTCAGGACACCTGCAGGGTTTTCTGTCTATTGTTCTTCCTCATTGTAGAGGCTGATTCATAGGGTCGAGCTGTGCCTCACTCCACACTGCATTTATTGAGACAGGGACCACAAGGTATCATCCAACTCCTTGTGGGAAACAATGTTTTAGTAGTGCATTTCTAGAACATGAAAGAAGAGACCTCTTAGTGCTTCTTATCTGATGAGTCATAATATATGAGCAACAGCAGCTCGGAAGAAGATGGCCGAACAGACCAGGTAAAATATGGACAGACCTCTGAATACTAACTAATGGATTCCTGAGTGGTGCAAGAGACGGTTCATCCGACTGGAAGTTTGAACCCTGATGCTGTCAGAACAGTTGAGACAAGGTCAGGAGACAAAGGGAATAAAATTGATTGTGCTATTTGGGTGGGAGATGATGTATGTGGGGGGCACGGTGGCTTAGTGGTTAGCACGTTCGCCTCACACCGCCAGGGTCCGGGTTCGATTCCCGTCTCGGACATGTGTGTGTGGAGTTTGCATGTTCTCCCCGTGTCTCAGGGGGTTTTTCTCCGGGTTCTCCGGTTTCCTCCGGGTCCAAAAACATGCACGGTAGGTTGATTGACACCTTGGAAAATTGTCCCTAGTGTATGAATGTGTGTGTGTGTGTGTGTGTGTGTGTGTGTGTGTGTGTGTCCTGCGATGGGTTCGCATTCCATCCAGGGTGTATCCTGCCTTAATGCCCATAGACGCCTGAGATAGGCACAGACTCCCCGTGACCCGAGAGAAGATCGGATAAAGCGGTAGAAGATGAATGAATGAATGAATGATGTATGTGGAAGAGGGCAGATTTTCTTCAATCATATCATGCTGCTAACAGAGCATGAACAGCAGCAAGATGGTGATTTCGAAACTGCGATATGGCACGTTGTCTGGTGGATCTCATTCTGGGTGCATTATAGCAAATGATGTACACTTGGGTTTGACCATCAAATGGGAATCAAAAAGGAAACTCATTGCCGGCCACGGAAATACATTCTTAGTGAAAATTGCATTTGTAAATAACAAATTAATAATAATAAAAAGCAGGATGCACAATGTACCGGTACTACAAAGGTATCGTGATACCCTGCCTTAAAAATTATACGATTATACTATTTACTAATTAATTTATATTTTTATTTTCAACAGTTATTCGGCAGATAGCAAACACTGGGTGTTTATTAATAAAATTCCACCGTTTCATTTCTGTTATTTATTTGAAAATAAGTTTTCATGCAATTTGGTATTGGTATTAAGATATTTAATGTAGGTTATCAATTTGGTATTGGTATTAAGATCTAATTATTAAATTGATATTTAATGTAGGTATCAAAGTCAATTGTTCCCCTTTTGCTTTGCATTTTGATACTTTGACCCTACATGCCTGGTTGCGCAAAGGGGGCACTACTTCATGTGTTTTCTAACCTGGTGTTCCTTTTGGAAGAACTATATTTTTCAACAGACATCCCTAATTATTAAATTAACTTGAATTACTGACTACCATAAAAGCGGACAGGCGGACGCGGAGCTCTCCTCCTCTCTTGTTTTGCTGTCTACTCTTGTTTATTATACAGTATACACAAAGGGTACATAAGGAGGAGAGCGCTGCGCAACACAGTTTGGCACTAGGTAAGGGGTGAGTACTTCCTGTATTTATATTTTGTTAGGAAAGCGCATGTGTTTGTTTTCTTTTCTTGTTTGTACTTAGTATATATAAACAGGAGTTAGGGGCGTTACGTTTTCTTGGTTTCTTTTCTTTAAACGTTCAGCCTCGTATTTCTTTTGACTGTACATATTGTAAATACCAATTACCTTCATTTTGTCACTTTGCACTAAAGTAAATACACCTTAATCACAGCTGTAACAGTGTGTGTGTTGGATGGTTTATTTGTTCCCTTCTTTTGGGCTTTACGATACCTTATTAATTATCGTTCGTTGTGTACCTTAAAAAGCCCCTAACCTACCACAAACACGTAACAAATGGGGGCTCGTCCGGGATTTTAAAACCTTTCATATACCTATACTGTTGTTATTGTGTTTATTGTGTTTGGGTAGATATTTTTTAACTGTGTTTGGAGGTTTCATCATGGCTACCTTTAGTTTGCAGGCTTTCTTGAGTGCTTTCTTGAGTGTATATAGCTATTATTACACTGTTATACAGCTGTGCAACAGGTCTGCTAAATATATGCTATGTGCACTATATATTCCTCCATCGTATAAAACACTTAAAAAAGAATTTTAATGGGTCTGTGTGCATGTCACTCCATTCTACCCATATTCTTTTCACTCTTGGAATAAACTCTGACAGTGGGAAAAGTGCTGAAGGATTTCCTTCAGTGTCAGAGTCTCACAGCTTCTTAAAATGCCTACACTTTTTTCTATAAAGTAAGCTTTTCCTGTTGCATTATTCTTCTCTCACTATAAAGCATCACACCCCCATTAGTTTGTATGCTCTGTATTCAAGCTCAGTGAAATAAACACACACAAAGTGCATCGTTGCTTAAAAGATTTTTGAATTTGGAACCCTACAATACAAAAACAAATGTGGACTTTCCACTTTCGCAACCAAAATAAAGTGATTATGGTCTTTCGGGAAACAACGTGCCAGATTAAGGTTGCGTCGAGGTTATGTAGTTTTATAACACCAGAGTGTAGGCAAGAAGTCATATATTTGGCATGTATATCCATATTAATGCAGTATAAATAGCATTAACAAAGTCAATACCACTTTTCATTACAAGCACATTCCAGGTTCATTCCAACTCTATAAACTTAATGTGGAACCCTTAAAGCTATTATGTAAACATTTTAGCCCATTCTTTTTTTTTTAAGTATTTTCTCAAAGAAGTAACCATTTCTGATAGATATAGAATAATAATTATATCACTTAAATTAATAATGCAAAGTCAATAAATGTCACACAACCTAGAGTGGATTTGAATCCTGCAGCTCTAAGAAAGTGATTACAGATACTCACTTTAATCTAACAGATTAATCTTATGATAATCTCATAGAATGTAGTTGTCACCTTGCCAAGAACAAAAATCAATGCTTTAACCTTGTGAACATGCCCTTATGGTGGTAGGGCTGTGTTTTTTTGTCCTGATAGGAGTTAAGGAAGTGTACTTATCCTTAAATATGTCAGCTATAGTGACAACACTACCTTGAGAATACAAACGTTGCTAGTTTCCCAACATCCATTAAAATCCATGACTTTAGTGCAGGCAGCGCAGGGACAAATCTCTCCATCCGCCCAAGTAAATAGCTGGATGGAAATAAGTCGGGATATAAGACCTTTACACAATATAACTATGGTTATAAACAAACTGCCTGTGCAGTCAAGTACAACTTGAGAGCAGAATAGCAAGCTTCCAATTGTGGAATTGGGTAATGGCTGCAATCAATGGCTTGTAATGATTCGGCTATTCAGCCCCTTATTAATAGAACAGTAGAAGAATCAGCAGTGGTTTATTTAATGCAATCAAAATGTTCACAACGTGTTTACAAGCTTTAAAGTGTCTTGCAGCACCAGGTTATGTGTACAGTCATTCATCTGGCTGATTGGCTGCCGTGAAAATAGTCCTGACAGCAGGTGATATATCTAGACTATTTAGCTCACACATAGAAGCTGAAGGACTAAATATCAGTCACTGACATGACGTTTAACAATTATGCGAGTCTTTTAGTGAAAACAAAGCCAGATCAGAATGCTCTCACCATTATCCACATACAAGTTTCACTGGAAGGGGCACGGTGGCTTAGTGGTTAGCCCGTTCGCCTCACACCGCCAGGGTCCGGATTTGATTCCCGTCTTGGCCATGTGTGTGTGGAGTTTGCATGTTCTCCCTGTGCCTCAGGATGTTTTTCTCGGGGTTCTACGGTTTCCTCCCGGTCCAAAAACATACACGGTAGGTTGATTGGCACCTTGGAAAATTGTCCCTAGTGTATGAATGTGTGTGTGTGTGTGTGTGTGTGTGTGTGTGTGTGTGTGTGCCCTGCGATGGGTTGGCATTCCATCCAGGGTGTATCCTGCCTAAATGCCCATAGATGCCAGAGATAGGCACAGACTCCCCGTGACCCGAGGGAAGATCAGATAAAGCGGTAGAAGATGAATGAATGAATGAATGAATGAATGAATGTTCACTGGTGGTGGTGGTGGTGACTTTGTATTGGAAGTAGGAAATGTTGTACTGGAAACTACTTCATCTTTCGCTATAAACGTTTAACATCTTTCAGCCATATCACGCGGCGCCTTTATAATTAGTGTTGACAGGATGAGATGAGCAATCAGGCTATAGATTATCGGAGAAACATTTTCTCTGTAGTTATCTCCCATCTCTAAAGCATGTTGAAGTGCATCTCACTGCGTGTTGCTGTGCAGGTGTAAGACATCAGAGCTGGGTCTTAGATATCACAGGTACAATAATTAGATATGACGGATACAATAATACCATTAACTCTCGCTAGATCGAAAACACAAACTAGAGAAATAAACTAGCTGGCTATCCACACAACATCTGTGTAACAGTACAAATTGAACAACAAGGCCAAATTATCCAATAGAACTAAATTCCAGTCAAATTATAAAACACATCGATGCCATATTATTCCTGAACCCATTTTCCTTACATACAGTAGTATTATTTCATATACGGATTTTCTGCCAATTCCGACTTCACATTCAAGACAAAGTGCTGCCTATGAACTGCCATTACTGTATTTCTGATGATGATTATTATTATGAAGTCCTTTAGACCTTTTACTGTGAAAGGGTTTGTTCAATCTACAGCGCTCAGTGTAATCAGAAATATATATTTTTTTGGATTGTAGAAAATGACTGTAATACTGAATTCACTTATGAAACTACATTTTCTTCAACTTGGCCTTGAACATAGCCTGCGGTGAGGACCAGGCTGTTGATCAGGTCGATGTCGAAAATCTTGACAAATATACCCATTCTCTGTTAATTAAAGTAAAACAAAAAATACTGGAATTGCTATTTACCGACAGTACTAATAAAGCCCTATACAGAGCTATGAGAGCAGTTTTGATCATGTGTTACTGAAGATATGAATGCTGCATAAATTATTTCGGATCTTTAAAAGTTTGAAACCAAACACAATTACAAGCTGAAAAATCTTAAAAAGTCCAGGCAGCTCAAATATAGTTCATATTTTTGCTAAACTTGAAAAAATAACTCCAGTTATTAGAGATATGGGAGATGTAATAGTTGTACTGTATAATCGTTAGGATCCCAGTCCTGATGCAAAACCCCTGAACCCAAGAAGAAATTGCATATTGAGCCGAGTGAACTCTGAATGATGGTAGCAATAAGAGAGCAATTGAAGAAGCCCACGGATAAAATATCCAAACTGGGTGAGGTTTTTTTTACTCTGAAAAATGACAAGCATGAGTAAATGGCTCATGTGAAAGCTTAGAAGGCTTTCGTGTTGCTCAATGAGGTGCTAATTTAAACCAAAAGGCATGTAAATGTTCTGCTTTGCAACAAAATAGTGGAACTGGTTTAAAGTTAACCGCATATTTATTTATTTTTATCCAAATATTTTTTATTCCATTATTATTGTTCCAAGAATTTCCCTCAGAATCAATATTCTATCCATCCATCCATCCATCCATCCATCCATCCATTCATTACATAATGTCTCATTAAAACAGCATGGTGGAATGGACAAAGTTGAAGAATTAAATTTAAACTTTAGGATGTGGCTCGCTAATTTTAGTTTTACATGTTGCTATTTAGATATAAAGTTTTTTTAACATTATAAACGATCATTCACCAAAAGGTTTTAACAGATAATAGAAACCAACCAACGCAATGTTATACGGTCCATCATCACACCCAACCAGCATCTCATTCCTGATTAACTCAAAGGTGTTTCGTGGCGTTGAAGTCGCTATACTGTGTCTTCGTGGAGCTTTCTTTGTTCAGGTGCAATGCTATTAAGGAAACGTTTCTGGTTTGACCTCTTAGCTCCAGTTAGGGGAAATTGTAACGTTATCCCACATGACTACAGTCTAGAAAATTGATTTAATATTCATAGAAAGTGAAGTATGAGCTTGGGGCCAGATTTATCATTTATGCCTTTTTCTTTATTATTTGTTTAACATTTGAAATCCACATCTGAATTGAAAAGAAGGTGCTTTATACATGTCACATGTACTTTTCTATTTTTTTTTTGTGTAAAGGAAATGATACAGGGTCAGCTATGATACAGAACACCTGGAGCACAGGGGGTTAAGGTACTTGCTCAAGGGCCCCAAGGGTAGCAGCTTGGCAATACTGGGGCTTGAAACCACAACCTTATGTTCAAAAACCCTTCTCCCTACAAATATCTCATGAGAAAAGGCCAACTATATGTTAGATTTACATGTGTAATACTCCATGACTGATCCGCTTTATCATGAAAAGGCCTTTTTGCACTGAAGGCAAAACCATGTTTATTTGCTAGTAGAATCTGGAAAATTCATAGTCACGGAACATCCTGACCATCGGCATGCTCTGTGTACGTGATCGAGCTTTCACTTTGACCTTGATTAAATACTCTACCACACATGTTTCCCCTTCACCTTGGATGTCTTACCAACGGCTGCATCTGAAAGTGAAAAATAATCATTCAAAATTCTCAAATGAATCTCACCAGATTTATCTGGTTTGGAGTGAAAGCCCTTGGCAGCTGAAGAAAGCTGATCGATTAAGGTCAGGAGGCACTTTGCTTGTAGATAGGGAGAAAAGGTTGGAGTGTGGAGGGGCAAATACACAAGACAATCTGGAGTGATTAAATGAACGGCGAGACACGGCTCTTGTTCTGTACTGTCACCTCCATCTTATGTTTGATTGTGAGCAGAGACTCAATTCCGCTAATGAGTGTATTGACCTGTTTATGAGCGCGTAAAACTGACAGCAGCAAGGTTAAAATGCAAGGGTTTTTTTTTCGGAACCATTATTAAACTGCTCAGGGATTCTAGAGTTGATGATTAATTCATAAGCTCATGAAAGCCTTTATATTCTTATAGAAATACAGCGTTTGTCATTTGATCCAAGACTGTCAGCTCAATATTCATCGTTTCCACACCACTAGAAATAACCTGGGGAGGAAAAAAAAAACAAAGCATACTGAAATTTATGGCCTTCGTGTCCTAATATCTTGTCTGACATTTTGATTGAAAATGTCCAGCTTGTACTTCATACTCCATTTGCAGTGGCAAGGTTGCGTTTGAGTTTTAATTGGTCTAACATTAATTATATCTATGAGATATGATCTCATAACCATTCTTAAATCTGTAGACACTCTTATAATCATGCCACCTGGTAGAGAAACACTTGCCTGCTGAAAAAAAAACCTGCATAGAATTTGCATATATTTGTAGGTGATGCCATTAATTAATTAGATTGACATTTGGCAACTTGTAGATCACATGATGTTATATCCTACAGGGACCATTAGGACATTACTGAGCATTTAGGTTCTTCTAAATTGTTTCTTTAGGCTGATGAAAATGATATAATGATGCACACAAAACATAATGGGACATATTTGGTAATGGTTTTAATACTTAACAGCGGGTTGCAAATGTATTTGTAGTCAGAAGCATCAGAATCTCTAATGATTCCTATTGTATTTTTTTTTGTCAGCGGGGATCTCTCTGTAAAGAAGTGACTAATTGTGGTAAAATTGTCAAAAATGATAATGGTAGGGGGGGAAAAGCATTACTCCCAAATAGGCC
This sequence comes from Kryptopterus vitreolus, assembly GCA_030449085.1. Classification (NCBI taxonomy): domain Eukaryota; kingdom Metazoa; phylum Chordata; class Actinopteri; order Siluriformes; family Siluridae; genus Kryptopterus; species Kryptopterus vitreolus. Next base: position 6,972,810 of record JACRUU010000008.1, on the reverse strand, counting down.
TGCAAAGACAAAAATAATAAAAAATATATGAGGTTAATTTGCAAGAGCAGTGGTTGTAGAGACTGTGAAATATAGAAGGTCTTGGGTAATATTGTCAATGCCACTCTATATACTTTTTATATAGGCTCATAATCAGCCCTGTATAATCAGCAAGACTCTAGCGAATTACCATGAAATATAATGCCATCTTACTTTCCGTTGGCGCCTATTTTACTTAGGACGTCATACATATCTAATTGGAGGCGGATAAAAAAATACAACGTAGACACCATCATATACGTTTACTTGAGGAGCATAAGCATACTAATATAGTCTTGGAAAATCAGAGTTTAAATATTTCTGTTTAAAAAAATCGTCTTTTTAACAGCAGTACATGTTAAAAAATCCCAAATGAGGTACAAAGTATTAAAAACAATGAAGCATTTTATACGTATTATCAATTAAAGCTAACTAAAACACACAACGCTCCAGAACATGCTGTGATCTAGATCTGTGTCTCTCTCTCTCATATATATATAATATATATATATATATATATATATATATATATATATATATATATATATATATATATATATATATTGTACATAAGCTGCGAGAGATAAAACACTAGCTCTGTAATCCACCTGTTAACAACAGAATTACGATTCTGCAGCTATAGAAACCATCAATATTATACAGAATGACGTATAACAGAGCACTGTATCACAGTCATGTTACTCATGCAGTGAGAATGACTGCCATTACTGGACCCCCCCCCCCCCCCCCCCCCCCCCCCCAAATATCATCCATAACAGAAGTATCAATATTAACCTCATAAAATAAACTCTGTTCTGCCTCAGGGTGGCCGAATCACAGTCTGATTGCTTAAAGCAACAGCTTCAAGCAGCTTGGATTGTAAGCTACAGGACTCCTGCAGTGTTCACAGTGATGACTTAAGGTAGAGAAGTATATCTGACCTTGGCAGCACAGGATGTGGCCGCTGAAATCTGATTGGATAGAAACTGAAGTCAAAAAATTACACTCTTTTGCTCTGCTCACTGTCACACTTAATGCTGTACAGTGTCTGTGTGTGTGTGTCTGTGTGTGTGTGTGATATGTCTGTGTCTGTGTATATGTTGCTGTGTGTGTGTGTGTGTTGTGTGTGTGTGTGTGTGTGTGTGTGTGTGTGTGTGTGTGTGTGTGTGTGTGTGTGTGTGTGTGTGTGTGTGTGTGTGTGTGTGTGATGAGACAACTGGGCCCAATTAAGAGTGCTGCGAATAGTACCAGTGTGTGCCGCATTGTCTCAGTCCTAATAACAGAGTATTTCATCATGTTCTATGCAATAATTTCGGAACGATTTTACACTTACATTTTCACCTTTCACATGAAAGCGTTTCGGCTTGTGAATTCCAATTGTGAGGACGGCCTCCCCATTACGTCCTGCGCAGTGTAATTGTGTTTGCTCCTAACGTGTATAACTCCAGTAGTTACTGTGTCTGTCAAAGTTGGATAGTTTTCAGTTTGTATAGGAAGTAATCGAAGTCAAGAAGATTAAGTACATGCACCAGTTGTGTATGGTGATGGAAAAACAAAACAACAAAAAAAATGCTTATATCTGGCTTATACAAGTCAGTACTTTATAAGATGTACTCAGCGTTGGAGAGTAACTAGTTACATGTAACGGCGTTACGTAATTGAATTACAAAATAAAAGTAACAGTAATCTGTTAGTTACAGTAATTAAATGTATTACATTTCCAAAATAACCTTCCCAATGTACTGAGCGTTTATTTATTCTTAAAGTACATTACCTCCTTCCACATCAGATGTGGTCTTACATTCTACAACCTTCTTTGTCACCTAAAAAACACTTTCTATCTGCGACTTTACAATTTAATGTATACATTAGGACAGTGCAAAAACCACAGCTAAATTGTCTGGCATTCTTTTAGATGTACCTCCTACACATGTATCCCACTGTACATTTTCATCCTGGCCTTCACCCAATGACTTGATGACATTGTTCCTACAGTTCTGTTACTCTTAGTGCCGGATTCCCATGCCCTTGATCATGAGTTTGGCTGAGTGACTTGGTAACAAAACTTTTCCGACAGTCAAGCTCAGCCTATGTGTCAAGCTCTAGGGACTGTGAGCCCTTGTCATAGCCTCAACTTCTTTCCTGTGCCTCAGCTTGTTCCCGAGTCACATGCGACCTTTTCAGAATTTTGTCTGCTTCAATCAATTCCAGTCTTCTTTCCTTCTTGTCAGAAAACATTCAGTGATCCTTCCTCTCCATCACTCTAAACTGCTCTTCTTTGCCTAGTTTGAAGAGCCTAAAAAAAAAACAAAAAAAAAAAACAAAACAATACCGTGGTGCTTATATTACAACTATTTCTAGTCCTCAGTAACAGTCCTCCCGACGCCCGAGTGAGGAAAGTTCTACAGGCAACTCTTTGGAGGCTTCTCCATCCTGCTGTGGATTGGCGCTATCCTCTGCTTTTGGCCTACGCAACCCGGGCACATCCATACTGCACATCGGAATTGTGCTGTCGACTGTAGTCATCATGACCAGCTGATTCTCCTATCTCCAGGAGGCCAAGAATGCCACGATTATGGAGTCTTTCAAGAACATGGTGCCATACACACCCCATATTATCTTCACTGAAAATGCCTGAACAAACATCAGACCCGTCCATAATGATTCATGATGTGTGATTTATTAATTTTTTTTAATTAGGCTATAATAAATGCTACAAAACGTGGTTTATCATGGTACACGTTTCATTTCTTAAATGGAAAGCATCATTTTTGACGAGCAACATCCTTACTGCGAAAAATTAATCAAACGCTTTATTACTATTTAGGCCAGCAACATTTTAAACACAGGTGGTGATTCATTGCTGCTTGTTTAGGGCTGCAGTGGCATACTTCAAATTCTGACATGCACTGAACGGCCAAAATTTAATGAAACATTCTCTTAAATCACGTTCCCACCCGGTGCACTCGCCGAAAATCCGACCGCTTTTGGTCACTTAATATACCGAATATTTAATTCAGTGTAATTAATTTAAAAATAACAGAGCAAAAAAAAAAAACAGGCCACTGCTGATCCTCTTTACTGCCCGGATTCACACATTCTCCTGTGTCACGGTTTGTAACTGTGCACTTTTGTTATTTCGCTCGATTTCTAACCACGCAGTTTGATTTTTCGAGCAGTGGTAGTCTGATAAGTCAATGCATTGAAGTGAATAAAATCATGTGAGTGAGACACTGCAGTTTTACATTATGAACATCAAGACTTGTATCTTCAATAAGAGTTAGAATTCCTTTTCTACAAAACCCACTTCATACTTTTACATTTTATGACAAAATCGCAGGCGTTCGGGGAACTTGCACACAGACATTGCTTGATATTCATGTATCAAAGTGATAGCCGAAAGAGAGAGAAGTATATTGCAGTATATTGCCTATCATTTCGACTTTCTCCTAAAGCTTTATTATGCAAATTGTTGGTCATATCAAGAAAACAAGAAAGATACAAATGTGGTGATACTGACTGGTTGACAATTTGTCCATGCCAGCAAATCTGGAAATAGTTTTATACTGCTGAGCAAACCAAAGTTTATATTATTGCAATATTAATCATTTATTCACATTTCAGGTCAAAAGAATTTTAAAGAGCATATGGAAATGTTGGTATGATGAGGTGTTTAAAGGTAGGACATGTACGTATTTGGCAGAGCATTAAAGCCTTTTGCTGTTATGACTTGAAAAAGTCTTTTTTAATAGGCTAGTGAGGGCACAACTGGTTGCAACTACTATACTATAAAATATAACAGTATCTGACAGTGAATATAACAGTGAAGTTAACAAATTGAAGCTTACACTTTAAAAAATGAAGCTCTTTTTAAAAAAGGGGAATGAAAGATTTATGGAAGGCAAAACTTAAACTTTGTGACACCATACATAGTGCGTTCAAAAAGTCCCTCTGCAGTGGCCATCAAGTATTTATTTGTTAAATCTCAAAATACACACACACACACACAGTATCAAAATACACACACACACACACAAACACACAATATATATATATATATATATATATATATATATATATAGATAGATAGATAGATATAGATATAGATTAGTGGTGCTTAAATTTTGAATTTAACATTCTAATTATACTGCTAGATATTAGATATTAATTATGCTAGATGCTAGATATTAATTATCATATCATCAAGGTCTTACATGTTGTAGGTTTATATAACAGAAACAGAACTCATCTAAGAATGTTAGTGCAAAATGCTTTAACAAAGATCAGCATGAATTCAAGTAATAAAAATAAAAGCTGGCAATTTAAAAAGCAAATATAAAAGGAAAAAACAGTTAAAATGGATTCCAAAAAAAAATGGATTCCAATTAGCATCTGAATTATATGAACACCCGCTAAGCATTTCTATTGAAAAATTATACGTTTTTTTTTTTTTAGTTTAAAATGAACTGAAAATCTAAGTCTATTTTCAGTCTATTACTGATAAACTGTCAGTTTCTTAAATTGATAGTAATTTGCTGAAATGAGTTTTTTTTTTAAAGCATAAAGGAGCTAATATGATAATATGAAGGTTTGCATCCACCATTGCAAATGCGAATTCTGAATTCCGAATTCAGTCACCAAAAGAAAAGAAAAAACCTTAGTAATTTATTCCTGCTTAATGCCACTTTAGAACACAGAATTTGAAGAGATGAAGAGAAGCTTTACATGTGACTGCAATGTTTATTCTACTTCTACATAATATGCGTAAATACACACACACAAGCACACAAAGACTTTTTTTGACAACGTTACGATATATGAGACCTAAAGTGATGAGGAAATAAAATCACAATAATTTTTTATCAAATCTACCAACAGAGGCAGCTTAGCAGTGGTGAATCCCCAACTGAACTCCCCAACCTGAGCCTCAGCCATTGTTCCACCACTAACCAATTGCTAAAGGCAGTCCTACTGAACTTTTCAGCTCTATCCCGAGTCAAAATGTGCTGTATGTATGAAGCCAATAGCAAATATAATGTAGGGTTTTTTTTTTCATTTATTTGTAGCATTAAAATACATTTTCTTTCATTTAGCTTTGATTTTTACTTATTGTTGACATATTGTAGACACGCAAAGGATTGAATTATGTAGCAAACAAAACCATGTCGAAGTTTTATCTCTACGTCTATCAAAGACACAGCGGTTAGAAAATTTGGAACAAACCAAATCTGACCAAGGGACAGTTTTCCTCTGATCTAATGTCCATTCTTTTTTGGCCAAAAAAAAAAACAAGTCTCTTCAGCTTGGTGTTGAACCATGAAGGCCGGATTCATGGCGTCTCCTCTTAACAGTGGTTGTTGAACTCATTTATGTAATTAGGTGGCTTCATAAATCATTCCTTATGAGAGATTCCTTGTTTCATCATAGCGTTTGATGATTTTAGAGACTACAGCCATTGAAGATAACTTGAATGTACGTTAAAAAAATGTTTTTTTCTCTTATTGACTGACCTTCATTTAATAAAGTAATGATGGACTGTCCTTGCTCTTTACTTAACTGTGTTTCCTAGCAAAATATGGATTTATACGGTAGTTGTAGTAGCACTAAAAGGATTATTGAATATTTCGTCTGCATAAATGATGGTCTAAGCACATTAAGAAGGCAAGAAATGTTATTACAAGGCACACCTGTGAACTGAAAACCATTACGCTTAACTAGCTTATTAATGTAATGATAAAATTGCATGATTTAACATCAAAGCTAAATGTAGAATCGTACAATCATCAATATTGTAAAGAAGTAACAACATATTACCTATTGAGTATAGAAGGCGTGTCCAAGTACATATATATATATATATATATATGTATATAGCGTATATATATATATGCTATTATATATATATATATATATATATATATATATATATATATATATATATATATATACATATGTGTATGTAGAGAGAGAGAGAGAGAGAGAGAGATAGATAGATAGAGATAGATAGATAGATAGATAGATAGATAGATAGATAGATAGATAGATAGATAGATAGATAGATCGATCTGTCACTCTGGATAAGGGCGTCTGCCAAATGCCATACATGTAAATGTACATATCCTAATGGCAACATATAATATACTAATCCCAACCACAATGGCAAGTCTTGCTCTACAGTTGCCACACATTAGCAGGTAACATATTTCAACTGTTTTCTTTTTCTTTTTCTCCTGTCATCCATCCCACACACTAGTTCCGTTTCTAACCTTTCCTTATAGGAGAATTTATTCATTTCAAAAAAAGGTGGATTTGGTCTAAGTCGTTGTTTATGTGACAAGCAATTTTCAGGGCTGGAATGTCTTGACTGCATGAAAACAAGTTCTAAGTTTTGTTTTTATATTCCGTCATGGCTTCTGCATTAGTAAGAGTATGCAATATCATTTTATCTACCTTTCAGACGTGACAGCTGCTTCCCGGTGATGACCATGTGCCTCTCTGTCACCATCGCTACCACTGACAATTGACCGTGGTTTCAACATGTATGTCACAAAACTAAAAAACACATGGCATCCTGTCATCTAGAATACCATCCTCATTAAAACTGACAGGCTTGGGTGAAGTAGGTGGTGAAAATACTCCTCCACAGAAAAACCCACAGACTCTTACTAAACTCTTTGCTGTTCTCTACTGGTTGGCTAAGCTACAGATAACTATTTTTAGATTGAGGATAGAGGTATGTGGATGTTGTGTACATCAGTCAACACTCAATATACATCAACTTAAGGAAATAAATCAATGCTCTCAATCAAAGCTTTTTGCTGAACTTTTTATCTGTTAAGGACTTTAAGGTCTATAATATTAAACAAATCTAGGCAAGTGACGGTGTCTAATGTATAATAACAAAAACTCATGTGCGGGCCTGGTCGGTTCCGCTAAAGGCCAGATGGAGCCTGCGGAGTGAATGATGAATTTACATGGGTTAGATACTTTCACTGTCCCATGGCACTTCACTTCAGGATGCTTATCTTCACCAGTTTGTGGAGTTTGAAATAGTTGTTGTATACTTTTTAAAAAGTATACTGTGTATACTTTTAAAAAGTAGCAGGCCTGATCTCCTTCCTTCATCTGGTGTTTGTTTTAATGAAATTAGTCTTGAGCTGCCGACGACCTGCCGCTAATTCATTCTGACGTGATGGGGTCCGACGTACCCCTCAATGAGCTGTCACTCATGGTCAAGCGTGCCATCACTCCGGCCACCTCAAATGTACTGACACTAATCAGCATATAAGCCACAGCCGCAACATGGGACCTAAATAATATAAAAATACAAAGTATTAGTATGCTGAATGCTGACAAAATACAGCCCCAGTGATGGCAAGTTGTATTTTTTAAAGAGTTTTTGCAGTTATTAACCTGTTTGACGTCATTTAAGGATTCATTTGAGAATTGAACATGTTAAAAGAACAAAAAAAACAACAGTGTGATGTCAAATTCAAATTCAAGTGGAGTCTATCCCTTCTTTTACATAAAAACAAATGACTTCCTATTCTTATGAATATTAAAGCGGCTTCATAACTCCATCAGTCCACACACACAATCTCTATTTTTTTACTGTCTTACAGTTTATAAGACAATTCAGCAGACAATACCCTTCTGATAATTACAATGTTATTAGAGTACACTGGAGCCACTTCTATACATTTAAATATATGTGCTAGAATTAATGAAATGTATTAGAATGATTAATTCTAATACATGGTAATATACAGTACGACTTGAATCACAGCTGTTAATTAACCATACATGATCAATGAGAACATGAGACATTGAACTCCGGATCCAAATATTTTGAGTTCAAATCCCAGCCACCCCAGTGTGTCGCTCCTGGGCCAACGATCAAGGTTCTTCTCTTTTTACCCTGGTGTTGCTTGATAGTATGAATGAGATAAATTTAAGTTGCTAAAAACCTGTAAAACTTTGTCTACTAAATACCAAGAATGTAATGTAAAATGAAGTCTACAGTACTGCCATAAAAACAAATGTAAATCAAGCATTATTCCTTCATCTTCTACTGCTTTATCCGATCTTCCCTTGGGTCGCGGGGAGCCTGTGAGTATCTTGGGCATCTTGGGACATCAAGACAAGTTACACCCTGTATGGGGTGCCAACCCAGCACAGGGCACATACACACACATTCAAACTCCACACACAAACACACACACACACACACACACACGGCAGAGGCGGGAAACGAACCACCAAAACTCGATGTGTGAGGTGAACGTGCTAACCACTAAGCCACCGTGCACCAATCCAAGATTTCATAACCTTTTTTTTTTTATTTACTGTCCAGGAATGACTATTCAGATATAAGAAGCTGTACTATATGAACCCAATGAGTATCTATAACATTGCTGTATATATTTATAGTATATAGCAATATATTGTAATATATTACAATAATAATATTGTACACTAATAATATAGTAATAGTCCATAACATAATTTCACCAATTTCTTTCCTAAAGAGGTTTTTGGCGATGAAGATTTAGAGAACTCCTGACCTCAACTATGTTTCTGTCAATTTCAGCATGTGGGCTATTAGTCATAGACTGTCAATCTGTCATCATCTCTTGTATCCCTTCTTGTTTTGATCACGCTTTGAGGTTCAAACAGCCTTCAAGGCGCGATGAGTGATCTGTAAATATGTCATTACCTCAACAGTTCTGCTGTGCAGTAATGATTTATGTGATATTTGCCTATTCTGGTCTGTAGTGGGTTAATTAACCCCGAGGCTCTATAAATACCCTGGCTTATGTTCTTATTCTGGGAGCATGATAATGTCTTTTTAAAAAATAAATGCTGACTAAGCTGTCAGGTACAATGAAACTCTTCAGGGTGGATACATTTTTAGCAAAGACAGACTTAACCTTTAGTCGGGGGTACAACAAAATATCAGGAACAACTCACTTGGCACATCAAAATGTGTCTTTAGTACTGTAAGCATTTTCACATGGATTGTAATTCACCTCCAAAGCTAATTAGAGGTACAGCAGTGCTCCTTATTGTCTAATTATCTGCCTTAAATCATTTTAAGACTATACTATATTCACTCATTTTGTCAAAAGTAACACACAGTAAATGTATATAAGATGTACCCTTGAGTGTACCAAAGCTGTGACAATAAAGCACAGATCAGCAGAGGCGTCAAGTAACGAGCTATAAATATCTCGTTACCTTATTTAAGTAGAAAATTTGGGTATTTATACTTTCCTAGTTTTTCAGCTGACTTTTTACTTCGTCTCTTTACACAATTAGCTGTACTTTCTGCTCCTTGCATTTCAAAAATAGCCTCATTATCCCTATTTTATTTTGGCTTGTCATTTTTTGGTCAAAAAAACAACCTATCCGGATAGAGTGAATGTGATTGTGGTTGGATGAGATATAAACATAAACCATTACGACACCCTATTGGTTTGTACGCGATCCATCGCCCTGCACACGACACAAATCACATCACACTAGAGCAAGGGTCGCTACACAAAAAAAATTCTTTCTTTAAAAGTTATTATTCCTCCACTACTGGCTCATTTATCAAACAGGTGCCTCTGCAAATGAAGGTACAGTAGGTTCAATTATTCTAATACTCTTGTCTTTAATCTTCAAAGCCTCTTGCTTTTCACCTAATGAGCTTGTGAGTAATGACCTCTCCGGCAAAACGAAACACAAGCAAATGAAATTCGTCTCAATTATTCACTTTGAGTTTTCAGTAGTCAAGGTAAGATGTTTAAAATACGTTGTCACCTGTGATGGATCATGAGCCAGTGACATGATTTGCTAATGTGTTCCAGTATCCAATTCCACCACATTTTTTTTATGCTCAAACGTAAAATTCTGTCAACACACACATACACACTCACACAGGCATGCGCACACAGTCCTCAAAATTCAGAAGCATAGACCATTATTCAGTCAGTAATTGTTTTGACATTTTCTAGCTTGGCAATAAGAGTTTTGACCTTCAACTGCTGAAATTTTTACCACGAAAGTCAGAGCCTGTGACTGGCTGTAATATGGCAATGAGCACCTATAATGACTTTGGTGCTAATTCCACTAGATTTCACTAGGATTTAATTCCACTTATGGAAAAGACCGAAAAAGGCATTTCATATTGGACTGCGGGATGAGTCAGTGCGGCTAATTGTTATTGTCTTCCAAGTTTCCTAATAGAATTTGTCAGGCTGCAAAATTTGACTCCTGCTAAAAAGTGATTAAGGGCTTTACTAGACCATACTTAATTAGCTGAGCGTAATTAAAGCTACTATGGATAATTATGTCTATGCATTTCCACTTTCTGCCACTACTAAGTATTTACACATTTTTAGCAATTTTAGTAAAACAAAAAATTAAGCTCCTGAAGTTCCACATTTTTATTTTGTGAATTCCGAAGATTCAAGGTTTACTAACATGCTTCGTTCAAAAAGTCCTGCATAAGACCATGCAGCAGATATAACGGAAGACGAAAAAGCGCCACTGTGGCATAATGACGTTCCTCCAAATGACCCCATCAAAAAGATTTGGTGTCATCCAAGGGGCACTAAGCCTTGTATATTGTTTCTTTACAGAACATTTCTTCACCTTTGCTTTGCCCACGCTGCCCTCAGCTTCTCATAAAGCACAGAGATTAAAGCGGCTCTCTGAGCCACTGCGGCTGCATCCCTCAGGACAAAATTTCAGCAGCTGAGCTGACAGAAAGAGACAGGCAGCCAGCACACCACTCTGAGAGCAGCTTTGCTTCTGTACAGTCTAAATGTGATGCAGCAAACAGAGTCAGTCCCAGCCAAGAGCAACCCTCAGTACTATCAGAACCCTCACTTCAATCTAAAGAATCACAGAGTAAAAGAAATGGGCTTTCTGCTTGGGTGCAAATGTTACAAATAATATTTTAATAAATGCTTGAAATCGAATATTGCATTAATGTTCCGTGTAATGATTTACAATCAGTATGGAAAAATGTTCCCGGAAAAACTAGGGAGGTGGAAGCCCAGTGGTTAAGGTGTTGACCTCTGGACTGGAATATCACAGGTTCAAACCCCACCACCACCAAACTGCTGCTAGTGGGCCCTTGACCAAGGCCCTTAACACTCGCTCTGCCAAATGCTGTAAATATAACAAACAAAAACTGACTGAATGGTCTTGGATTTTGCATAATGTTTTTATACATTCATTTAATTCCGTTGCAACCATTTATAATTTCAATGCCGTTGCTGGAACATTATGTTTAAAGAAAAATAAAGGACTAATAATTAATTAAAAGTCCTCAGACAAGAAAAATAAAACGTCATGCTAAACATAATGGAGAGGTTTGCAGTAGATCTCAATAGATTCTAATTCCAATTACAGACGGTCAGAAAAGGGCATTTTATCCTGAGTTATCCTGAGATGTTACAACTGGGTATTGCCTTGTGCCAAGTTTTATAACAGAAAATATCATCTTGGGGAATTTAATGTCTATTGAAAATTAATAACAGCTGTTGTATTGTAGCTCTGTAGTCTGTAGTTAAGACTTTGTATTACTGATTGGATGGCTTTGATTGGATGAGACATACTGTCATGATTTACATCATATAGGGTCATTGAACAACACCCTTGACCCTTTTATAAATGTATCTGGATCTGGATATGAACATCTGCCAAATGACATGAGTATAATCAAAAGTTTCTACTGATTTAACATTGGCTTTTGCACTATAACACTTTCTATGACGAGCAAGAAAATAACATGTGCGTGGCAGTTTCAAAATACAAGCCACATGTCACCTTAACATAAAGTTCCCCTGAAACACATTTCTCCCTTATACTGTGGAAATGCTTTAATCTCACTTTTTTAATCTTGCCCAGGCAAAGATCAGGATGGATGATGATAAATGTTTAGACAGATGTCTAAAACCTCGCTAGCTATGTGATTTCCTTACACAGCATATGTCAGGTTTTGACGGACAAATGGACGTGAGTGTAATCAGTTCCGTTTGCAATTGGATTCCCGCTGTCAAAATGTCCGTGATGCTCCTGTGCTCTAGTCAGAATGTAATCTTTAAATTTCTCCCTTTTCACTTTAAAATGTAAGAACGTTCCTCGTGGTTATGAGAAAAGAGAAATATTTTAGCACAGGAAAAAAGTACATTCAGAAACACGTCGAAATTTGACCATGTGGAATTTTTTTTCAAATCTACTATTCATTTTTTATCACTAAATATTTCTGAACTAAAAGTCTGTGGGACGATTCTGAGATAAAGGTTAATCCTGGGAGTCTTGCTACTGTTTCCCAGGCACTAAAAGGTTCAGTAAATGTTTAATACATATGAAATATACAGTGTCACACCCTACACATTGCTATTAAAACGATAAAAAGATGGTGGGGACTAGAAGACCTCCTCTCAACTATGCTATAATTCATATTGATGGGCAATAATATTGTAGTGTCCAAGAAGAGAGTTCGAGTCACAAAGCCACTCTAGGAAAGCTTTTTTTGACAGGTAGAAAGCCGAGTCGGTCTATGTTGAACTTAATCGAGGTGATTGTTCGGCAGGAAGTCCCTGGTCCACTCCCCTGTCCTAGCTTATTGATATAATAACAGTCTCCCGAGCTCATGCCATATATGAACCCTTTCAATATTCACCAGATACTGCACTATTTTAGATACAGTTTTGCCGCATAGTGTTATTTAGACTTATTATTACTATATTATGTTATTCATAAGCTACAGCCCAGACAGAATTAAATTACATTTAGGTATGGAATGCTATCCATACTTTTCTTTAAAACAGGTTTCCAACCTTCCAGGCACCAAAACAAACCCAAGCCATAAAGCTATCACCTCCATGTTTGACTGTGGGTGCTAGGGAAGTCTGCTAATGATCTTACACAAGTTCACCTTTTAGAGGCAAAAAATGTCAAATGTGGTCTGATATATCCACAAAATATAAGCAGATGCTCTCCACACTATGAACAAAAAACTTTACAAACAAACCTTTGCAATAATTTGTTTGGATTTCAAAAAGAAACTGCGCCGCTAGCTAGTCACCTGGCTTAACATCTCATGATCGTCATTTTGTATACCTCTGTCTCAGTCTTTGTCCTTCTGCAGTGTAGTGAACACAGACAGCCGTTTTTTTTTTTAATCAATACACATCGTAAACGTCGTTTATTATGGGGAAAAGCGAAAAGCTAATGATGTTAATGACAGTGTTAAAAGCATTCAATGCTGCATTCAGGAATGCAGTAAGCTATTGTTTTTATAGCTTATATCTTACGAACATGCGTACACATGCGTAGTCAATCGCGAACGCCACGAAAAAATTCATACTACAAACGAACTCTTGGGACGTAACTCGTTCGTAGTGTGGGGACCGCTTGTACTGTCATATTCTTGTGTTTCATCTTTTACCCAGTTTGTTTCTTCTAAACAAAAGGCACATGCATATGTCTCACAAACAATAAATGACTAGATGTTTCCAAACTTTTGACAGGCGCTGTATATTGCAAGTTACCACACACAAGAATTTCAGTTTTAATTTCATTCCTGTTGGAGCACACAACCCTAAGTCAGTTTCCTGTGCATTGTATTTGGCCTCAACTGTCACAAGCAGGGAAGAGCGAGGACTGGACTGTCACACTATATATCACACTTGACTGCTTTGGACCAGAGAGAGGCTGTGATAAACCCATCATCCGTCACATCCCATCCCCTTTATGAGTAAAGTCCCTCTTTAAGGTAAAGGTCAAGCTGATGCCTGGGTTCAAGAAATCATCCCTGTGGCTAGAAATATACTCAAATACACGATGCTGTTCAGTGTGGTCAAGGGCATAACTTATATGACTGCAGGGATCATGTTCTATAACGTAGTTCATTATTTCATTATTTGACTAATCTAGAATAATTGAAATAATGTAACGCAACCTTTCAGGGTGCATTTTCCGGTGTGATGAAGTAACCATTACCATAACAATGATATACCTATTGTTAATTAAGGGATAGCTAGTATAAATGGACATAAGCCAAGTGAAAATGCCATTCATTTAGTCAACTTTTCTACTATTAACTACATCATATTCTATATTATTAACATGAAATATTTTTTTCCTACTCTGAGCATTTATTTAAAAAGCCATGAATCTCTGTGTGTGTGTGTGTGTGTGTGTGTGTGTGTGTGTGTGTGTGTGTGTGTACTAGTTCTCAGCAATGCTATAACCCCACATTCTAAGATACATTTTAAAAGCGATCTACATCTGTGTATAGATTTTACAAAACAATCACGTGAATATTCTATCATTAAATAGTTTTCTATTTTCTTTCTATCTTTCTATTTTTCTATCTTTCTTTCTTTCTTTCTTTCTTGAGGTCTCCATTGCAAGCAATGGGTGTCATAAGTAAATCTCAGGCAGAATCTAAAAGGCTAACCTGGGGCACCAAGGCAGTGTGATCGATTGGAACCCCCTATGTGCGCTTATACAGTCCAGTGCTTGTATGGTTGAGGGTGGGGGAGGGGGGTTAATGCTCAACAATAGAAGGTGACGAAAAGATTGCAGGGTAAAAACAATTTCAAGAGTTTAAAAGTCTAACTGAAGCGGGCTATTGTCAAAGAGCACTCTGGCAGAGTGGTATTGACAGCGGCAATTCTGCTGATCAATGTGCACAAAACATCTTCACGCAAGCTTTTTTTCCCCACACCTTCATCAGTAAACACTGTCATGAAATGTAGCCAAACATTTGTCTGAAGAAAAAAAACAACTGTCTAAAAAATTTGAAAAGTTTGTGATAAAACATGTAGGACAACTACATACAATATTCAACACGTTATCTAATGTGTTTATTTTTGGGATCTATAGGCACATTTCATTAGCACTAACCCTGACCTCTCTTCCTTTACGGCCACATCCTGCTATTACATCCACAGATTAAAACGTTGCACCACATTATTCGGTTAAAAAAACGCTTTTAAATTAGTTCTCAAGATGCTGAATATTCTTTCCTATTTGGAAAACATTACACCATCATCTTCTCAGTAGGGTTTGTAGGAAGTCATGCCTTTAGAATTGGTTGCAGCGAGTTACTTCACTAATGATTTTTTTTAAAACACAGATTAAAAAGCACTTACATACACTTTCCTGTCTCGTTAATCTTATAATATCATAATCAAAAGTGACAGTGTACGAGATGTAATGTCATTTAAAAAAAATGTAAAACATTGTAAAAACCCTAAAAAGATCTTTTTAAAGACCTATTCAGACTTACTTCTGAATTATTAAGTAATATTTTGAAGAGTCTGAATACCTCTTCCTTATTTACATTTACATTTGAGGTATTTAGCAGACGCCCTTATCCAGGACGACGTACAGGAAGTGCTTTAGGTCTCGATCTAAGGATAAGGTCTCGATCTAAGGATAAATTATTTCACTCTATAAAGTCACCAGGTAATATATATTCTTCCTGAAGTAACAAGTTGCAATGGATTCCATTATATCCTGAGGGAAATGAGGATTTGTGGTTTGTTTTGATTATAAAGAAACTCCATTAAACGGTCTTTCTACTTGTCTCTTGCCAAAAGTGAAGCCAATTTATTGAGTTCCGTTATTGAGCAAGGGTAAAGCTTACAGATATGTAATGGCCATGGTGCCTACTAATGATCACGGACGGCTACACGCCTTACAAGTACTTGCAATAAAGGTCAACAGTATTAAAATAGCGTGTGCGTGATGGTGATTTGCACAGGGATCTCTTATTCCTTACCCTTTTTCCTTAGCTCAGTGGTTAATCTTTCAGAACTGAATAGAAGGTTGAGGTTCAAGCCTCAGTATTGCCAAGCTGCCACTCATGGACTTTTGCCCATAATCCTCTGTGCTCTAGGGGCAGTATATAATGATTGACCCTTTGCTTTGACCTCAGCCTCCTAACATTGCTGGGATATGTGAAGAAAGTGTGCTGTAATGTATATGTGACATGCTTCAAGCACACTTTCCTTTTTATAGTATATGAAGCTAAACTATCGTATCAATTATTCTAAATCAAACAATTTTAACATGTAATATAAGAACACATTTAATTGTAGTATTGTATGCTCTATTGTGTTCTAATAACAGCACAGCTTGGAAAGTACAGCCAGCTGCAAGCACTCGTAAATGTATTATTTGTGATCTGGCATGGGAAAGTCTTCATAACATTTCCCTGTAACATGACAATTTCTTTTAGTTCTCTATTCATTTTTGGTTTAACTGTTCCAAAAACAACCTTAGTAATTAATGCAAGAAATGAGATTTCTACAATGGTAAAAGGAAATTATGAAAAAATTAAAAATAAAAAGTGTGATGCCATTCTAGTAATTGTAATCAAGCCTGTTGTATAGGAAGATTACACACCATCTATTTTTGGAAAAATTCCCGAGTGGTGTAAGTACAACCTGTCCATTTTTACTTTATAATCCGTACATTATATCTGAAAGTTACAGGAAATGAAGACATTTTAGATAATATATTTTCTTTGAAAGAAAAGATTTATTAAAATAGAACAGATCAAATAGGAGTTAAAACAAATTCACTCACTGAAAGGTTCAGCACTAAATTATTAAACATGTGCAGTAAGAAAAAAAATCGGATCTATCAGGAATCACGTAGGGGGAAAAAAATACAAAGTCTATAAAAAAAAATACAAGCCTCTAGGGTCGAGGGTAAGTAAAGTATTGGTTATGTAACAGTGTTTGCAGAGTCAGTGGAGTCAAGAATAATTTCTCTAAACTTGGGGAGGAATTGCACGTCTTCAACAGTGGGCAGATGGAACTTTATGAATAAGTCATTAGCAAGTTTTCTGGTTGCGGTTGCTTGGGTAAAGGAACCACATGCGGGCCGCAGTCGGCAGTCGGGGGGGGTGGTGGTGGTGGTGCGGTGGGGGGAGGTTGGGTAATGCCAGGGGAAAGTGATGGGGAGAATTACAATCCCGCAGAGTTTACAAAGCTCAGGATCATCTGTTTAAAAACGGTCCGTTTCGGAAAAAGGAAGTCGCAAACTAATATACCGATCAGCATGAATACAATCACTGTCAAGGAACTTTAAAATCAAAATATGAAAGGCATCTTCTCAGGAAGTGTACACACTTCAAACGCTTTTAGTGGGGGGAAAGAAATTTGCCTTTGAGGCTCATTCTGCAGAGGTTCGTTTTTATGATGCAGAAAATGATTGCCTCTAAATGCCTAAATAGCTCTTCCGCTGAATGGTAGATTACTTCAGAACCACAAAACATTCGGTCAATGTGTTAGTCCTGAAAACCACACAGAGCTGTGTGAAGTAATAAAGTAAATAAAGGAACGAATTTCTAAATCCATTCATCCATTTACATGCCCTTTCAGGCATTTTTTAAAAAAATGTATTCATTAACAAAACGTTGATTCGTTTGAGCGTCCCTCATGACTCACACTGTGCTTGTCCACGTGCCCTACGGACATCCCAATCGTGACCTCTTTCTACATGGTAAACTCTTATAGAAACGGATAATTACGCATTGCATTATGATTTCAAATCCAAAAGCAGCATCAAAGGGATTTCCATACGAATCTAGCCTATATCTATCCATTACCTAATTTCTGGCTTGTTCTAGATCTCATGCCCTTTGAGTAGCAGGTCACATAAACTTTAAAGCTAATGAAAAGATTGCATCGGTAGGTTTCATGGTATGACATTTAGAAAGAGACAAAAAGCTCTCCTCAGAAAACCCAGATTACATGCAAAGCAATTTGCATGCCATTAAAAGATGATTAATGCAAAAATTACAGTCAAATGAATGGTGTTGTTTAAATCTGATAGGAAAGGTGCCCTCGGGTCTGAACTCCAGTACAGTGGAGACGGGTTTAACAAGCAAAATGTCAGCTTTTATTTGAGCATATTTATCTCGGTGATAGAAGAAATATATCACAAAAATATAAATGGTTTTTGATGCACTTATTTCAAACAAATTAAATATTTGTTAATTATAGATAGCAATATAATTCCGTTTAGTCACAAAGCAACTTAACAAGAAAGACTTGAAACAAGAAAGATATGAATTTTACGTTTGTAAGATGTATATTTATCCCTAATGAGTAATCCAGGAAAGGTGATAGCAACAAAAAAAAAAGACTCAATGAGACTACATGATTATAACAATTATAAGCAATTCTCTTTAATAAACTCATCTGTAATACAAAGCCAAAAAAACATAATATGTATAATTAGTTATAGTGTGCCATAAATTATCCTTGACTGAACTATGAACTAAAGAAGTCTGCATAATGTCTGAGAATAGCACTGAGAAAAACCCAGTCTTTATTTGTATGTGTCTTGAAAAATGTGTGTCTTCGATTAATATCTATATTTGTATCTATTTTGCAAAGCATTATAAGCAGTTTAATCCAAGTAATGTATTCATATTCATATTCATTTATATCCCTAGGGTGCATAATATATATAAATATATATTATACAGAATTCCCATAAACACTTTAAAGCTCCTATAGCATGCGGTGCATGTTGTACATTTTATTTTGGTGAACATTAGCTTAATGATAAAATGCCAGGTTGCTATGTTAAAGTTTAAATGGAATGTAATACTCACATATTTAATTGCTATACCTAAGAATAAAAAGATAAAAAAGAATGTTCTAATTTAAAGCGAAGCAGCAAGCAAATCAATATGTAGGCATAAACAGAACGGTTTTTTCCCCTCCTTATATCTGTAAATTCCGGTAAGCCAAATAAAACCCTTCAGAAAATCGTCACCTCTGATGTAAAGCATGTGGTGTATAATATGTACCTTATATGAGCAAAACATGAAAACAAAGGCAACAGATTGTAAATTATTCAATAACTAGTTGCCAGAAAAAAAATACTGTATATATCCATCACTGATTACATGAAATAATGTCAATTCTAATTAAAAGTGTCTGAAAAAGGATTTCATTATAAAACCAGCATTTTGTTTTTTTCTCTCATATTACATAGTGTAACGATCGATACTGCCATTTAGACATATATCACTGTAAAAAGACTTCACACATATGCACGAAAGAAGAATGTTCGTTGCTTCTTTCTCCTTCTTTTCGAATCTGCTCTCTCGCCAAAGCTGAGAAGCTCCTCAGTAACTACTTTAAATCAACTGCTCTAAATCAAGTGCTCCCTTCCTGATGCAGATGTTGAGCGGAACTCACAAGAGCAACGAACAGCTGCCAGCTGCATTGCTTCTCAGTAATCAGGACTGGGTCAAAGGTCAACTTTGATGTCGGCTTTAACGATCGCCCGTACTTCACCGATATTTAGTACAAGCTCCCAAGAATCCCATACCCTGCCTTTTTATGTGACAAAGCATGTTGTAAATCTAAACATACTATAAAACACCTATTGCATATTATCGTCCACAGATGCTATAATTCCTTGATCTTATTTAAACGTTTATTGAGTTACAGTGGACACAATTTCTTTTTACTTTTTTTTTTACAAAAAACAAATAAAATAACCAACTTACCTATAAGCGAGCAGCACATCCACAGAAAAAGGAGCCATGGGGGGAAAAAAAGAGATAAAATACTATTAGAAATACTGCAGTGCAGTTTTGCATTTATTGCTTCAGCTAGAGTCAGTTAAAATAAATTGAAAAATAGACGGAGGATGTACCACAATTAGACCGTTTCACGATTTCTTTTCAATACAGGAAACGACGCACTGACAGCCTGTTCATTTCCCTCTGACCACTTTAATGCCACTCTGACCTGCAACTTTTAACACCAACATTTTCATTTGTAAGTCTGTACTGTTTGGCCAAATTGGTTTGTTCTTTGGTGTGCTACAGTTATTACCTGATCTCATTAACCTTCAAACCTAGACTTTGCCTTCATTAATGCACTTCTATGACAACTAATGACGCATCATTTTTAATGAGCATTTTAAAGAGTCTATATGCAATCTGTACTTTGCCTCCATTACTAATTGGAACTTATAGTGCAACAAAAGATTTTGTTAATGAGCTTCTTAGTACAGAGACCTTTCATTCATGCTATTACGTATACTGAAATACCTAATCAGGAACAAAAACAAGCCTAATCAGGACAAATGAAAATAACCGGCCAGTTAACAGTTCACTGCACAGTAATACATAACTCCATACTAATCAGTTTTCTTGAGTCTTCTGGTTTTGCTTTGAACTTCTCTCATTAGTGGATCAACCTTCTCCATACAACAATCATTTTCCTTGGCGTAAATTCTTGAAATTTTACACAGACATTCATTTTACCTCTGGCCAGTTTATGTAGTAAAGACACATAGGAATCATGCTATGTTTCATTAATGTTTAGTATCATTTATCATCTATGAAACAAGTGATTTCGGCATAAAATGCTGAAATAAGTCAATAATTTCAGTTCAAATCAAACATCAGAATAAAGAAAAAGATGTGATCTTAATGGCTTTGGTTGTCATGGCTGTTAATGCCGGACACGTTGGTTTGAGAAATTCAGGTTCATGTACACACAGTAGTAGATACAGAATGGTGCAAAATAACAACTACAATGAAAAAAATCCAGTTAGCAGAAGTTAATGTGAGAGGTCAGAGGAGAATATCATCCTGATTGGTTTGAGCTGACAGGAAGGGCACTATGAGCACTGTTGTCTCAAATTCCTGTTATTAGGCTGAAATTCTGAGATACATATCAGCTACTATGGCGTAAAGTATGGTTATTTACGTAATGTGGCATTGTACTGCTGCCACATTAGTTGGCTGATTAGTTGAACGAGCAAGTGTATTATTGCTCATATTAAAGTAGCCAGGAAGTGAATATAATGTCTGTAGAAATTACTATCAAAAACACAGTGCATTCCCAAAATGGATTTTAAGTTGTTCATCTCTATCTCACTGTAACTGAATCGCCCAAGAGGTGTGTAAATATCAGTCCTGGATAGACGGTTAATTGATATGCCTAACATTTCCCCTATTTCAATTGCCAGAATCGTTAACCAGTGCATTACGATATCATTTTAAATGAAATGCACTTTTTAGTTTCATGTGGCCCAAGCATTGGCAGCAGTGTAAGTTATGCATTCATAGGGACAGGACTTTTTGTTTTTTTATTGGACTTAAATACACAGTACTGATAAATGAAACATTTTATGAGGTGCCAAAAAATCCCACAAACTTGGCAGACCCAATGTCAGCTTTTCAGCCCTGATGTAAAGTGACAGAGCAAGCAGCTGTCAAGGGAAAGGTCTCCATCCTCGAGCCAAATCTCCACTTTGCAACCTTGAGGTGTCACAAGCAGGCAGAACAAATACGACCTGCAATTTTTCTATTTAAAATCCGCTGGGATGGGAGTAAAATAGCAAAACTCGTGATCGTTCCATCCGAGAAGGAAGTCGCAAAGTAGTGAAGGGGAGATGACGGAGGAGGAGGACAAGAATGAGAGAGCAATCAGTGCTCCATCTCCATCCACTCTATCACTGACTTGCTATCGGTTAGTAGGGTGGGTGGGGGCAATTCGGTATCTCATACCTCCTGCTGTTTGTCACAAAGGCTAGCTGATGGATGTGAAAAGAGCTGAATGTACAAAAAGAGTGGATTACTCAGATCAATTATTTCAAACAGGGCTGCAATTAGGATGTGTGTAAACAGAAAGCCGAGATGACGAGGGTGGATATAAGCAGGAGCAGCGAGGCCGCTATGAATGACTGCAAATGGATGTGAGCATTATTTACAGATCTGTGTCACATGTTACAACGTGTTACAATGTCCTATAGTATTTCATAGCATAGTATTAAATGTGCTATACTAGTATAATGTCTTGTAACACTACAAACTACCAATATTAGCTATTTTGATTTTTTTTTTTTTTGATGTTAACAAATTATTACAGTTATTCCCTCACAAGCCATTAAATTTCTCACTCAAAAATAAATCTCCACTTCGAAAAGTTACACCAATTTTTCTCCGTGCATTAATAATAATAATAATAATAATAATATATAATATCTAATCTGTGATTTGTCACAAGTCTATGGACAATGACTCAGCGAAAGTTGTTTGACCAATCAGAATTGAGGATTCAAGATCACAGCAGTATATTTCAGCGATTTTTGTATAATTTTGTTCATCTATCTTAGCGCCTTGGCCTTGTTGTCTAGGGAGTTGTATGTTTACAGAAAACAGCAGAAAAAAAGAACAGGAAAAAGATGAGTGAAATGTGTAACTTTTCGTGAACCGTGTCATCTGGGACACGCTGACGCTTAACTAGTCAGAAAAAGCAGCAATGAATTCTGGGTTCCTATTTTTAGCCTGCAGCTGTAAGCGGTAAATAGCCGGAAAATACGATTTGTTCCAATCATGTCAAGTAAATATAAGTGAGCTGCGCTGTATTGCCCAAATTCCTGAAGTACAATATGTTAGCCCACCTGTCTCTGCGCTAACTTTTGGTTTATCAAATTAAATCCAAGCCACTGGAGTTAATATCTATCATCTGTGTTTCCTTATGATCTGTAGAGAGATAAAGTGTTGAAAATAACAGGATTGTACATTAGAATCTGGTGAAGGAATCAAGCTTAAACTGCAGTGGTGTGGGGCCAATGCTAATTTCTTTAGCTAGATCATCCAGTCGCTAGTCAGTTTCACTATGCTGGCTAAAATTTAGCTAGCTATGTAAATTTGTACAAAGAGTGGGAAATATAGGAAAAATAATAACAGCAACTTGTTGAGTCCGTTGAACATGAGCTAACTGCAAATCATATGACTGCTTTGCCCCATTTTTTGAGGGGCGTTTTTTTTGGCCGTCAAAAACGGGCGTTTTTGGTGTTTAAACACTCATTTCAGAACGAGCTAGCATTCCGAAGTCAACTCTAAATGGACCAGGCTCTAAGGCAGGGGTGGGCAATTATATTTTCCAAAGGGCCACATAAGAAACCTGAGGTGTGTTCGTGGGCCGAACCAACAATAACGTTGAATGTAACTTATGTTCAATATGAATTTTTTCCTCTTGTAAAGAGTGTTAAATATCATCATGTTCATTAGGCTACCCACTATCCTTAAGAATAAGGATATTCTATTTAAGGAAAAGAAACAACAAAAAAAATGGCTGTATTTTTCCTTCATTTTTAACACTGAGCATACTCCAACAACGTCAGCGTTGCTGTGTGGTTATACATTCTTCTCGTGCGGCAAAGAAGCCGAAGCAGTTCGGATGTGGCCCCCGGGTCGTAGTTTGCTCAACCCTGCTCTAAGGGGTCACGCCTCACATTTTCTTCAGGAAATATCCCATGTCTAGTTTAATTTGTCCTTAATGAGCAAGCAGGTGGCGACTATGGCACGGAAAAACTCCCTGAGATGAAACTCGTCTTCTTTTTGCTGAACCTCTTTTGCTGTTGTCTTTCATTCCATGTCAGTGTCTACTAGATGTTGAATGGTAGTTTTTGAAATGCATAACCACAGAAACAAATAAACGAAAAAAAAAATCTAATTCAGTTTAATCAGAAATCCTTTAAGAGTTATGGATGACTTGAACGTGACAAATCTATTCTGGCAGTGTGTTTCACCTTAGTGACCACTAAAACCCTTTCACCTTGTGTATAACCCTGAGGCTGAAATAAAGGATCTACCCACCAAAGTGAAACTCCATGAAGCATATTTTCTTCCCCTTGAGCATGTCAGTGCTGTTATTATATTTGATGTAAACGGAGACAAATTTACCCTAGTTTCCCCATTGATTTACCAGCACCTAATGAAGTAAGCATTTGCCAAATGGCACACAGCTGCCACGGGTCATGGTGATGCAATTCTTCCCACATCATCAATTGACCACTCTGCTAAAGCTGGATAGCCAGGGGTCATTTTGACAGTGTGCCAAGATTTGTATTTTTTGCTTCAAACATGCACATCTGTGTTAAAACAGCATTTTGTGAAGTCCTGGTAAAACTGACACACGTTTCTTTCCACCCAGCCTCACAATATTACTTTTTGTGTGATATCGACTGTGGGTGACTAGTCATCGACAGCCAGCGTGTGGGCATGCACACGGCACTGAGAGTGGGCACACAGGGGAACGGGAACTAACCTAAGTATTCTAGAGAATATACAAATGCTCACACAGCGAGATGCAGATTTCTCTTTAACCGAGCTGTTCACAAATATCCAAATATCGAACAACGTTTTATAAGTGATGGCAAACCAAAATGAATGGAGAGAAAATAATACAATAATAAATATAATACAGCCTGGCATAATTTTATCATTTTGCAAAACGATCAGTGGGAACAGAATACTATTATTCTTCTACTAAAAAGCAAAATATCTTATCTCAGCCATTCAAAAGGATGTGTCTACAGTTTTAACAGCAGAATAAAAACTATTTTGTCGTAACAACATCTGTGCATTTGATCTTAATTCGGTTTAAATTTGATGCTGCAGTTTTACTTCATTCTGCAAAATAACTGGTTGCTTTTATAAACTAATCAAGTACCATTTTATAGCCTGCTAAAAAAACATGATATTATTTACCAGATAATCACAGCTATATCAGAATCTAAATATTATTATATTAATATTAATATCACTTAAAGTTGGGTGGTCTTATTGAATTTTAGATTCTACTACACATTTCGAAGTCCAGAAAATCTACTTAAACATATGTGTAAAACAACTTTCACTAAACAAATACTGACTAAACTTTCGGACTTAAGTTACCGGTTCTGAGTACCGGTCCAAATGTAAAAAAAAAAGGAAGTGAGACAGCGGAACAAAATGGCAGATATATGGCCTTTTAAGGTTCAGTTATAAGTGCCTAATCATGACAAACACGGACTGACTTGTTTGTCAATTTCACTAAACCTATTTGTTGGATAGTTCTGTGTTGAGCCAGGTGAAACGATAAGGATGACACGTATCATCATGACAGAGCCATAAATTATTAAGACCTGCTGGAACAAGAATAAAGTTTTCTATAAAACCTTGACACTATTGCAATATGTTGATATTTATAAGCTTTCCAATTCCAGTCCATGTATAAACAGTCTATTAGATTACATATATAATAATGCTGAAATCATTCCGGCTTGCTCAGAATCTATTGATTCAGCTAATATATGTATTAAACATTCTCACAATAACCTGGTCCTAATTGTTGTATCATTTGTCTCGTTTTTCTCTTCACTATAAGTGAACAAATAATCAAATAGTCAAAGTGATTAAGAAAAAAACAAAGATGCAACTGTTAGACAGGTAAATGGATATTTTTTCAATAATTCCATGAGGTAAATATTTTGTTAAACTGTAATTTTGGCAGGCTAGTTGTTGCCTAACATGCTGTAGGCCATCCCTGAGGAGGTAAACACACTGGAAAATCTCAAATTCACCACAATCAAGAAATTTAGGCTAGATTTTTCTCAGGTGGAATAAATAAATATAATTACAGATGCGATGTTATGGATGGATATTTTATGCTATATATAGTTTATACATTATATGGACAAAGGTTTTGGGAAACACCTGTTACTGGTATAGGAATAGCGGTTCTCCAGTGTATAGGTTTATAATAAGAACAATTTAGGTATATTGGATAAATACAATCTGCATTACAGTTATTTTGCCATGTGCAAATGTATTATTCAATTGTTTCTGGGCAGACAAACTGGTGTCTCTGTTTTTGGTGACATATTTTTGCATTGGTGCTGACCTTTGGCTATCCTCAGAGCTCAGAGACACGAGGCCTGCTGTCATACATATTCCACAGATCTACAGGACAGTGGGCTTCTCTACAGGCACAGCCATAGCACCAGCCTGCTTTTCAGTTAAAGGGCTATAAAAAGAATATAAACCAGCAGTGGTTGTGCAGAAACTGGTACAAAAAAAAAATAGAAATGCGGTGAGAATCAGAGATGGAAGAAATAATAAGGCTCCATGTGTTGAGTCAATTCAAATCTAATCAAATTCATCTATCCAATCTGAAACTAATGGAATTGTTATTCAGTTAATGCAGCAAAACAAATGTTTCATAAATCTATATCAGTTAGATCTTCATTGTAAAATGTGATTTATTAAACGATTTATTAATTTCCAAAGAAAATAAAATAAAATCTCTTAATGGGTTCCTGCAATCAGCGGCAGGAAATCTCGCAATTAGTTCCGTCGATGGGTCTGACACTCACTTTTTCCATCTTTTATCTACAAGTGAGATTGCTAGCGTAAAAAAAAATCCCTTTTGTGCCACGTGTTTAATGGCTTTCCCGAATAAAAGCTTTGCTTAATTATAAATCCATTTTTATGTCCTGTGAGGGGATGTTAATATCCAGCCAAGCCGCCATTGATTATTTGCTGTGGCACAATTGAGGAACTGGGCAGCTTTAAACATGCGAGGGATGCATCAATGCCGCCATATCAATTAGGGTGTCAACAGAGAGTAGTGTAAAAGGTTCAAGGCCGATTTGCCTTTTTTTTGTTTGTTTGTTTTGTTTACACGCTAGAAAATATGGATGTGGTTATGTAACTGTTCTATGCATTATCTCAAAAACAATAAAGCTCTAATTCGCAGGGACGAAATATATGGACGTGTCGAATATACTTTCACCGCATTAAAAAACGCAAGGGTATTTATTTATTTATTTTTGCCTGTACTGTACACTGAAGGTATTTGTTTTTTTAAATGGAAGACGACAGATAAGAATTTTAGCTTTCAATTCCTGATATTTGAACTTTGAACCTGCCACCTTTACTTGAAACCCACATATAATATCTTTATCAGACTGGTATTTCTTGTTGCCAAGATGTGCCTTATTAAAAGACTTGATAGCTTTGAATATTGATTATTTGTTTGAGGCCTATTTGTGTTTCACCTGTAAAGACTTCATTAGTTGTTAAATGGATAAATAATCATCTAGACCAGAAAGCTGTTAATGGGGAAAAAAACTATTTTGTAAAAAAAAAAGAAAAAATAAGTGCAATCCATCTAATCAACAGACCATAATCTATGTGAGCAAAAATTCTCATAATGGATAGACCAACAAATATCAGCTGTTTGGTTGTTTACTTCCATGTACTTTGGGACTATTTACTACTATTTATTTCTAGAATTTCAACATGTAAAATAGTGGTTATAAACATATAAAATAGTGGTGACTGGATGTTGGACGCTGAGTGGTTGAGGCATTGGGTTCTGGACCGGAAGGTCGCAGGTTCAAATCCCAGCACCACCAAACTGACCCTAGTGGGCCCTTAGTCCTCAAGTGTTACTAAATAAATGTTTCCTTGCTGTTCAGATACTTTCAGAGACAATCATTTAAACAAATAAATAATGATTAAGACATCTGAATAATTATTCTATCTATACAAGTAAAGAGTGCAAGAATTTGTTTGTCCAATGTCACCCCTAAATCTCAGCTAATCAGTTTTGCACAGTGTGTATGATAAAAGATGCTCTCCTACTGTTCAGCTGAGCAAAACATTCAGTAGGTGGTGTTTTAGGGAGATATTAAAAAGGAGATATTTACTGATGCTCTTAACAGAGGATGATCATCAGTGCTGTCAGTACTAAGATGTAAGGAAGGTCTTGTGAAAAGAAAAGGGTTTTCATCTTCAAGTACAGACAGATATATATATATATATATATATATATATATATATATATATATATATAATCACACACACGCCAATTCCTACCTATTAGTTCTTCATATGCCATATGCTACAGTATGTGTGGTTAGCTCTGGAGATCCAGATATTCACCATCTTTTTAAAACTGCTACTGATGCTACATCACATATCAGCTGAATTCATTATCTTTATTTTATTTTTGTTTTTTTGCTTTACTAACTGCCTACAGCAAAGATTTTTTTTGTTTTTTTGGTGAACTTTTTGTTTAGTACATATGTTTATCACGTTCTCTATGTGAGTACTTGTGGGAGTCTGGATAATGGAAGACGTGATTTCAATGCTACTGGTTACATTTTTAATTTCACTGAGAGCACAAAATTGTTTCCATACATCTTTCTCTATGGTCATGAAATTAACAGATTTTTTTTTTACCCGAAGAAAATGAACATCGAATATCGCACGGACATCAACTGTAAGTCCTGTCTCTATCCAAAGAGCCATTTGGCCCCAACCATTCATGTATCTAGATTGTATCATAGCTCATCTAAACCCATCATTCACCAAGCTCTAAGGAAGGCACTAGATCAGGAAGAGCTGAGTCACTGACTGTCTTCAGATGAAGACTGAAGACCTAGCTCCTCACCAAGTACTTAAATAAGCACTAAAAGAGATCAATAGCATTCTTAGACCTGACCTGTTTGTACTACAGTGAGGATATATATTTAAAATGTGCCATTTACATCTGAAAGATATCCGAAATATCACCATCATCTGGTGAATGTACAGTCATTTCACTAAAAATGAAGCCCAACTTTTATTATCAGCATAAACAACATATAAGAGCATACTTTAGTGCATAAAATGCTTTTCAAATGAGTTTGTTGTGCAGGTGAGCTGTCATCTCATCCAGTGTGACCAACCAGGAAACTTTAATATCATAACATTCCAAGCGCCTGAACAAAAGCATATCATAGCACACAATTAACCTGGTTCCTTTTACAGAAGATAATGGAGCGAATTTGCACATGAAAACATGCCAGCCATCAATGCTGTTTTTCAAAGGACACAATAAGTACGACAACTAAGCTTGACCATGGTCAAGCAGCTACCAATTTTCACAAACAAGACGGAAAGGTTGTAAATGGTTTTGTCCCCGAGCTGTCGCCGGTCTCCCACCTCCAATCCATCTGTGTTCCTTCCCATTAGATCCCAGACAGGCTTAGAGACGAGGGATCGTTATGGGAGATAAAAAATCTGCCTTGATGGATGGAGTCACTCATGGAACGGAGATAAAAGTCATCAGAGCTTGGTGGTGGTGGTGGTGTTGGGGGTGAAGGCAGGTTTCGGTGTGACCCAAAACACTGAATAAATTAAGTCTGTTATATGAATGCGTATATGGTACAGTTTACAGAGGAATCGTTTTCATACGCTTCTCTCCCAAGTCCACCCATCTGTGTGGTTTCACAAAGTATTAAGACAAAATTTACTGTAAATGTAAATGTGTGTAAGTGTATGTATATATATATATATATATATATATATATATATATATATATATATATATAAATTTTTTGTAGTAGTAGTTTTGTATACGCTAAAATATAATCCTAAAATTATCCTCAATGATCCCGGGAGTCTATCCCAAGAAAACTGTGCGCAAGGCAGGGATACACCTTGGATGGAATACCAGTCATTTGCTAAAGTATCATGCACATGTACATTCACACAGTCATTCACACCTATGAGTGTGAATCATAGCCACTTCACATACTGCCATGGTTCTCCAAGGTGTGAGAAAAAGCAAAGGCGCTCTGGAGCTGTTAGGAGGCTCAGTATTCCCCCGAATTGGAAGAGCTAATATTCCACACTACAGTGACTACATCCAGTATTTAACAGAATGATAACAGCACATCAATAAGAAATGAAGAATGAAAAGGATTAAGGAAGAAAATACTAATTGCAATCATTTAAACAGCTACATCAGTGAACGGCTGTAATAAAGAAGCCCACATAAATTATGTACTATCTTGCCATTAATTTCTATTGAAATACAAGATTGGAATAGAATGGCCTAATATACTTCAGACGGCATTCAACAAAGATTTTACTGTTTTAATTAACAACGGACAAATCCATATTAATCACACTATGGTCTATTATACTGTCCTTCTCATTGGTTTATTAAGAAGTCAAACGGTTTTCCATGGCAGGATCGTTTATGTGAAACTGCAGGGTTCCACCACAGGCGGTTAACCATGCTCAGCATCTCTCTTTCTTTCGCTCTCTCTCTCTCTCTCTCTCTATCTCTCTCAATAAGATAGAAAAACATTAATGTTAACCCAGTGAGTTAAAATATACATTAGCCTTGCATGACTGCTCTCAAAATAATATCTGTTTAATGAGTTGTAACAAAAAAATGGTCAGAAACCCTAAATGCACAGCTCACATTCTATGGCATTTTTCTTTTATATCCCAACCAGGAATGAATACAAAGTGTGTTCTATATTAATACACATGCAAATACATTTACAAATTACGTAACGCTGTTACAAGTAACACCGTTACACTCCCCAATATATATATATATATATATATATATATATATATATATATATAGTGTGTGTGTGTGTGTGTGTGTGTGTGTGTGTGTGTGTGTGTGTGTGTGTGTGTGTATAGATAGATAGATAGATAGATAGATAGATAGATAGATAGATAGATAGATAGATAGATAGATAGATAGATAGATAGATAGATAGATAGATAGAT
This sequence comes from Kryptopterus vitreolus, assembly GCA_030449085.1. Lineage (NCBI taxonomy): Eukaryota > Metazoa > Chordata > Actinopteri > Siluriformes > Siluridae > Kryptopterus > Kryptopterus vitreolus. The sequence goes on along the minus strand of JACRUU010000008.1, from coordinate 6,942,386 downwards.
AGAGATTAGATTTTTTTTACCATATGGAACCTTACGGAATACAATGCGCTTCCATATGGAACCTAAACATATCACCAGTTTATATGGAAAGCAAACAGAACATCATTCTTAAAGGGGCCACGTCCCATTTTTTACCATTGAAACAACCACTAAAAAAGTAACACTGAAATGAACAAGAAATGAATATTAAAACAATAAGTTCCAGAGTAAAATAAATATTAAATAATCAATATTTTTATTAAAGGGAGAGATTTTGACAGAAATGTATATAATTATATCAAGTTACAGTGAGAGTATTAGAACCATGAAAAGTATTCATTAATGGTACATTCAAAAAGTGTAATTAATGTGCAATTAATCACAAGTTAACTCTTGGCATTCGTACGATTAATTGCAATTAAATCTTTTAATCAACTGACAGCTCTAATATATATAATATTTGAATGTATAAGAAAAAGCAAAAAGTATACAAATGGGAGGTGTTTTCTTTTTCTTGTATGCTTGAACATACAAACCTGTGTTCAAATACAAACCTGTGTTCAAAATGTGTTCAAATACAAACCTCATGACACAAACCAAAGACCACAGTCTTTTACATGTTGCTCACTGAATTTGTTCATTCATTCAATTTTAGCAACTGTACAGGTTAGTTGGGGTTTTAATTAACATATAGCTTGTTACTATTTATCTATTATTTACTATTTATTCCACTAGTATATGCATATTTGGTTTTAATCATAAAACAAACAAACAAACCTCAGATGCAAATGTAAAGAGAAATGTAAACTCATCACACCCTTTAAAGTGCTGAGACTGTGAAGTGTGAAGAGGTACTTAGGTTTATACATGTTACAATATATTATATCTTTCACCTGTAGTAGTCACTCAGCTGTATCAGAAGCAAATGTCACAAGGACATAATAATTACGGCACATTTCATGAGCTATGACTATAGCAGGGCATTGATACAAGATTAGAGGATTAAATATACCATTTCATCATTTTCTGCTTTTGTGTGCAATCCGTTCATTATCATTAGAACAACCTCTAGAAATGTGATGCTTGCTTCTGGGCCACTCAATAAAATCAATAAACCTTAATCCCTTTCCTTTAATGTTCGCATTCCTTCTGTTCTAGCCATTTCATTAGTTCAGAAGATTTCAGTTCAGAGTCAATGGATTTTTTTTTTACTTCAATCTTGACCAATTCATGCATCTTCCTTTGTCTATGTCCTTTTGCACTTTCTTTGTTCTAACTACAACTGGAGGAATTTTAAAATTGCTTTATTATGTGCTGTTTTTTAATATATCATTAACTACCAGCAAACAAATTTGAAATGTACTGAAGTTTGCTGCTAATAGATTAGATATAGAATTGATGATGTTTTCCGGTGCACATTTGTGTTCACTGTGTATACAAGACAAATACATATCACTTTTAATTCTTTAGTTCGATTGTTAACATATTAAGAAAAATGGAGGGGAGTGTAGCTCAGTGGTTCAGTGATCGGAAGATCGGGGTTCGAACCCCCGTATCACAAAGCTGCCGCCCATGGGTCCTTGAGCAGGGCCCTTAACCCTCTGTGCTCCAGGGGGTGCTGTATCATTGCTGATCCTGCGCTTTGACCCCAACTTCCATACAGACAGGGATATGTGGAGAAAGAATTTCACTGTTCTGTAATGTATATGTGACAAATGAAGGTTATTCTGTCAATAATCTGATATAAGCACCACCCATAGTTTTTTGTCACAGCAGCTAAGTGTTAGCTTTCTAATGAGACTATCACAGTGGTGTGCAATTTCTTACCACAAAATTGAATGAATTTGCATTAATCTACTACTACTTTTATTTATTATTATTTATTAACTTTTTTGTATAAAAAAAATCAATCTCATACATATCTATACACACCAAAACGACGTGTAACAACACTGCAGGTCCTTCACTTTAATATGTTACATTATAGATTAATGTTCTTGTGGTAAATTAGATTGCTCTGCTCTCATGCACTATAAATATGATAATTCCATCCTCAACAAACGTTATTTACTTAGTACAAAATCTCACTACCTATAGATACACACTGTTGGCCGAGATGAGCTAGCTCATGTTTTAAATTGCTTTCTTAGATTAAGTGTTGATAAATGATAAGTAAAAAAACAAAACCAAAGATGAATTTTTAAGAGCAGCTTGATAAAGACTAAATAGTACCCCAATTGAGGAATCATCCTTTAAGTTGCTGCATTGTGTACCTTAGGGCTGGACTCCAAAGATAAACCACAAGTATTCCTTTGTGTGCTTATCTGAGATTAAATAATCCTTGAGGCAGAGGCAGGAAAACTGCACAATCTTCAGATAACCTAACCTCTTCAGTGAGCTCGTGGCCAATGCCCCTGCCCCATTCTCGCCTTTTCTGGCTATCCTTATCAGCTCATAAGAGCTGTGAAGTCGTCAGTAGTCCTGTATGGAGTTTCTCAGTGCTTTGAGACACAAGACCACTGGTGTGATGCCGACTTTAAAGATCTCTGCTTTATCTCCTGTAGACGAAATGGAAGGAAATTACCCAGCATGCTGCGTTTTGTGTGGGTGTGAGTCTGTGTTTGTGTGTGTGTGAGGAGAATATAGGAAAGCCAGTACAAACCACTTTCAAACTCATTATCTAGCACAACATCTCGATCCCGCTTTCTTTACTTCAATTTTTCCGAGGCAATGACTTTCTGTGTCTTTCGAATCAAGTTAGCTAATTACATTTTAGAGTGCAGCTGGGTTTCCTAATCAACTCCTTAATAGAAATTGAGTCGAGTGTGAGTGACCCCTATCCCATAACTAAAAGCTGAACTGAACCATAGGTGCCAACAATTATGGTTTGGACATATCATTTATGACACCTCTATGCTACTCAAAACAGTAAGAGAATGTCATGGGAAACGATAATATATTAATATATGAAACAGAAAATTAATTGAGCCTCAAGGGTTGGGGGTTCGATTCTCGCCTCCGTCATGTGTGTGTGGAGTTTGCATGTTCTCCCCATTCATCAGGGGGTTTCCCCTGGTCCAAAAACATGCACGGTAGGTGGATTGGCAAGTTGGAAAATTGTCCCTAGTGTGTGTGTGTGTGTATGTGTGTGTGTGAATGTGAGTGTGTGTGTGGGTGACGGGTTGGCACCCCATACAGGGTGTATCCTGCCTTGATGCCCGAAGACGCCTGAGAAGACACAAAGGTTCCCCACGACCTGAGAGAAGATCTGATAAAGCGGTAGAAGATGAATGAATGAATAGAAAATTCACTGAAGTGGAAAGAATGCTAGAAAGGAAAGAATGAGGTGTGTCGCCCTCGAAAAACTGAAACAATATCAATATAGGACATAGCAATTTATAAAAAAAAATCTTTAAGACTACGTTTTTATTGTTTAAAATTAAATTGAAATTTTTGTTGAATGCATCATGATCGCTGGAAAAATGACTACAGCCGGAGAGGACTAGTGACATTTTGACAGCCGGTATCTGATTACAAAATGAACTGATTAGGCTCATGTCCACTTCTCGATGGCATTTAGCCGTTGTTAGATCTTGGTCAAAGCTTGACATTCACTATATAAATGCTCATATGTAGCTGGCGAGGTTTTAGACATGCATATACAGACCGGTTGTTATTACCGAAACAGGGAATAGGCTAAATAAAAATACATTATGTTTTGTTGAGACATATTTTTGGTTTTGTAAAGTGCATGTGAACTGTGTTGACGGTGGTGGGGTTTAGTTTAGTTCTGTTCAGTTCACTAGTGTGCCGGGGTTCAGCAGGGTGTTGAGTGAGCTCGACTGCCTCGGGAAAGAAACTCTATTTATAAATGCAAGAAAGAATACTTTCGGCTTCACCGCTTCACGCGAATCACTCAACAGCAGCGGGTTAGGTCGTAGACACACTTCTCCGAGAAAGCTCTTGTTTCCTGCAGGCCTTTTGTACTGCATCGTTAATAAGAACATGCTTAGTGATTCAGCACTTGCTCATTAACCACTAGGTCCTATTGACAAAGATTTGCATCAAGAAAGACAAAGAAAGGAAAAAATATATATACATATATATATATATATCTTTGTCTATGCACAAAGTTTTCAGGCTGATAACTCTGGCTGTGCCCAGAAGGCAGCAATAATGCAACTATTTTTATCAGGTTCAAATGGATTTATTACTGGCTTAAAATATCCTAAATAAGACATTGGTCCTTAAAATCTCAAATCTGTTAATATTGTAGGTATGTATTTGCATGAAATAAACAGTATTTAAATTTGAAACAGTAATTAGATGATTATATGATATATATGTACTTCCTCTGCATCATAAATTGGAAGTAATATCTATGTATACCAAGTGAACAAACACATGTCAATTGACCATAACCTTAATGAGTGGTTCTTCCACAAACTGACGCCACACAAAAGCACATCATAGTCAACATGTATTTGTATGCTGTCGCAATTAGGATTTACATTCAGTGAAAGTAAGGAACCCAATACCGATCTTTGAGGTGAATCGCCCAAGTCCCTTAGCCATAATCCATAAATCTAGTGGAAACTATTATGACATATAGGCTAATATATTAATATATATGATTGCATATAGATTATAATAAAGCATCGGCTAAACAAGAGAAACAAGATATACTCATAGATTTGGAAAGGAATTATCAGCAAGGACATCATACTTTTTCCTCATGCAGTGTATTGCTATGACAATAATCCACATACTGAATAAATCTGCCTCTTAAAAATCAAACACTGACATTTAGTCTAGTGTATTTAGTCCGTTAAAACCATATATTAAGCAAAAGAATGCCTTCTTCAATCCGCAATGCTCCAGTGAATCCGACAACTTTTCCATCTCCAAAGCTGCACAGCACGAGACTTGCTTTCCTTTAATAAGCTGATTAAAATGATTCTCCCACGCATAAAAACATCCCTGCATATATGCAAACTCAAACCCACCTCCCTTTCAGTGCGATGAACCAGCCGTGGCAGTAAACCGCTCTTCAAACTAAGATTCCCCGATTACATGTGGTGAAATATTTTCTTTCTGCATCTTCCCACAGCAGTATCTTCTAGCACTAAATGTTTATGGCCATGATTACTTCTCTTGGCAACAAACCATGGAGGTGTCTGTCACTTTCTTGCAAGCAAACACCTACTGCAAGCTTATCCAGTTCATAGACATAAGGTAGTTTGGTGCAGGATAAATAGGCATCTAGACGATTCTTGCTAGTGAACCGATTCCTTGCTGTCGGCTTGCTCAGCGGGCACGATGACGGTGAGGGAAAAGAACAGAGGGCAATCTTACAGCAGGGAAAATGTCACACTGTTTGTCAGTCTCTGTTCAGCTCTGGCCGTCATCGCAGCATTAAACTATAAACACAATAATGTTATGGCGGAGGACAAAATTCAGCTGCTTGGAGGCAAACAAATTCCAACTGTGCCAAAACAACATAGACGAAATGATCCAGTTCGTTTGTTCAGGAGCCGGGCGAATGTAATGGCTAAAGCTTATCCATTTTTACTACCACAATAATTCAAATATTATTTGGAAATACTGTTATGCAAATGGAGATGAGCAGTAATAGTCGTTGCTAATGACTCATAGGGGCTCTTAAAGTAAAATAAATAATTCATATTCATCCTAATAATTTTCAATGCAATGAAAGCCTTTAGGTCTGTAAATTATACAGTATACGACAACGTGTTTTAGTTCACTATATATGGCAGTTGTGTCTGTAAGAATTATATTAATGCACTCATTAGACTATCTTATTGTTTCTATGGTAACAACCTACAAAGGGAATTTGATGGTGTAATTCATAACCTGAGCATAATAATGAATACATGGACAAATATATTATACTCGAAGTGTGTATAAGCTATTATATGGTGAATATTTATCTGAAAGGACTTTCAGATACATCATATGATGGTAGAACTTCAAGAGAACACAAAACATACTTTATAGACGCTATAATGTATGTTATAACATATACTAGGGTGTATATGGGGTTTCTAGAACATATATACAATGGGGAAACCAGGAAACTCACAAGGAATTTTTCGTCTTCCTTTAATCACGTTTGAAATGTTATATTTGTGATGCAATACACATTTCTTCCACTCCTGTAAACATTTCCTGTACTCATATTTTCTTAGTCTTCTGCATTCTTTTTCTGGATTTCTTCCACGGTCACAAATATGTTTTTCCCTTCAGTCTCCTTCAGGAATGAAAGGAATGCCAAAGGAGTAGGAAATGGTAAATAGATGTAAAAAAAAATGAAAAGAAAAAGAAAAAGAAAGATAGCTACATTGATTACATCTGCAAAAGTGCTTTACTTAGCAATGAAGTGTGCACAGTTAAGGTATTCCATTTCACCACTTCACTAGTGTCGTTTTCTTATTGCTATTTTCCCTCTATGAAGTCGTTGTCAGGAAAACACAATCATGACACATTCAATTACTCAAATACATGAAACAACTTTCAAATAATAATGAATGAAATGAGTCAGTGTATGGCCTGGCATTATTCATAGCAATATTAATACCATAATAATAATCAATATCAAATCAATATTTATACCATCCATAAGTTGTTTTATATATATATATTTATATATATATATATATATATATATATATATATATATATATATATATATATATATATATATATATATATATATATATATATATATATATATATATATATATATATAATATATCTAATATAAAATCCCCCCCAGCACATGTATTCAGCTGTACAGCAGCTGTATTCAAAACCCCTCAAATGGTGATATTGTACAAAATAATAAGATTCAACCTTTCTTTCTATTGTCTATTGTCTTCAGTCACGAGGAGCTTCATAAAAAATTCGAATCTGATTTCAGCATGAAATTGAGTGGAGCAAATCTGATTTGTAGTGTGCGACAGAAAGAGAATTAGCTCATGCCAGCCGATTTCGCCTCAACGAATCTCTGCGATAATCCAGATCCCAATGATAAAAGCTGCAGCACCCATACGAGGTGTACAATGCTAGATTTCATTGTTATTAATGTTTCAGAGTCCTAGTTCTTGCTTTTACCTCCATGTGATACGTTGTGATCTTTGATTGTATTGATTTGTAAATCCACTTAAGGATAAGAGCATATCTAATAATCCCCTCTCTTGCTGGGTGATGCATTGTCCTCCTGCTGCCCGGCGTGAAGTCGGTGCCTGATCCTGACACACTTCTGCTGCTGTGTCTTTTCTCGCCCTGCGGACCTGCCTGATTTCTCCCCGTGCTCTATTTCTGCTTGCAATTTTCTGGACCCGTGACTCATATTCTGCTTCTGTAGATGGTCCCACATGGACACCCTGATCATTTACACTTCCCAAAAAACACTTCATGCCCAAGACTCTTTTCACTGGATTATGTAGACTTCTAGCTTTTCTTTCAAACAAAGACTATGATGGATACTTGCATTGAACATGAAGCTGTTTCAATTTATAGTAAGGCTATAAATAAATAAATGACCCTGATAAGCACAGAAGTCCCTTTCGAACTGGTTTCTGTCATGCTTTCTTCCTTAAGGGAGGTTTTCTGTCACCATAGCATCTGGCTTGTTAATTAGAATCTAGGTTGCAGTATAATTCCACTCTGAATATGTTTACTTTTAAAACAACATTCTGAAGTAGATAAATAGTTAAATGATTGTAAGGCGAGGGGGGGGCGGCACATCAGCCACATCAGCATTATGTTCGTCCATGAAGGGCCAGTTGTAACTATAAGACATATACATTTACATTTAAATTATTTGGCAGACGCCCGTATCCAGAGCGACTTACAACTGAGCAATTGAAAGTTAAGGGCCTTGCTCAAGGGCCCAGCTTGGTGGTGGTGTGGTTTGAACCCATTATCTTCCGGTCCAGAGTCCAACACCTTAACTACTGGGCTACCACCTCCCTGACAATATATTTTCTATGATGAGCGACACTGCCTCATAACATACCGGTTTTTCTCATTGAAAGACAAACTTGTATTCGCTTAACAATCTTGATAGGAAGTGCCTTCTGTCCTCATAAAGCTTTTCGTCACATTTCGTGACAATTTTGAAAAAATTCTCAATTCCGCTTGTTGGGATGGCGTCACTTGGTGGGTAACATGGTCGCATGCATTGTGGGAGATGTAGTATATTGCCAATGTCTGATTTAAAGTCCAGGCCATTGAAAAGGACGTAGGTGGGGCCTTGAGTTTGACACGTGTTCTTATGGAAACCCACACTCTGCAATTCTACACCTTAAAGCTGTTCATTTACTATATTATTATTTAGTTCTCTTGCGTGGTTTTTCATCATGAGCCAGATTTGTGCCAATTATACCTTTTTTAAAAGTGTTTTAGTTACATTCCAATACATGAAATATTCACTAAAGAATTTTCTTTCGCCACACCCAGATTTACTCTGTACTAATAAGCTACTAATGAACTGTCAAGCGTAAGAGATGGTTGGTTTTTATTACCACAGGGAAACAAATCCAAAAAGCTAGATAGGATCCAGATCGAGACCAGGTGGTGTCATAAAAAAACAAAGGCTTAGAATCAACACAGGATACACATCGAGCCAGACTTCACAGTGAGTAGGTGTGAGTTCAGGATATCTAGTGTGTGTGTGTGTGTGTGTGTGTGTGTGCGCGCATGTGTGTGCAATTGTGTCCAAGGGTGTGTAACCAATAATCAAGTGACCTTGAACATAAGAGTGACGGTGTGATGGGAAACATTGAGTGTGAATCAGACATCTTACAATGGTGTGTCTATTATATCTCGGATCTCACCTGTTTGTAGAAGTAATCAGTTCCTTATCCACTGGAAAAATCAATACGTCAACCAGTGAAAATATTCAATGTATGAGGTTTTTGAGACATAATTAGACTATTTCAATATTTAATTAGGGGTTCGCGACAGCTTAGTGGTTAGCATGTTCGTCTCACATCTCCAGGGTTGAGGGTTCGATTCCCACCTGCGCCATGTGTGTGTGAGAAGTTTACATGTTCTCTGCGAGCCTCAGGGTTTTTTTCTCCAGCCCCGCCCACCCGGTCCAAAAACATGCACGGTAGGTTGATTGGCACCTTGGAAAATTGTCCCTAGTGTGTGAATGTGAGTGTGTGTGCGCCCTACGATTATCATAGATTGAGATAGGTACAGGTTCCCCGCAACCCAAGAAAGAAGTCGGATAAAGCGGTAGAAGATGAATGAATGAATGAATGAATGAATGAATGAACATTCAATTAGCTCGTTTCTTCACTCATATCTAAGCCGAGCAAGAGCTTTGAATGAATACTTTTTTTTATCATATACTAAACATTTTTAGCTTTTAATAACATTTTATTGTCTTCTGTAGTTGCCTGCTAAAAAAAACTTGCCTGCTAAGCTAGACACGTTCCCTGAGGTAATCCCGTTAGCAAACACTAGAAATATCCAAAATATAACCCTGAAAAGGAAGACTTTTTGCCTAAAATCAGGAACCTTTTAAACTTCCAGTTTATCGTTCTGTTATTTATTTAAATTAATTTTAGCAACCACTATGAATTATTTAGTAACCATAGTGAAACAAATAGTAAACGAGTGTTGTTGTGTGAGGGAGTTATGCAAGGACCTGGGAGTTAATAAAAAGTCTGTCTAAAGGTCGTAAAAAGAAGAAGCAAATGAGAAGAGCTATCTTTAACTCCAGCTGCCTTGTTCTTGTCCTCTATCTCTTCTGGGGAAACCCAGAAAACAATACACAGTAAGAGCCCCATAGAGACACACCTGCACTTTCAGCCACTTGCCTCTGAATTTTTGTCTCTCTTTTTTTTCTTCCTGGACATCGGATAGCTCTATCCATCAGTGCTGTCAAAGACGAGTCGGGCCTACAGGCGGAGCTGTGCCACACAGGACTCGCCTCATTTCCCCGCTCTGATTAGCCCGGTTCAGCACTCTCTTCTTCCCTCGACTTCACTTTAAAAGTTATGTCTGTGTGTCTTTTTTCCTAATCATTCTCTTTACGTTGAAAGCTCATGGGACAACCATAAGAACCTCACTGTTCCAATAACCACAAGAACAGAACCGAAGGCAGAATAAAAACATCGATTTAAACTTGCAGTTTTATGTGTGTGTGTGTGTGTCTGTGTGTGTGTAAGGGCGTATTTAGGACAGAATAGCCATTTTTAGATAAAGTTTACCTTGAAATGAGTCTGCAAGACCTACTTCAAGAGGTGATCGTGCGACCACAAAAAAATGCATCATTCCACCTTAAATCTCATTTGTTTGCTGTAAATAAGGGGTGTTCGAGGAGGATTTTTTTTTTTTAACAGGGGTCCAGTTGTTAGAAAACTCTAGAGGAATCCCGGAGCATCTTCTGTAAGATGGAAGCATGCTGAATCATTTGGCATGTGTGCTCTCAGGCACAGCCTGGCCTACTTTCAGCCCCAATGGCAAAACAAATGGCTAAAGTAGGACTGGCAACCCAATAACGCGCATCATCTTTTAGGACAGGACCGGGAGCAAGTTGCATCCATCAATGACATGACCCAACTGTGCATGCTCAATAGCTGGGAGCTGTTTAACTTAGAAAATTGGAAAAATCAATTGGGAATTGGGTGTCTATTTTTGGCTTAGGTGTCAATATTAGCATCTGGACTGGCTGGCTGGTCTAAACAAGCTAAAGAAATGTTTGAGTTTTTATTCCAGACAATATTCAAGATTCATGCATAAACAGTCTGATGACTGGGATATCATGAGTTCAAAGCCCCAAAATTGCTAAGCTGCCACTGTTCAACTATATAAATGAGATAATTATAAGTCACTGTGGATTCGAGCGTCTAACAAATGCTGTGCATGCAGACACATTCTCAAATATAATAAGTATAAATGTGGTATTTTGTTACTGCTTTTGGATGTGAACGCAAAAGTAGAAACGCAGCATTTTCAAGTCATAAAATTAAACAAAGATCCATAATTTTAGTGGGGCTTTTTTCTTTAATTATAATGTTAAAACGTTTACTGCTGACATTCAAAACATGGCACGGGCCTATGTAAATATACAGCAATGCAACTGTAAAAACAAGCTTTAAACTCACAATATGATTTGTCAATTCCAGTTAACTTAATAACACATAAATATTGATAAATATTGAACATTACATAAAGATCACAATCTGTAATCTCTGATTTACACCTATTGTTTTAAACCTTTCATTGCTAATTTGTTTTATTATTTACAAGATGGCCACAATACACTGGCCCAGATGTGATTTCATGAGATCCTAAAAAGATTTTACTTGTAGAAACCAATACACTTATTGTACAGCTTGTGAGAGATTGTTACCGGTGATTTATGACACAAAAAAGTTAAAATAGCACCACACTGAAAGGGAGTCAATATACTAGCTCGTCCAAAATATGTTTCAAATATATATTTTCACATTTTTAAGTGTTTTCTTTTTTCCTTCTTTGTTTGTTTGTTTGTTTGTTTCAAATAGCGAAAACAATTTTCTACATTTTTAACGTCAATCAATCAACTTGAATTGCAAATCCAATCATCATTTTCAGTTCTAAGAGATTTTCACTTTAAGGTAGAAAGTCCCAAAATGACACACTGATTCATTCTTGTTATTTTTCTAACGTAAATGACTTAATCCAATATAAATAATTCATTCATTCATTCATTCATTCATTCATTATACCGCTTTATCCGATCTTCTCTCGCTCGCGGGGAACCTGTACCTCAGACATCAAGGCAGGATACACCCTGTATAGGGTACCAATCTATCTCATGGCGTACACACACTCACATTCACTCACACACACACACACACACACACACACACACACACACACACACACACACACACACACACATTCATACACTATGGACAATTTTCCCAACGTGCTAATCAACCTACGTGCATGTTTTTTCACTGGGGGAAACAGGAGAACCCGGAGAAAACTCCCCTGAGGCACGGGGAGAACATGCAAACTCCGCACACACATGGCGGAGGCGGGAATTGAACCCCTGTGCTAATCACTAATCCACCGTCCACTGTAAATCCTATTATTAAATTACATTCAACATTTTTCAACAACGGCTGTTATCTGTTTCTGTGTAATCCTCGTGTAAAGCCACTCTTATGCATATTAATCATTGTCCTATACTGAGGGAGGTACAATATCTGTGTGGAGCTACAATTACAGATCAATTATGTAATATATTAGGTGAAATAAATGAGCTAATGATCCCATACATCATGTATTGAACTTAACATCACATACAATCAGTGATATTAACACGCTTGCTTTGACAACGCAGTGTTAATCATCAGCAACTACTTCATGCTTGTCATGGTCATAGTGGACCCAAAGGCTTAGCACAGTAACAAGGAAGGAACATGATTGGACACCAGTCAATTCCAAGGGACTACACTCATTCACACCTACATTTAGGGCTGCACGATCCTTGCTAAAATGTGAATCACGATTTTACTCCATGGGATTTGACATCAAGATTCTCTCACTCATTTTTTCCCCACAAAAATGTATTGCACTCAAGTAACCCTCAATGAACAAAAATAGTCTACCAATAACTAGTTACAAAAATACCAATAACATGAATCTAAAGCCTGGCCAACCCGTGGCAGTGACTATTTCAGAACACTTGTTGGCGGCGGTGCGGTTTCTTTATTTCTTTCTTTATTTTTTATTATATATTTAGTGCAACAATGGCAAATCTAATGGTGAATTCCTGCACATACAGGAATTAGCTTCCATCCAGCCGGCTTTTATAAAATGGTGATGAAGAATCTTAGAGGTGGCGATATTTTCTCACTTCTTCCATGATCCTTTCGGCTGATTGGACCATGTCCAGGCTTTATTTCTTCACTATGTACTTTTAAAAACGAATATGGAAGAATACGTATGATGCGACGCCAGAAATACGGTGCCGAGCCGACCAATCACATACCTTGTAGTCTATGGTGTAGGGTAGGCGTCGACGCATAGGATACGCCATAGCCTTGACACAGAAGTAAAAAAAAAGCCTTAAAAACTGTCCAAGTGAATCGCCATTATTTAGAAATGAGATTGTGTATATGTATGGAACGTGAAATCGTGATACGTACAGTAACAGCAATTTACAGTCACTAATTCACCAACCTGTATGTTTTTATAGGAGAAGGGCAACCAATGAACCCACGGTGGTGGATATGGGGCTCTATACTGAAAGGGAGGCCAGTGCCACCAAGCCACTGCCACTAGTGAGACCTTGAGCAAGACCATTAAGGCTGTGACAAGGCTGTGTCCCCCTATTTCCTCCAGGTTTCACAACCCAGTGCATTCATGGTGCTCGTTCCAAACCCGGACAAATGGAGACGGTTGCGTTAGGAAGGGAATCCATTAGGCGACCCTAATGGAAGCAGCCGAAAGACAGGATGGGTATGTAGAGTTTCTTCAACAAAGACCTTGCAAACAAATCATTTAGTGCTAAAAGAATTAGTGCTTCAATCATTTCTGGTTCATTAGAATGAAAACAAGCAGTACGGGTCTAAAGTGAGTTGTGATCAGCTGTAGTGAAAAAGAACGAGACATACAAGTTTGGGAACATATATTTGAGTGTGATACAATTCACCATGTCAACATGACTGCTGATTCAGGGCTCCACTAAACAACCTTGAAGAAACATGCCATATTTTTTAGCTGACACTTGAATGTAACCCACAGTGCAGCACCTGCTGCTGCCAAATGAGCAGAAGTTAAGTGAGGACCATTTCTCACCCCGTACATAAAACATCCTCAGGGCCACAGAGAAGAGCGGGAAGAGAAATGGAGGGCTCAGTTGGGACAGGCTAATTATGTGCTGATATGCAAATAATTAACACAATACCTATTCCTAATCCTACCTATTGTATCCATTTTATGCAACGGGACAGACAAAATTTCTCTTAAAATGAATGTTTTTTGGCAAAAACTGGACCGGTTTAACAAAGGGCACACAGAATTGGACGGCATTCACACTTTCTATCTGACTTAAAAATTGCCGTAAAGCTATTTACAAGGTTAATTTCTGTCAGCTATTTATATGAGTGCTTTTATTTTGGTCAAGAATTAAATTGGCAACCACTTGGTGAGGAGAAAAAAATTTGCAGTCATGAATATGCTGGTGTGTTGTTGTTGTTTTTTTTTTTTTGTATTTTCTCAAATTTCTAAGCTGTATGTGTGTAAAAGTATACAATGTAAATGTAAAAATGATTTAAAATAGAAATATACATATTGTATATATATGTATATTATATTGTATATATTATATTCATTCATTCATTCATTCATTTTCTACCGCTTTATCCGATCTTCTCGGGTCACGGGGAGCCTGTGCCTATCTCAGGCGTCTATGGGCATTAAGGCAGGATACACCCTGGATGGAATGCCAATCCATCGCAGGGCAGACACACTCACACATGCATTCACACACTAGGGACAATTTTCCAAGGTGCCAATCAACCTACCGTGCATGTTTTTGGACCGGAGGGAAACCGGAGAACCCGGAGAAAAACCCCCTGAGGCACGGGGAGAACATGCACAAACTCCACACACACATGACCGAGACGGGAATCGAACCCGGATCCTGGCGGTGTGAGGCGAACGTGCTAACCACTACGCCACCGTGCCTCTGTATATATTATATATTATATTAAAATATTATTGGGAATATTTTAAATAGGAAATGATACATTAGATACATTATTATTATTATTATTATTATTATTATTATTATTGTTGTTGTTATTATTCCTGTTAAATAATGCAACCATCTTTAATTCATGTTGCAGTTCTGAAATGCAACCAATTTATGGTTCGGTCTCTCGCAAGATAAAATTACAAGGTTTGCATATTTATATAAGCTGTGATATGTGATGTTTTTCTTGATTATTATTATTTTTTTTTAATATTTAAAATCATTTTTGTTGCTCCAAACAATAGCCTTTATTTTATCCTCTTGACATATATTTTAATAAAAGGATTTCACAAGCCAGTGTGGAATTTGGAGATCTGTCTGACAAGACCTTTAAAAATAAAATGTAGTGTCTTACTCCTCTAGTCCTTTAGACATGTTTCTGAGCAGTGTGATACAAATTAACAATATAACCCTGACATCCTATTTGTGATCCTATACCCTGGACATGATAACTGCAATGCGATCAAAGGCAGACGGCTATAATTAGGCTTGC